>CM038146.1:32402648-32907816 GCA_021437245.1 Aegilops speltoides | reverse complement strand
TATATATATATATATATATAGTGTTACTATTCATCACCCAGGGTCCAGAATACGTTATTCTTCACCCGAGGTAATCTTACGATCATTTCATAAATCAATTATGTTTCAAATACAAATAGTTACAGTCATATTGATTCACTCCGTAAAATTTAGCCTAAAAATTTGTCAGAAGACCAGAAAAATTACATTTTATGTACATTTTACACTATAGTTTTACGTTTGAAATTTGCGTAATATAAAATATTTTTTACGGCGATTATATATTTTCTTACGTTCTCTTTTTATGTCTGAAATAAGACAAAATTTACGGAACATAAAATTACGGTGCATTCATGTTAAAATAGAGGGGGGGGGGGGTGAAGAATAACTATTCCTCACCCAGAATGACGAATAGCGCGACCCTATATATATATAGTGTGTGTGTGTGTGTGTATATATATATATATATTGTATATACAAATGAAGTAGAAAGTAAAAGAAAAGGATATATTTGATCGACAAGAAATGCAAGTCCAAACAGTATATATAATTTGGGACATGGTATAAATGTAAGAAACTAGCAAGGTGTTATTGTTCTACCACCATGCTCACAAATATATGCTCAATCCTTGGACCAAAATTCAGTTGTGTTTGGCTGGAGGTGTCAATAAACCCACATGAAGCGGCAATATAACTGTAATCAGTAGAAACTAGAATCACATGGAAGCATGCCCAGGCCAATCAATAGACATAGGCCACCCTGCCCAAGTTACAAATGCGGGTAATTTAGAAAATATTAATATGATAAAAAAGATCAGAATACAGCTTAGCACTTACGTCCTTGTCATCTTGTTCTGATGATAGTAGCTCACGTGCTAGGTAACCCGGTTGAGATAGCGACATCCCTGGTTATCAGTTCATTCACTTGACAACTTGGTTTAAGTAGTACATTAACTGGTATTTTATTAGCTTCTTTTCTTCACGAGCTAATTATTGACTAACATTGAATTGACACTAGCGGCTAAGTAACCGCTACTATTCTAAAAAGGCAAGCTTCTCTGCATTGACTATTGGTTAATCTGCTTGTAGATAGTCTCAAGTGAGACAATTGGACGTGAAATTGATATGCTAAAGGATATTGGGTTGCAAATCATAGGAAAATGTGACGGTTTGCCTCTTGCTCTCAAAATAATGGGGGGACTCTTGTGTCAGAAGGATAAAACACAGCGGGAGTGGAAGATGGTTCTGGATGATTCTATGTGGTCGGTATCTGAAATGCCTGAAGCACTAAACCGTGCAGTATATTTGAGCTATGAAGATCTGTCTTCTTCCATGAAACAATGCTTCCTATACTACTCTCTTCTCCCTAATAATGGATTGTTTTGTGATGATGATATCATTGGCATGTGGATTGGTGAAGGATTTCTTCATGGATCCTCAGACGACTTGGAAGAACTAGGAAGGAAGTACTATAAGGAGCTGATATTGAGGAACCTAATAGAGCCAAATGTAAGATATGTTGATCAATCTATCTGCAACATGCATGATGTCGTACGCTCATTTGCTCAATTTGTGTCTAGAGATGAGGCACTAGCAGCTCACAGTGGAGAAACTAATATTGCTAGTAAACTTAGTGCACATCAGTTTCTTCGGCTATCTCTAGAAAGCAAAGCATTGGAATCAAATGGGTTAGAATGGAGTTCTCTACGGGCACAAAAGACATTGAGAACACTAATATCAGTTGGCCACATAAATATGAAGCCTATTGATTCGTTAGGTACTTTTCCATGTTTACGAACTTTATGTATAACTTCTGCACATGTTGTAGCATTGCTTGAATCTTTTCAAGAACTCAAGCACCTGAGGTACTTGTCGTTAGAAAACACGGACATATCTAGTCTGCCGGATAACATTGGAAAGATGAAATTCTTGCAGTACATTAGCCTTTTGGGATGCCAACAATTTGTGAATCTTCCAGATAGCATTGTGAAGTTAGGGCAGCTAAGGTCTGTTAACTTCAGTGACACAAGTATAAATGGCATACCAAGGGGGTTTTGTGCTCTAACAAACCTGAGGATAGTACGTGGTTTTCCAGCCCAGGTGGATGGTGATTGGTGCAGCTTGGAAGAGTTGGGCCCTCTTTATCAGCTTAGGCATGTTGGAATAAGGGGGCTGAAGAATGTAACTGCTTCCTCGTCTGCAGCAAAGGTAAAGCTTGGTGAGAAGGTGCATCTTACCGACCTATCCTTGTATTGTGGTAGTAGATTGGGAGATGATGGACTGATTAAAGAGGAAGATGGTGTCTCTCACGAAGGGCAGCAACTAATCAAGAAGGTATTTGATGAGCTCTGCCCTCCGCCCAGGTTAGAATATCTTTACATCAAAGGATATTTTGGCCGATGGTTCCCAAGCTGGATGATGTCATCATCAGTTGTGCCCCTTGAGTGCTTGAGGATTCTGTTCATTGAGGACCTAACTTGCTGCACACAACTTCTTGATGGCTTGTGTCAGTTCCCCTATTTGGAGTTCATTCAGATCCGACGTGCTCCGGCCATCAGGCGTGTTGGACCTGAATTCATCCAGTCCTACCATGGCCACGGTCCATGTCCTTCCCAGATGGTGGATGCATTTCCAAGATTGTATTCAATGAACTTTATAGTAATGGTGGAATGGGAGGAGTGGGAGTGGGAGGAGAAACTCCAGGCCTTTCCTGTCTTGCAGGAACTTTTGCTAACACACTGCAAATTGTCATGTCTTCCTCCTGGCCTTGCCTTCCAGGCAAGAGCTTTGAAAAAATTATCCATAAAATATGTCCAGGCTCTCACTTCTCTAGAGAACTTTCCATATCTAGTTGACCTGGAACTGCATAGAAACCCTGACGTGGAGAGGATAGCCAATCTCCCCAGACTGCAGAAGCTTATTATCACCCACTGCTCAAAATTGAAGATGATGGAGGGTGTTCCTGCACTCCAGAGGCTCATACTCACGGACAAAGACATGGAAACATTTCCAAAATACATGGGAGGTATAAACCCAAGGCATTTGGAGCTACACTGTAGCCTAGCACTGCTCGCTTCCATAGCCATGGGACAATCTGGTCCTGAGTGGGACAAGTTCAGCCAGATTGAGCATGTAAAGGCATATGCACGTGAAGGAGATAATTCGAAAAAATGGTATGCCTTGTACACAGCAACCCCCTGCAACTTGGAGACGAATGTCAACCTCTCTGCTTTCATGTCAAGAGGTAAATTAGCATTGCTCATTCATCTTAACTTGTCTGTTTGTGTTATTTTGTTCTCTTTGTTTTCTATCTTTCATTTGTATGTTGAAGTATGATTATATTCTCCGTGCAGATGCCCTTCCAGGGTAGGCCAACAAAATGTGATAGTAATGTCAACAAAGATATGACTAGCTTTTTCTCTAACGAAAATAGACGTTAGACAACTAGTTTTTCATCCTTTTGTAATGGTTATATCCAGATTGAAAATAGAGAGTAATCTCTTTTAATAATTATAGCTCATATGTGATTTCTGGACCTCAGTATTTTTTCAAATATCACAGTTGAACTCTTCCATGCAAATTATGAATTGTGTGACCACATTTATGTTTTCTTCTCATGCAGGAACCTTAACTCATTTTGAGGACACACAAAGATTTGAGTCTGTCTTCAAAATGACGAGAAAAACCTTTAGCTACATCTGCAGCTTGGTTTATGTGCCGTCACTAAAAGACATGAACAGCTACACCTTTGATGACGGGAGGTTACTGGCTTTAGAAGACCGCGTAGCCATTGCTCTGAAAAGGTTGCACTCTAGTGAACCAACAGAGACCATAGGATCCTCTGTTGGCATGAAGGAGTCAACAGTATTGTTGGTAACTGAGAGCTTCGCTGTTGCTGTGTGGCAGCGAGCAAGGCGCAACTTGCGCTGGACAGAGTCCAGTGAAATGGATAAGGTCAAATCCATGTTTGAAAAGATCTACAATATGCATAACTGCTGCGGTGTTATATGTACAATTCACGTCCCATTTGGACCAGACCGGGACCATGAGAAGAATGAGAGCATTCTAGTGCAGCTCGTCATTGATCCAGAGATGAGGTTCAGGAACATTTGGTGGGGACCTACAAGCACTATGAACCAGTCAAGTATTTTGCATGAATCTAACCTCTTCAAGGCGTGCGAGAAGGGATGTTGGCTGAATGGCAACAAGCTGAAGGTGGCATCAGATGGATCAGAAGTCGGGGAGTACATAATTGGTGATACAGGATACCCTCTTCTCCCGTGGCTACTCACACCTTACCAGGAAGAAGACCTCTCAGAGTTCAAGGCAGAGTTCAATAGGAGACATTCCACAGCCACAAATTGTGCACTGAAAGCGCTGGCAAGGTTAAGAGACACATGGAAGTATCTGCAGGGAGAGCCGTCATGCCCTGTCAATACAGACACTCTAGTTGAAGCAATTCATGCTTGCTGCTACTTGCATAACATAGTCATAGATATGGAGGATGATGCAGCCATGCCGAGCATTGAGGATTCATATTACTGTGAGGACGTGCGGCAGGTCGAAAGTGAGGACGCTATCAGGGCAAGGGATATGTTGTCACGATACTTCTTGACCAGCATGCCATCTGAATCAGGAGGTGAATTGACACAACTGCTCTGGTTGCTCTTCCCACTAATTTTTCATAATTATTTAATTCTGTTGCTTCCTCCCTTCATTTTGTTTAGCCGGCCTGGTAGATGCGGAGGAGGACCATGAAGTAGCTGCATCAGGCTCAGGGGCTGAAGACAAGGTGCGGGCGCAAGCAAGACCATCAGAGGAAGAGATCATTAACTGAAGAAATCTGTTTCCGCCACATCTTCCAGTTTCATTCTAGGTATTTCCGTCGCATGTCTTGTTATTCCCTTGTTCTGAAGTCGATGTGATATGGCTCTAATGTCATTGAGGATCTTTAGCTGATAGCTCCCTTGGTTATGTATCAATTACATAAATCAAGGAAGAAGTTAAACTGATATAACTTCTAGCAATGTGCTGAGAAAAACATTAGTGGAGTTTGTATTAGCTAAGGCTCATTTATGTATTTCCCCCACTGTATTGCTTTAACTAATGGTTCATTAAATAAAATAGCACGGTGATTCGTAGAAAAATAAAAGTAGCAGCTATACTATGCATGGAGTTGGAAAATCTTGATGTCTGTAATCTTGGTGCATGATCATTTATCTGATACAACTAAAACCTTGATCTCATCAGGTGGAATGGGTTCCTTTATTCTACTGGCTGGAGCTTTTGAATGCATGAACACAGAGCCGCCCTGCCAAAGCCTACTTTGATGCTTCAGCATGAATTGAAGTTCAACTTTCTTTTTCTGTTTTTTGGTTTCCTATCTATTTGGCAAAGACGACTATTGTCATGTATGTAGTCTAAGGTGCTGAAAAAATTTCAGTGTGCCTATCTGTACTCTGTAGTATATATCCATCATTTGATGCAAACTGAAGAATTTGCAATCTTAATGCCAGGGAGTCGTGTATATAATAAGTATATTTATGTCAGGTGTATGTTTGCGCCAGTAATCTTATTCAACGAAGAACTTGTGATGAATCTTTTAATACGAAAAATACCTGGAGTAAATTAAGACTAGTTCAAATTCCAGAGGAACTGAACCAAAATTAGTTCACCCAGTTGTTAGGAGCGTTGATTGGTGCTCCAGTTAAGATCCTCGCCAGAGTTGGTTGCGGAAACATGATGCTCTGCTTGGACCAGTATTCTTGTCCGGTGCAAAGGCTAACAGAAAGCTCCTCCTGTTCCAGTTGATAAGCACATTTTCAGACTTAACGAGGGCCGGCCATTTAACAGTGTTTTGTACAGAATCAATTGATAGGAAAGATGAAATTACCATGATCTTGACAGAACGAAGGCTGACATCTCATGTCTTAGTGCGCCAGCCCGTCAAACCGGTTTCGGGAGGAGTTTTAGAACCTTCAAAGCGATTTTTTTTTCTTTTCCCCTCTTTTGTTTCCTTACCTTTTTTCTTTTCTCGTTTACTTATTTTTTCATGGCATGTCTACTTTTTTCAATACACACTGTACATTTTTGGTATACATGTGAAATATTTTTTTGACACATGTCGAACATTTCTGAAATAGATGACGATTTTTTTTCAAATACATGTTTTGAACTTTTTTTAATATACGTTAAACATTTTGAATACAGGTTCATTTTTAATGGTATGAGATTTTTTGGACTACTCAAACATTTTTTACATTGTAAAAAAATTTCTTAAAAAGATCAAATATTAATAAACTGATGAAAAAGATGTCACGGTCATTTTTTACTGGTACTAAACATTTTTAAAATTACTTCACATGCTTTAAAATGTTATAATTTTTTAAATGTGTGAAACCTTTAAATGCCACAAACATTTAAAATTAGACATATTTAAAATATTTTCCAAGTGCAAAAAAAGAATAAACTAGGCCGGCCCACATACGCCCTGCTTGAGATGAGGCGGCCGACGGTCTCGCGCGAGACAAGACATAGCCATGTCCGGGGGTGGAAAACACGCTCCGTCGAGAGGGCTCTTTCAGAAAATGGTGCGCTCGACGAGGTGGCCTGGTTGCATCGGCTTACCCTGAGGCTTCATTGTGGGAACTTTAAATGAAGCATGAGCCCAGCGATGCAACGGCTCTCTCGTGACCCCGACCCCGCGCCCCTCCACCAGCCCCCACCGGCGGCGGCCACCCCGGCGCCGCCGGCCACCCTACCGGCGCCTCGCGTGCTCCCGCTTCGCCGCTACTACCCCAGCATGTAGGATGCGGCGGGAGAAGCGGTGGTCGGCGAGAGCGCAGGTCTCCCGCTCGCGCTCCCGAAGGCTGCGGCGGCGACCACATCGGCTGCAGCGACGAAGCTTCCTAACTCCGTCACCCGCCGCGCCCACCACCTTGGCGGCTCCTCCTCCAACCAGTGCCGGAGCCACCGGCGTCGATCCCCATTGCCCCTCCCGCTCGATCCAGATCAAGCGGATCTGGATCCCGTCTCTCGGTCGCCTCCAGCTGTCCGGAGCGATGCTCCTGGCGATGTGATTGGGGTGCTGCTCGGGGCCAGGCCTGGCTCCCGGTGCTCCGCCGTCGATGGCGAGGTGGGTGTGGAGCTGGCCCCTCTGTCGCCGGCCATCGTTCCCTGCTCCATGAAGCGCTTGCCTTGTTACTCTGTTCTCAAGGATGTGGGCAAACATCCTCCCGATCTGGTGATGTCGGTAGTGCCACCGCCGCCCCTCTAGAGCTCCGCTGGCGAGGAGGAGGACGACAACGACGACGGAGAGGAGGAGCTTGCTCCACGGTCGCCGCCGGCTGCCTCGATATTCCCTCGTGCTCGCTGGCGCCAATGTTGCTCATGCGGGGCTGTGGGCATCTCTGGTCGTTGCGAGATGGCGAGGTTCAGCGAGGATCGTGACAACAACGATTACGGCAAAGGGACCTAGCGCCACCGAAGGCGGCAACGTCATTGTCGAAGGCTCATGCTCGGTGCGGTCGGTGCGTCGATCGCTTGCTGCTATCCTTGCGATCGCGGAAGCGTGGTCGCACAACCCGGATGGTCCTGGATTTACGTCGGACGGCGGCGTCGTCCCGTTGTCATGTGCCTTGCAGCAAGTCTTCCACATCCTCGACCTTTCATGATGCGAGGTCTGTGCAAGCCGACACATTCAAGAGGAGAACCCGTGGTCGATGTTTCCGTTGCTTGGCTCCGGACCACAAGGTTGCGTCCTACCGCGACCAGTTTCGATGCCTTACTTGTCTTCGCTCTGGACACCGTGAGAGGGACTGTTCTCTACGTCGCTTCTCTGTCGAAGCTGTTCGCCACTGTGTGCGTGACCCCCCAGCTCCGCCTCGCCCTTCCTCAGATGGGCGCTCTTGGGCTTCGGTTATTGCTCCCGCAGTGTGTGTGCAAGCTCCTGAGTCTGCAAGGGTTGTTGAAGCTCCAAGCGAAGGTTCTGTTGATCGGGGTGTTGCGACATCTGTTGATGCTATGCTTGTCTCATTTCGTGCGGAGCTGCAAAGCTTGGTTGAGTTTGCGCTCCGCCCGCTGCGCAAGCTGGAGGACTCTTTGTGCTGTGGTTGGCACGTCGTCCGACCTCTTGGAGCAAAGCGGAGGTGTCTGATGGTGAGCGTGGGTTGAGCCCAACCTCCTTGCAGGGACCTTGCTCCTTAGGCACTGCCGTTCATGGTTTGACGCTACCAAAAGATGGGAGCAAAGGTGTTGATGACATTGGCGACAAGGTTGGGTTGGTGCCCTCTGGGTATGTTGCTACCGTGGAGTCTGCAGGGCAGCATGCATCGGTCAAGCCTATGGCCTTGTTTACAAGGCGGCCACCGAGCTTAGCCTTCCTACTTCTGCCTCCAATGAGGTGTGGGGCGTTGCAAAGGGATGCGCATCGGCATTTGAGGGCCAAAACACTTTACACGTCTTCATCGAGCTTGTCAAAAGCCTTTCTGCCGTGCCTGCGATCACCCAAGGGTTGATTCACCTTGTCAATGCAGCGAAGATCAAGAATGTCAACCAACTGGCAGGCGTCGCCTCGGACGTGGGGACTGCATGTCATGATGTTAGCCATTAGTATGTGCCTTCCTCTCCTGTGCTTATTATTCTGGGAGTAATCCGCATGTTGTTTCGCGGGATGGCTTTTGTAGCGCGTCATCTGCGGGGTCCTTGATGGCTTGTCGGGTCTGTGTGTGGGTTTGACCCTTGATATACCGGTTTTCGCACGGTTTTCCTGTAATTAACCGGGCAACTATCTTCTTCTCTATTAAAGAAAAAGGCAAAGCTTTTGCCTTTGTTTCAAAAAAAAATTATGGGAACTTTACTCTTCTACGCACGGTTCCTTTCCAGGTACACGAGAGAGTAGCTGCCGATTGTAATCTAGGCAATTAATCAAGTTATTGTCCTTCCCTGGAATTGCAATGAAACAAAATACCACATGACTGCACATTCTGGAAGTAATAAAAATACAAAAGAGAGTCATATCACAAGTTTCTTTCATTCATGCGATTTATTTAAAATCAACGAACATGACATGTGAGCCACTAGATCATTTACTTCCGAAGACAGTTGCTAGTTTCCACCATCGGGTAGCCGGCCCTTCGCACGGGCGGATCAAAACGAGCACTAGGGTTCCAGCCCGGGTTTTCATAATCTATCTGTTTTCCTTTAACAGTTTTCTTTTTGTTAGTTCAGAATTTTTAATAAAAGTCCAGAAAATGTTTTAAATTTCAAAAAAATCTCAACTTTTAAAAAATGATTCGAGTTATCCAAAAAATCGCGCTTACGAAAAGGGTTCATGAAATAGTAATAAAAATAGCATTTAAAAATATTCACAATTTAAAAAATATTTTCAGTTTTTCTTAACAATGTTCGTGTTTAAAAAAATGATCCTGAAATTTTAGAAAATATTCCTGTTTTCAAAAAATCTTCCCACAATTATTTGAAATGCTCTCTCTTTAAATTATTGACAGCATAAAAATATTCATGTATTCGTAAACATTTTCCAAAGTTTGAAAAATGTTCGTATTCTCAGAAAATGTTGCAAAACTTTGAGAAATGTTTGGGTCTTCAAACGATATTCAAGTTTAAAATATTCACAATTTCATAAAAAAATCTGAAATTTGAAAAAATATTCCCAGATATTCAAACAAATATATTATTTTTTATCTTTTAACATTTAAAATAAATGAATTCCAATATTTCTACAAAATGAAAGTAGAAATAAATCCTAAGAAAAACATAAAAGAAAAAAAGCTAGCGCTTGCTCAACACTCGCAATCACTACATAGGTTGGCCCACCTGAGCGACGCTCGTGCCACCGGTTAGAAGTTTATTGCAGAATGTGTCAAATCCCGGCAAGTCCCCCTATCCCACCTATACGAAGGGTGTGCGCTCGCCTCAGTGCAGCCTGCCGCCCTAGAAGGACCCGTCACTCACCCCTCAAAAAAAAGTAGGACCCGTCACTCCGTTAGTTGGTTGTTTTACATTTTTTTTTCATTTTTCATTTATATATTTAAAATATTCTACATACATATATCTCCAGAACTAATTCACTTGATTTTTCAAAAAGCGTTTTCCGCACATTTGAAAAATGTTCAATGTAAAAAAGATGTTTGCGCAACTTTTTAAAAATGATGATAACATTCGAAAAGAATGTTCATGATATTAAAAAAATATTTACGCATGTCAAATATATGCTCTCTTACATTCTAAAGAAGTTTGTCCCAATTCTCTCAACATGTAAAGTGTCCACCTCAATGTCTCCACTAAGGCCATTGTATTTAAGTCTTCTCTTCCACTAAGCCAAGCAAAATCGACCACATAAGTGAAGGATCCGGCTTGCCTGCTCCCTTTTCATGCTTCCATCCGTGCTCCCACTTCATCCTACGGCTGCCTTTTTTCCTTTTCTCTTTCTAATCTAATCATCTCCCCCCTGATTTTAAGGGGGTGGGGCCGAGCCTTATTTTGTTCCAATCAAAACAAGCCATATACGCGGGAGCACGGATGGGCACACGCCGGGGGAGCAGGCAAGTCTCGTCTATAAGTGAACGCCCCCACTAAGGCTATGCATTTAGGTCTTATCTCCCACTAAGCCATGCAAAATCTGCCACATAAGCGAACTCACAAATTATAATTATTTTTTGCATTAGTCTATGCATGTAATGCTACCACATCATACATGCATCTTAGTCATCCTTCACATTTTTGTTTGGAATGATGTTTTTAGGAGTAATTCAAAAAGCTTATATTCTATTTTTAGAGACTTTATTTTGTTGTTTTCAAGCTTATATTTTCTTCTCATTGGATTTAGTTATTTTTTAGCAATTATCTACGCATTTTTTAACAGAATTACGGCAGCAATGCGCAAGGTATCATCTTGTTTTTATAAAATGTTTGCGTAGTTTAGAAAAATATTTCATTACCATTTAAATAAAATGTTCGTTTTTTTCACAAAAATCTTCATTATTTGAAAAATGTTTGTTACGATACAAAAAATTGCACGTGACATTTGACAAAAATGGTCACAACATTTCAAAAATATGTTTGCGAGATTTAAAAAAATATAATTAAAAAATGTTCACGTAGTATAGAAAATTATTTCCTGCTATTGAAATAAACATTCAAAGTGTATTTTAAAAATTAACATTTTCATAAAAAATCATGTTTTTTGCGGGTAGGAAAAATGTTATTTAGATATTTGAAAAATGTATTGCGCTTGTATATCAAAAATGTATCGAAAGAAAGTAGACATTCATTTGAGGAAGAAAGAGAACGCATAATAAAAAATAAAATCTAAAAACCCCATTAAAAACACATAGATACAAAAATAAAAGGACAAAAAAGAACTTTTTTCTCGGGGTAGAAGGAAAAAAACCGCCACTCCTTTCTGGGAGAACCCGAGGTGGGCCTGGATTGGGTTGCGGCCGTGGTACTTTGCCGGCCTGACGACTGCGGGGAAGTCACGGGCGGTGGCGCCGTCTGAGCGACTCTGCTCGGATGGATGCTTTTGCGCGGCCGCCGCCATGCCACCAACAAAGGAGGACCGGGCGCTGGAGTGGGATGGGGGGCGGAGGCCATCGGCCGCGCAGTCCAGCGAGCAGTACTGGGGCAGCGCCGGCGTGGCCGTCTTCTTCGTCGGCGGACCGGCGTTGCCCCACTGTCCACTGCACGTCCTGACAGGCGCCTACTGAAGGAAATATGCCCTAGAGGCAATAATAAAGTTATTATTTATTTCCTCATATCATGATAAATATTTATTATTCATGCTAGAATTGTATTAACCGGAAACATAATACATGTGTGAATATATAGACAAACAGAGTGTCACTAGTATGCCTCTACTTGACTAGCTTGTTAATCAAAGATGGTTATGTTTCCTAACCATGAACAAGGAGTTGTTATTTGATTAACAAGGTCACATCATTAGTTGAATGATCTGATTGACATGACCCATTAGCACCCGATCGTTTAGTATGTTGCTATTGCTTCCTGTTGGAAATATGCCCTAGAGGCAATAATAAAAGTGTTATTATATTTCCCTGTTCATGATAATTGTCTTTTATTCATGCTATAACTGTATTATCCGGAAATCGTAATACACGTGTGAATATATAGACCACAATATGTCCCTAGTGAGCCTCTAGTTGACTAGCTCGTTGTGATCAACAGATAGTCATGGTTTCTTGGCTATGGACATTGGATGTCGTTGATAACGGGATCACATCATTAGGAGAATGATGTGATGGACAAGACCCAATCCTAAGCATAGAACAAAGATCGTGTAGTTCGTTTGCTAGAGCTTTTCCAATGTCAAGTATCTCTTTCTTAGACCATGAGATCGTGTAACTCCCGGATACCGTAGGAGTGCTTTGGGTGTATCAAACGTCACAACATAACTGGGTGACTAAAAAGGTGCACTACAAGTATCTCTGAAAGTGTCTGTTGGGTTGACACGGATCGAGACAGGGATTTGTCACTCCGTGTAAACGGAGAGGTATCTCTGGGCCCACTCGGTAGGACATCATCATAATGTGCACAATGTGACCAAGGGGTTGATCACGGGATGATGTGTTACGGAACGAGTAAAGAGACTTGCCGGTAACGAGATTGAACAAGGTATCGGTATACAGACGATCGAATCTCGGGCAAGTAAAATACCGCTAGACAAAGGGAATTGTATACGGGATCGACTGAGTCCTTGACATCGTGGTTCATCCGATGAGATCATCTTGGAACATGTGGGAGCCAATATGGGTATCCAGATCCCGCTGTTGGTTATTGACCGGAGAACGTCTCGGCCATGTCTACATGTCTCCCGAACCCGTAGGGTCTACACACTTATGGTTCGATGACGCTAGGGTTATAAAGGAAGCTTGTATGTGGTTACCGAATGTTGTTCGGAGTTCCGGATGAGATCCCGGACGACACGAGGAGTTCTGGAATGGTCCGGAGGTAAAGATTTATATATGGGAAGTCCTGTTTTGGTCACCGGAAAAGTTTTGGGTTTTATCGGTAACGTACCGGGACCACCGGGAGGGTCCCGGGGGTCCACCAAGTGGGGCCACCGGCCCCAGAGGGCTGCATGGGCCAAGTGTGGGAGGGACCAGCCCCAGGTGGGCTGGTGCGCCCCCCCACCAAGGCCCAAGGCGCCTAGGGTTTGGGGAGGGGGCGCCCCACCTTGCTTGGGGGGCAAGTTTCCCCCTCTCCACCCCTTGGCCGCCCCCTAGATGGGATCTAGGGCTGGCCGCCGCCCCCTAGGGGTGGAAACCTAGGTGGGGGCGCAGCCCCCTCTCCCGCTATATATAGTGAGGCATATGAGCAGCCCAACACATGTGTTTCTTCTCCTGTTGGCGCAGCCATACCTCTCTCCCTTCTCCTCATATCTCGCGGTGCTTGGCGAAGCCCTGGTGGACTACCACGCTCCTCCATCACCACCACGCCGTTGTCTTTGCTGCTGGATGGAGTCTTCCTCAACCTCTCCTCTCTCCTTGCTGGATCAAGGCGTGGGAGGCGCCACCGAGCTGTACGTGTGTTGAACGCGGAGGTGCCGTCCGTTCGCACTAGGATCTCCGGTGATTTGGATCACGACGAGTACGACTCCTTCAACCCCGTTCTCTTGAGCGCTTCCGCTTAGCGATCTACAAGGGTATGTAGATGCACTCTCCTTCCCTCGTTGCTGGTTTCTCCATAGATAGATCTTGGTGACACGAGGAAAATTTTGAATTTCTGCGCTCGTTCCCCAACAAATGGTATCGAGCTAGGTCTATTGCGTAGATTCTTTGCACGAGTAGAACACAAAGTAGTTGTGGGCGTTGATTTTGTTCAATATGCTTACCGTTACTAGTCCAATCTTGTTTCGACGGTATTGTGGGATGAAGCGGCCCGGACCGACCTTACACGTACTCTTACGTGAGACAGGTTCCACCGATTGACATGCACTTCGTGCATAAGGTGGCTAGCGGGTGCCAGTCTCTCCCACTTTAGTAGGAATGGATTCGATGAAAAGGGTCCTTATGAAGGGTAAATAGGAATTGGCATATCACGTTGTGGTTTTGCGTAGGTAAGAAACGTTCTTGCTAGAAACCCATAGCAGCCACGTAAAACATGCAAACAACAATTAGAGGACGTCTAACTTGTTTTTGCAGGACGTCTAACTTGTTTTTGCAGGGTACGCTATGTGATGTGATATGGCCAAGAAGAATGTGATGAATGATATGTGATGTATGAGATTGATCATGTTCTTGTAATAGGAATCACGACTTGCATGTCGATGAGTATGACAACCGGCAGGAGCCATAGGAGTTGTCTTGATTTATTGTATGACCTGCGTGTCATTGAACAACGCCATGTAATTACTTTACTTTATTGCTAACCGGTAGCCATAGTAGTAGAAGTAATAGTTGGCGAGACAACTTCATGGAGACACGATGATGGAGATCATGATGATGGAGATCATGGTGTCATGCGGTGACGATGATGATCATGGAGCCCAAGATGGAGATCAAAGGAGCAAAATGATATTGGCCATATCATGTCACTATTTGATTGCATGTGATGTTTATCATGTTTATGCATCTTGTTTACTTAGGACGACGGTAGTAAATAAGATGATCCTTACAAAATTTCAAGAAGTGTTCTCCCTAAGCGTGCACCGTTGCTACAGATTCGTCGCTTCTAAGCACCACGTGATGATCGGGTGTGATGGATTCTTACGTTCACATACAACGGGTGTAAGACAGTTTTACACAGCGAAAACACTTAGGGTTAACTTGCGAGCCTAGCATGTACGGACATGGCCTCGGAACACGGAGACCGAAAGGTCGAGCATGAGTCGTATGGAAGATACGATCAACATGAAGATGTTCACCGATGATGACTAGTCCGTCTCACGTGATGATCGGACACGACCTAGTTGACTTGGATCATGTAATCACTTAGATGACCGGAGGGATGTCTATCGAGTGGGAGTTCATAAGATGAACTTAATTATCTTGAACATAGTCAAAAGATCTTTGCAAATTATGTCGTATGCTCGCGTTTTAGTTCCTTTGTTTAGATATGTTCCTAGAGAAAATATAGTTGAAAGTTGTGATGGCGATTATGCGGACGAGAAAGCTTATGTCCTTAATGCACCGCTTCGGTGTGATGAACCCCAAACATCGTTTGTGGATGTTGCGAACATCAGACATACACGTTTTGATAACTACGTGATAGTTCAGTTAAACGGTTTAGAGTTGAGGCACCAAAGACGTTTTCGAAACGTCGCGGAACATATGAGATGTTTCAAGGGCTGAAATTGAGATTTCAGGCTTGTGCCCACGTCAAGAGGTATGAGACCTCCGACGATTTTCTTAGCCTGCAAACTAAGGGAGAAAAGCTCAATCGTTGAGCTTGTGCTCAGATTGTCTGAGTGCAACAATCACTTGAATCGAGTGGGAGTTAATCTTCCAGATGAGATAGTGATGTTTCTCCAAAGTCATTTGCCACCAAGCTGCTAGAGCTTCGTGATGAACTATAACAAATCAGGGATAGATATGATGATCCTTGAGGTATTCACGATGTTTGACACCGCAAAAGTAGAAATCAATAAGGAGCATCAATTGTTGATGGTTGGTGAAACCACTAGTTTCAAGAAGGGCAAGGGCAAGAAGGGATACTTCATGAAACGGCAAATCAGCTGCTGCTCCAGTGAAGAAACCCAAGGTTGAACCCAAACCCGAGACTAAGTGCTTCTATAATAAGGGGAACAACCACTGGAGCGAAATTACTCTAGATACTTGGTAGATGAGAAGGCTGGCAAGGTCGATAGAAGTATATTGGATATACATTATGTAAATGTGTACTTTACTAGTACTCCTAGTAGCACCAGGGTATTAGATACCGGTTCGGTTGCTAAGTGTTAGTAACTCGAAATAAAAGAGCTACGGAATAAACGGAGACTAGCTAAAGGTGAGCTAACGATATGTGTTGGAAGTGTTTCCAAGGTTGATGTGATCAAGCATCGCACGCTCCCTCTACCATCGAGATTTGGTGTTTGCGTTGAGCATAGACATGATTGGATTATGTCTATCGCAATACGGTTATTCATTTAAGGAGAATAATGGTTACTCTGTTTATTTGAATAATACCTTCAATGGTCTTGCACCTAAAGGAATGGTTTATTGAATCTCGATCGTAGTGATACACATTTTCATGCCAAAAGATATAAGATAGTAATGATAGTACCACTTACTTGTGGCACTGCCATGTAAGTCATATTGGTGTAAAACGCATGAAGAAGCTCCATGTTGATGGATCTTTGGACTCACTCGTTTGAGACATGCGAACCATGTCTATTGGTGTGTACGCATGAAGAAACTCCATGCAGATGGATCGTTTGGACTCACGTGATTTTGAATCACTTGAGATATGCAAATCATACCACATGGGCAAGATGACTGAAAAGCCTCGGTTTCAGTAAGATGGAACAAGATAGCAACTTGTTGGAAGTAACACATTTTGATGTGTGCAGTCCAATGAGTCTTTGAGGCATCTGATGAATATCGTTATGTTCTTACTTCATAGATGATTCGAGTAGATGTTGAGTATATTTACTTGATGAAACAAAAGTCTGAATTATTGAATGGTTCAAGTAATTTCAGAGTGAAGTTGAAGATCATCATGACAAGAGGATAAAATATCTATGATATGATCATAGAGATGAGTATCTGAGTTACGAGCTTTGGCACGCAATTAAGACATTGTGGAAATTGTTTCACAATTAATACCGCCTAGAACACCATAGTGTGATGGTGTGTCCGAACATCATAGTTGCACCCTATGGTGCGTACCATGATGTCTCTTATCAAATTACCACTATCGTTTATGGGTTAGGCATTAGAGACAACCACATTCACTTTAAATAGGGCACCACGTAATTCCGTTGAGATGACACTGTATGAACTATGGTTTAGAGAAACCTAAGCTGTCATTTCTTAAAGGTTTGGGGCTGCGACGCTTATGTGAAAAAGTTTCAGGTTGATAAGCTCGAACCCAAAGCGGATAAAATGCATCTTCATAGGACACCCAAAACAATTGGGTATACCTCCTAATTCGGATCCGAAAGCAATATGGATTGTTTCTTGAATCGGGTCCTTTCTCGAGGAAAAGTTTGTCTCAAAAAGTTGAGTGGGAGGATGGTGGAGACTTGATATGGTTATTGAACCGTCACTACAACTAGTGTGTAGCAGGGCGTAGGAAGTTGTTCCTGTGGCACCTACACCAATTGAAGTAGAAGCTTATGATAGTGATCATGAAACTTCGGATCAAGTCACTACCGTACCTCGTAGGGTGACAAGGATGCGTACTGCTTTAGAGTGGTACAGTAATCCTGTCTTGAAGGTCATGTTGCTAGACAACAATGAACCTACGAGCTATGGAGAAGCGATGGTGGGCCCATATTCCGAAAAATGGTTAGAAGCCATGAAATCCGAGATAGGATCCATGTATCAGAACAAAGCATGGACTTTGGTGGACTTGCCCAATGATCGGCAAGCCATTGAGATAAATGGATTTCTTTAAGAAGAAGACGAACGTGGACGGTAATGTCACCGTCTATGAAGCTCGACTTGTGGCGAAGAGTTTTTTCACAAGTTCAAGGAGTTGACTACGATGAGATTTTCTCATCCGTAGCGATGCTTAAGTCCGTCGGAATCATGTTAGCATTAGCTACATTTATGGAATCTGGCACATGGATGTCAAAACGAGTTTCCTTACCAGTTTTCGTAAGGAAAGGCTGTATGTGATACAATCCGAAAGTTTTTGTCGATCCTAAGGATGCTAAAAGGTATGCTGGCTCCAGCGGTCCTTCTAAGGACTGGAGTAAGCATCTCGGAGTTGGAATATGTACTTTGATAAGATGATCAAAGATTTTGGGTTTATACAAAGTTTGTGAGAAACTTGTATTTCCAAAGAAGTGAGTGGGAGCACTATAGAATTTCTGATGAGTATATGTTATTGACATATTGTTGATCAGAAATGATGTAGAATTTCTGGAAAGCATATAGGGTTATTTGAAAAGTGTTTTTCAATGGAAAACCTGGATTAAGCTACTTGAACATTGAGCATCAAGATCTATAATGATAGATCAAAAACGCTTAATGCTACTTTCAAAATGAGCACATACCTTGACATGATCTTGAAGGTGTTCAAGATGGATCAGTCAAAGAAGGAGTTCTTGGCTGAGTTGTAAGGTATGAAGTTAAGACTTAAAGCTCGACCACGGCAGAAAAGAGAGAAAGGACGAAGGTCGTCCTCTATGCTCTATATTGTATGCCATGCTGAGTACCGCACCTGATGTGTGCCTTGCCACATGTCTGGCTAGAGGGTACAAAGATGATCAAGGAGTCGATCACTAGATGGCGGTCAATATTATCCTTAGAGGAATAAGGATATGTTTCTCGATTATGGAGGTGATAAAGAGTTCGGCGTAGAGGGTTACGTCGATGCAAGCTTTAACACCTATCCGAGTAGCAAACCGGATACGTATAGTAGAGCAACTATTTGCAATAGCTCCAAGTGGAGCGTGGAAGCAGCGTTTACAATATGACCTAGAAATTTGCAAAGCACACACGGATCTGAAAGGTTCAGACCCGTTGACTAAAACCTCTCTTGCAAGCAAAACATGATCAAACCCCAGAACTCATTGAGTCTTAATCACATGATGATGTGAGCTAGTTTAGTGACACTAGTAGACTCTTTGGATGTTGGTCACATGGCGATGTGACCTGTCAATGTTAATCACATGGCGATGTGAACTAGATTATTGACTCTAGTGCAAGTGGGAGACTGTTGGAAATATGCCCTAGAGGCAATAATAAAAGTATTATTATATTTCCCTGTTCATGATAATTGTCTTTTATTCATGCTATAACTGTATTATCCGGAAATCGTAATACACGTGTGAATATATAGACCACAATATGTCCCTAGTGAGCCTCTAGTTGACTAGCTCGTTGTGATCAACAGATAGTCATGGTTTCCTGGCTATGGACATTGGATGTCGTTGATAACGGGATCACATCATTAGGAGAATGATGTGATGGACAAGACCCAATCCTAAGCATAGAACAAAGATCGTGTAGTTCGTTTGCTAGAGCTTTTCCAATGTCAAGTATCTCTTCCTTAGACCATGAGATCGTGTAACTCCCGGATACCGTAGGAGTGCTTTGGGTGTGTCAAACGTCACAATGTAACTGGGTGACTAAAAAGGTGCACTACAGGTATCTCTGAAAGTGTCTGTTGGGTTGACACGGATCGAGACTGGGATTTGTCACTCCGTGTAAACGGAGAGGTATCTCTGGGCCCACTCGGTAGGACATCATCATAATGTGCACAATGTGACGAAGGGGTTGATCACGGGATGATGTGTTACGGAACGAGTAAAGAGACTTGCCGGTAACGAGATTGAACAAGGTATCGATATACCGACGATCGAATCTCGGGCAAGTAAAATACCGCTAGACAAAGGGAATTGTATACGGGATCGACTGAGTCCTTGACATCGTGGTTCATCCGATGAGATCATCGTGGAACATGTGGGAGCCAATATGGGTATCCAGATCCCGCTGTTGGTTATTGACCGGAGAACGTCTCGGCCATGTCTACATGTCTCCCGAACCCGTAGGGTCTACACACTTAAGGTTCAATGACGCTAGGGTTATAAAGGAAGCTTGTATGTGGTTACCGAATGTTGTTGAGTCCGGATGAGATCCCGGACGACACGAGGAGTTCGGAATGGTCCGGAGGTAAAGATTTATATATGGGAAGTCTGTTTTGGTCACGGAAAAGTTTGGGTTTTATCGGTAACGTCTGGGACCACCGGAGGTCGGGGTCCACCAAGTGGGGCCACCGGCCCAGAGGGCTGCATGGGACAAGTGTGGGAGGGGACCAGCCCGGGTGGGCTGGTGCGCCCGCCCACCAAGGCCCAAGGCGCCTAGGGTTTGGGGAGGCGCCCACCTTGCTTGGGGGCAAGTTTCCCCTCTCCACCCTTGGCCGCCCCTAGATGGGATCTAGGGCTGGCCGCCGCCCCCTAGGGGTGGAAACCTAGGTGGGGGCGCAGCCCCCTCTCCCCCTATATATAGTGAGGCATAGGAGCAGCCCAACACATGTGTTTCTTCTCCTGTTGGCGCAGCCATACCTCTCTCCCTTCTCCTCATATCTCGCGGTGCTTGGCGAAGCCCTGCTGGACTACCACGCTCCTCCATCACCACCACGCCGTTGTGCTGCTGCTGGATGGAGTCTTCCTCAACCTCTCCCTCTCTCCTTGCTGGATCCAGCGTGGGAGGCGCCACCGGCTGTACGTGTGTTGAGCAGCGGAGGTGCCGTCCGTTCGGCACTAGGATCTCCGGTGATTTGGATCACGACGAGTACGACTCCTTCAACCCCGTTCTCTTGAACGCTTCCGCTTAGCGATCTACAAGGGTATGTAGATGCACTCTCCTTCCCCTCGTTGCTGGTTTCTCCATAGATAGATCTTGGTGACACGTAGGAAAATTTTGAATTTCTACTACGTTCCCCAACACTTCCTTCATGACTTATACATGTTCCTATGACTATGAGATTATGCAACTCCCGTTTACCAGAGGAACACTTTGTGTGCTACCAAAGCGTCACAAGCGAATCGGGTGATTATAAAGGTGCTCTAAAGGTGTCTCCAAAGGTACTTGTTGAGTTGGCGTATTTCGAGATTAGGATTTGTCACTCCGAATGTCGGAGAGGTATCTCTGGACCCTCTCGGTAATACACATCACTTAAGCCTTGCAAGCATTTCAACTAATGAGTTAGTTGCGAGA
This sequence comes from Aegilops speltoides, assembly GCA_021437245.1. NCBI lineage: Eukaryota > Viridiplantae > Streptophyta > Magnoliopsida > Poales > Poaceae > Aegilops > Aegilops speltoides. The sequence continues at coordinate 32,886,970 of CM038146.1, read as the reverse complement.
TGATGTATTACTGAAGCGAGTAAAGAGACTTGCGATAACGAGATTGAACTAGGTATTGGATACCGACGATCAAATCTCGGGCAAGTAACATACCGATGACAAAGGGAACAACGTATGTTGTTGTGCGGTTTGACTGATAAAGATCTTCGTAGAATATGTAGGAACCAATATGGGCATCCAGGTCCCGCTATTGGTTATTGACCGGAGACGTGTCTCGGTCATGTCTACATTGTTCTCGAACCGTAGTGTCCGCACGCTTAAGGTTTCGATGACAGTTTCATTATGAGTTTATGTATTTTGATGTACCGAAGGTTGTTCGGAGTCCCGGATGTGATCACGGACATGACGAGGAGTCTCGAAATGCTTCCTTCATGACTTATACATTGTTCTCGAAGTGGTCTGATGGACAAGAGTTGACCATGGAGAATCTGAGAAAGTGGCGGAAAGTCTGAAATTGTCAAAGGCTGAGAGAGTACATGGCCGTATATTCTGTGGTGTTCAGTGCACATGGCAAAGTGCGAATGACAAATACAGAAGGAGGCGGAGTGCTACAGCTATGGGACATGCCAAAGACTATCCGGAAGAAGGGTGAGACAACTGCGAATTTGACTTAGAGTGACACAGGGCGACGGTGAAATTCCTTCAAGTTTCAGACAAGCAGTCAAGAAAGAGCGGTGACGTTGAGTTCAGGTAACTCTTATATGTGGCGTCCAATATGTGAGTTGTTCATTTTCATGCAGAAAGTGGTCGGTGTGTGATGGCGTTGAACGGATTCTCCGGAAATTGGAAGCACAAGGTAGAGTAATGAGGAACTTAATTTTGCTCGAGTGTTGATTGTGAAGAAGACAAGAAGGGACTACAGTTGCAGGTGGAGTCACATGGAGTCTGGGAGTAGCAGCGGTGCTCATGGCGTATCTCAAGTCCAATGTACATGGAGGTTCGACGCACGGACGAATTCAAGGTGGTGGAGAATATTCGCCAAGGTGGAGTTTGTTAGAGTTGTGTCGAATATTATTGTACAAGTTAGGTTACAGTTGGACTTCGAGTCGTACGGTGTGTAGACAGGATATGGAGTCGTGTTCAAGTAGGACACTTGTATCCTAGGCCTCTCATATATAGCGAGGGTAGACACACGATGTGACCTATGCCAACATAATAGCACAGGCATGCGGGGGAGCCGGCGGCATGTGCCGGCGCCCGGGCGGCTGGGGTGCGGTATTGTGATTGGTGTCATGGGGAGGAGCGCCCGTAGTCATATGCCCCGGGGATGTAGCCATATCGGTGAACCTCGTTAACAAATCTCGGTGTCGTGCCTCGTGTGATTTCTTGGTCCTCGGTAGATCGACGGAATAACTCGGATTATTTTAACACACCCTTTGACGCTTAATTTTGCTACTGTAATTCGTTTGCTGTGCTTCATATGACTGAATCTGTCAGTCTAATTCGTGTTTACATCGTGATTCAAATTCATTGAGAACACTCTGCATTACCCAGATTCAATGTTAGTAGAATGCGACACTGACATCTCTGAATTAGTTAAGCAACAACAACTGTTATTAGGTCCAGTTCCACTGTCACTGCTGTTCAAAAGTATGACTCAGGGATCATCAGTATTTGATTTCAGCGGTCCGGATAATAGTGCCTCATCTACTATAGTTCACCTGGCTGCTGTTTCTCTCTATCCAGTGTAGTGTTGATCTGTTATGGTGGTCATTTCTCGCATCCTGTGCTTTTTAGTTGTCATTCGGGACAAATTTACAGGAGGCTGGAGGACGGGCAGGGAAGGCCTTGCATTGCAATGCTGCTGCCACCTGCCACCGTCGTCTATCCAACTCCATAGCACCACATCCGTACTCACCCTTTGCTCCTTAGCATTCCATTCCGGCACCACCGTGGCACTCGCGGGCTACTGGCAGGTTTTCCCTGGATGTGCGGGGAAAGGGGGTGAAGGGAGTCTTGGCTGGGGCGACGGGCGAATATCAGCGAAAACCGAGGTCGGAGCCTCTGAATTGGTTGGCGGAGAGTGCACGTGAAAAGGGAACCGCTCGATACCAAGCCTCAATTCCACGATGGAATGTCTTGCGCAACCAAACAGCGATATTCGGGCTACCGAATGCCAAAGTCAAAATCTGGCCCTGAATACCAACATCCAAACGCAGTAAAAGAGTCTTTTGGCTATGCCCTTCCGAGCGAACAGACCGTTTCAAACTAAACTACACCACCTCCTTCCGGGAAATAACAGGATGCCCCTAGCTCTTGGCTTATGTGTTTCCTTCCCGCAAAGCATTCAGTAAGAGACGGATATATCTAGGTACATCTAATTGTATTACAGCTGTTTAACATTAGATGTTGCATCAATTGTATCGTACCCCTCACCAGCTAGCTAGCTGCCAGCTAACAGGTCAGTTTGATGAACAATCCAAGACTCGACATGTCATTTAATTTGTGGACAGTGTGTACGGACCCGTTGATCACAATGTGCGGGTTAGTATATTCTCATACAAGTTGCTTGTAATCTCCCTTTGGCTTATATATACATATAGTGTCTCGTCTATATTAGGCCCTTCACCATTACTAGTGTACTACGAGTTGCTCCAGAGGAGTTAGAGTAGGGGACCCAACATCCATCCATCTTGAAGGTAATTTTGGACCCGCTCTGTACGTTTAGTTCGCTTTGCTTGCCTCTGTTGATCTTGGTAGCTTTCCCATGCTCACAAATTATAACTTGTTCCTCATGTACCCATGTTAGCATTCTAGTGCTGCCTTTTTCAATAGTTTTGGCTGGCAATCTTCAGCTGCAACGAGTGGAGGGCATGATTATGATATGTGGTTAAAATTTGTAACAGAAAAAAGTAGCAAACATAACGATGGTCCTGGATGCCTTTGCATCCTATGTGCTACACATGCTGACGGAAATGGCGAGCAAAGAGGTGCACATCTTGCTTGGATTCAGACGCGAGATCGACAAGATGGACATTAAGCTTAGGGACCTCAAGAACTTCCTGAGCGACGCTGACAGGAGAAACATCACCGACAAGAGCGTGCAAGAGTGGGTGGCCCAGCTCAAGCGTGCCATGTATGAAGCTGCCGACATCCTCGACCTCTGCCAGCTCAAGGCCATGGAGCGCGATATGTCCACTGCAGATGTGGGGTGCTTCAACCCCTTGCTCTTCTGCATGCGGAATCCCACACATGCCCATGACATCGGCACCCGCATCAAGGCACTCAACAAGAGGCTCGACATCATCAAGGAGCGAAGCACTGCTTTCAGCTTCATCCCTCTTGGTTCCTATGAGGATTGCAGCAACAGGGTCCATGGCTCTCACTCTGGCAATAAGAGATGTGAGACGTCAGGGGAGTTTGATCGGTCCGGTGTAGTCGGAGAGAAGATCGAACAAGACACGAGAAAGCTAGTTGAGATCATGCTCAGTGAAAAGGAGGGCAACACCAACATCATGGTAGTCGCCGTTGTTGGGGCTGGTGGAATCGGCAAGACCACTCTTGGCCAGAAGATCTTCAACGACCAAGCCTTAAATACCGAGTTCGAGAAGACGATATGGTTGAGCATCAACAAGGACTTCGACAAGGTTGAGTTGCTGAGGACAATCATCACACAAGCTGGGGAAAAACATGGTGGTGAGAAGGCATTGGCTGTGCTTCAGCCAATCCTTGCCACTACCTTGAAAGGAAAGAAGCTATTCCTAGTTCTAGATGATGTTTGGAGCCATGAAGCATGGGTTAATGTGCTTAAACCACTCTTGGATAATGTTGTGGCTCAAGGTAGCCGAGTCCTCGTCACTACTAGAGATGAAAGAGTAGCTCGAGGGATGAAAGCTATATTTCCCTACCATCAGGTGGACAAATTAGAGGATGAGGATGCCTGGTCATTGCTCAAGAAACAGGTGCGTAACTAAAGTCCATGCATTTTTAATATTAATAGTTGCATACTTAATTTGGGGTAGATATATAATAACTGGACACACACTTCAATGTATTGTTCTTTAAGACTACAACTAATGAAAAAAAAGGGTTCCATAACAAAATAGCACCACCCTTAAAATATGCTATTAGTGTGCTATATCGCGCTATTGCAAGACATTAAAAAAAAAAGGCAGCCCGGTGCATGTAGCTCCCGTTTACGCAGGGTTCGGGGATGGGTCCATCCACTTTGGGTCTATTGTACGCAATCTTTCCCTACATTTTTGCAAGAGATTTTTATACACTGATTTATTTAGCGAGACAATTCTCAAAACGCTATAGCATGCTATTAGCGACACTATCAGGCACTACTTTTTCAGTGATTACAACAAGAATACTACATCTAATTATGCCATAACACATGCACATTAAGTGGCACAACTCATTCACATTAAGTGGCACGTTTTCCTAATATACAGCTATACCTGGGAGTAAATTAATTAATGGCGTCTGTAAAAAAGGAATCCTTTCTTTGACACTGTTTTTTTTAGCAAGCTAAAAAAATTAAATGTACGTAGTCGTCACCTAAAATGCAAGTCGAACAAAATAGATAATTAGGATCATATGAATGTTCTTCAATTTATAAAAGGTGGGAAACAATGGTATTGTTGTTTTATTTCCATCTTGTTCACAAATACAGTCGTCAATCCTTGGCCTAAAATCCAGTCATGTTTGGCTGGAGGTATCAATAAACCCACATTAAGTGGTACAGTACTATACCACAATATGAAAAGTTTGTAATCGGCAGAATGAGTGTGCCTAGTCCCACCAATAGGTATAGCCAACCCATCCCATGATTTGCCAAAATGGATAAAAATAAAAGCTGGTACTTCAAATTCTTCTACTTATTTGGATGTCCAGGTTATAAATTTTCCAGAATTATAGATAATTTAAGCATGTAAGAAGCCAATCCCCTTATGTAGTTGTAGATAAAATATGACTCGGGTTTTTCCGCAAAAAATAGGATGGGTATATGTGTTGTAGTATCTATCTGCATAATTAAGCACTAATCTATTTAGTTTCTGAGGTGATAGATTAAACTAAAGCATCAGTAATGATTAATAGTCACTCACATGCAGGGCATCCCAGTTGACAGCAACATCCCCCACTTATCATCTCATTCACTTGATAGTTCAATTTAGGCAGTACATTGTCTCTTTTCTCCACTAGCCTACTATTGACTAATATTGAGCTGACACTAGTAGCAGTTAAAAAATTACTATTTTTTTCTCTCAAGGAAAACTCCCATTATTGACTATCAGTTCAACTGCTTGCAGATAATATCAAGTGAGATTGATGAACGTGAAATTGATATGCTCAAGGACATCGGAGTGCAGATTGTAGCAAAATGTGATGGTCTGCCTCTTGCTGTCAAAGTAGTGGGGGGGCTCTTGTGTCAGAAGGACAAAAGACACCGTGACTGGGAAATGGTTCTCGATGATTCTATATGGTCAATATCTGGACTTCCTGAAGAGCTAAACCATGCAGTATATTTAAGCTATGAAGATTTATCTTCTTATGCCAAACAATGCTTTCTGCATTACTCCCTTCTACCCAAAACCACAGTGTTTCATAGAGATACAATCATTGGCATGTGGATCAGTGAAGGATTTGTTCACGGGACCTCGGATGACTTAGAAGAACTAGGAAGCAAGTACTATAAGGAGCTGATACCGAGGAATCTTTTGGAGCCAAATACAGAGTATGTTGATCAATGTATCTGCAACATGCATGATGTTGTACGCTCATTTGCTCAGTTTGTGTCTAGAAATGAGGCACTAGCAGCTCACAGTGGAGAAACTAATATTGTTAGTAGACTTAGTGCACATGAGTTTCTTCGGATATCTTTAGAAAGCAAAGGATCAGAATCAGATGGTTTAGATTGGAGTTCTTTGCAAGTACAAAAGACACTAAGGGTGCTAATATCAGTTGGCTTTATAAATATCAAGGATGGTGATTCCTTGGTTCATTTTCCATGTCTACGAACTTTATATATATCTTCTGGAAATGTTGTAGGCTTGTTTGAATCTATGCATGAACTCAAGCACCTGAGGTACTTGTCCTTGGAAAACACTGATATATCTAGTTTGCCCGATATCATTGGAAAGATGAAAATGTTGCAGTACTTAAGACTTAAGGGATGCCAAAAAATTGTGAAACTTCCACCTAGCATTGTAAAGTTAGGGAAGTTAAGGTACCTTAACTTCATTGGAACAAGTATAAAAGCCATACCTAGGGGGTTTTGTGCTCTAACAAACTTGAGGATAGTGCTTGGCTTTCCAGCTTCGATGGATGGTGATTGGTGCAGTTTGGAAGAGTTGGGTCCTCTTTATCAGCTCAAGAAACTACAATTGGAAGGATTGGAGAATATACCAGCTTCCTCATCTGCAGCAAAGGCAAAGCTTGGCGACAAGGTGCATCTTACCAACCTATGCTTAAACTGTGGTAGTATATTGGGAGATGATTGGCTGATGAAAGAGGAAGATGGTGTCCTTGAGGAAGAGAAACAACAAATCGAGGAGGTATTTGATGAACTCTACCCTCCACCCAGGTTAGAAGATCTTGAAATCATTGGCTATTTTGGCCGATGGCTCCCAAGGTGGATGATGTCTTCATCAGTTGTGCCCCTCAAGAGCTTGAGGATTCTATTTATTACTGACCTGGCTTGCTGCAGACATCTTCCTGATGGCTTGTGTCAGCTCCCTTATTTGGAGTACATTCAAATAAACCGTGCTCCAGCCATAAAGCGTGTTGGACCTGAATTCCTGCAGTCATACCATCACCATAGTCCTCGTCCTTCCCATATGGTGGCTGCATTTCCGAGATTGCATGAGTTGGATTTTACAGGAATGGTGGAATGGGAGGAGTGGGAGTGGGAGGAGCAAGTGCAAGCCTTTCCTGTCTTGCAGCAACTTATGCTAGAGCAGTGCAAATTGAAGTGTCTTCCTCCTGGCCTTGCGACCCAGGCAAGGGCTTTGAGTAAATTATCCATACAATATGTCCGTGGTCTCATCTCTCTAGAGAACTTTCCAGCTCTGGTCGATCTGGAGCTGAATGAAAGCATTGACCTGGAGAGTATCACTAATCTCCCAAGACTGCAGAGGCTTAACATTGAAAACTGCCCAAAGCTGAAGGTGTTGGAGGGTGTTCCTGCACTCAAGAGGCTTACTCTCTCAGATAACAACATGGAGAGAATCCCAGAATACATGAGAGGTATAAACCCAAGGCATTTGGAGCTATACTGCAGCCTAGTACTGCTTGCTTCCATAGCCTCTAGACAATCTAGCCCTGAGTGGGACAAGTTCAACCATGTTGAGCATGTCAAGGCATATTCACGCGAAGGCCATAATTCAAGGAGATGGTATGTCTTGTACACAGCTAACCCCTACAACTTGGAGACAAATGTCAGCCATTCTTGCATGTCCAGAGGTAATCTAGCCTTGCTCTTTCATCTTAATTTGTATTGCTTGATATGTTTTGTACCTTCCATCCATATATGTTGATCCTATCCTTCATCTGTTCCTACTGGATGCAGAGGAGGACCATGAAGTAGTTTCATCAGGCTCACGGGATCAAGGCAAGGAACAAGGAGCGCAGACAAGAACAGTAGAGGAAGATGGCACATGTTCATTCTAGGTACTGCTGCTAGCACTGTCTGCTTCAGAGTTTTGTTACTCCTTCCATGAAACATTTTCTCAGTTCTCTTGTTCTTGGTTTGTCTTTTCGATATGGCACTAGGTGTCAGTGAGAATCATTAAACCGATTGACTCCATTGGCTATATACACTAGTTACACAACGCTGAAAGAAAAATAAGTGATACAACCATCAGCAATGTGCTAAGCAAAACATCAGCAGTTTTCTTTTTAGAATTAACGAAGGAAAACGTCAGCAGCTATTAACTGAGACTCTTGCGCATTTCCCTCTCTGTACGAGCAAGTGGTCTAGTTGATGGTTCGTTTAATAGCAAGGTGATTCAGACAAAAATAAAGTTAAGCAGCTATATCTGATATACATGGAAATTGGAAATCTTGATATACTTCATCCTGGTGCATGACCATTTATCTGATAGAACTAGGAGTATATATTTTTTTCTTTTTTGCGGGGGAGAACTAAAAGTATGTGATAGAACTGGAAGCTTGATTTGATCAGGTGGGAGGGAGGCCTTGAGCCCTGTTTTCATCGTCCTGCTGGAAGGGGGCGTTTAATGCATGAATACAGAGCGAGCAGCCCTGGCAATGAATCGAAGCCAGAGATTACTTTGATGGTGCAGCATGAGTCGAAGTGTAGTATGTACTTTATTTCGTATCGAAGAACCTGGCGATGTAGTGTAGCTATGTGGAAACTATGTTTAAACTCCACCCATCAATTAGTTGGTGCAGACTGAAGAATTTGCAAACACACCTGAGAATGTAACACTGCAAATAGTGCGGCCAGAGACTAACTTGATGCTGCAGCAGGAATTGGAGTTGAATGTTTTCTTAAGTTTGGTCATGTGTCTATTAGGCAAAGACAAGTACTAGTATCACGTAGTCTGTACTTTATGTTTGTGCAGTAAGCTTTAACTGACAATGTGGCTAGCTGCTTTTGAGACTGTATGTAGTTTCCATCCATCAGTTGATGCAAACTGAAGAATTTGCAGACATAATGGCAGGTAGTCCTGTGTGTTTATGACATACGTATGTTTGGACTGTTATGAGAAAATCTGAAGAACCAAGAGTGGTATGTTTAGTCAATCCTTCCTAAGATTAGCCATGAAACTCCACTACTCCAGTATGGTAGTAGTAAAACAGAGTCGTCTTTCTTTCTTTCTTCTTTGGCTGTCTGAAGGAGTAAGCTAGAACTGTAGACAAGACATGATTAGTGACAGAGAAGACATGTGCTATATGCGTCGGGCACAGCCACCCGATTTTACACAAAAGTATCACGCATGCCTCTCGCCCCCGCTCCCGCGACGCTGCACCTCCCGCTCGCCATAGCCGCCGCCCCCGCAGATCCAACACCGCAGCATGCCTCCGCGTCGTCGAGGGGCGCGGACGCCGACAGCACCCACACCTCCCCTACCCCAGCCACTGTCCCCCGCCACCTACGAGAGATTCCCTGAGATGCTGCGGTTAATTTCTCCGATGCCGCAAGCAGTGCTCATGGGGACTCGAGCTGCAGGGTGGAGGGAGCGCACGACCAGGATCCGGGATGCCACCTTCGAGTGGATCCGGTGCGTGCAGGAGTGGAAGGCGGCGGACCAGGCGGTGGCGACGACAACCGAGCCGATGGTGAGATCTGCAGCTGCGAAGGTCGCGGAGATCTGTCAGAGGAAGGCAGACTTGGAGCAGAGGAAGCTGGCGCGTTGCATCTTCGACGAGGCCACGCTGGAAGAGAGAGCGAGGATGCCCCCTTTCCTGCACTCGCCGCCGGCGGAGTTCATGATTTGGGCACGGGCGGAGGCGAAATCAAGCGATCTGCGGCAGGCGCTCCGGTGGGAATGCGTCCTGGGCGTGCTGCCGCCGAGCGATTGAGGACTGCGGCGAGGTGTGGGGGCCACGTCAACCCCCCGCCGTGCCGCGGCGACCGCGAGCCGCCGTGGTTTGGTGACCGCGGAGAGGTTCCTTCTTGCGTTCGTTCAAGGTCACGTAAGGGGATTTGTATCCCTGGGATCCAAAATACCACGGTGATTCATCAAATCGAGAAGCAGGTAATTGCTGGTCGGAGCTTATGCTCAGAGAAACTGGGGCATTCGCAGGCGGTGATGCAGGGTCTCTCGCCGGCGGTGGCGCAAGGGCGACCGGAGTTGGGGGATTTTCCCCCTGTGATTCAAACAGGTCGTTCTCTGCGGAGTAGCGTGGGCCCTGCTGCCACGTCGCTCCCCCAATCAAGTGTAGACGGGTGAAAACGCCTTTGGAGTTTACGCATTCTGCTCAGGAAGACGCGGATGAGGCTATATCTAGGGTTTTCGGACAGCTTTGGTCCATCCCCTCCCCTCCCCACCGCCACCCCCATCCTCGTCCCTCAAGCCGAGCTGCTTCCACCTTGGGATGGCTCAGGAAGGATTTAGTTCGTGCTGGCAGTTTCTCCCCGTCTGATTTATTCCCGATCAAAAACTCCGCCCCTTTGATCCTCCACCAATTCAGCTCAAGATTGTCAGAGAAGGGATCGGAGGTGGTTCCAAGTCCTTTGCTCAGGTGGTTGCCATGGCAGACAAGGGCGGGCCAAGCGGAATACAGAAGCAGCGGGCTCCATCCCCGCAGAAGAACACGGCTCGTCGCCAGGGGACCGGTGGAGCGCGTCCCAATCCCGTTGCTCCTCCTCCCAAAGGCGCTGCCCCTCCCCAACAGGCTGTGATTGCGCCTCCGCCGCCGGCTCCACCTGCCCCGCTTGTCCTGATCCTCGACGAGCGATACAAGGACATGGTATGTTTCAATTGTGGCGGCCCTGGTCATTACGTAGGTAATTGTATTCAGAAGAAGATTTGTTTCATCTGCGGACTGGAAGGCCACAACGTGAACAATTGCGCTGCCTGGGCTCAACCACATCCAGTGGCCACTTTCTTTGGAAGCTCGGCACTCGGATTAGGGTTCTATCATATTGACGCCCCTGTGGGACGAGAGGCAAATTGGCTCAACTTCAGGAACTGTGGAGAGATCTGGGTGATGAAGGGTGAGATCAACAAGGCTGACCTAATCAAGAATCTGTCAGGCATTTTTTGCAAGAACAAGAACTAGACCTGGCAAGTCAGACAGCTAGCAGATAAGAAGTTTCTGGTCAGATTTCCCCTTGGAAGGATTTAGAGGAACTAATCAAATTTCCACCCTTTGAGCTGCCCATTGATGGAGTTTCAGTGTCTGTGGAGAGATGGACTGGAGCAATCGACCCTTTCAATGAACTGACTGAAGCCTGGGTGATTGTACAGGGTCTGTCGTCCAAGTGGTGCACGTGGAAAGTTCTGTCTCAAATCGCTTCATGCTTTGGGATCCTGGTAGACATTGACTGGAACGGTCTGATGAAAAGTTTCTATGAGAAAGTGAGGATCAAGATCGCCTGTAGAAACCCAGCAAAAATTCCCTTTGAACGAATCATGGAAATGAGGAAGAAGTTATACGTTCTGTCGTTTACAGTGGAAGGTGTTGAGCAAATCGGTGCTGATGCTCCCAATGATGACAATGGTCTATCTGATATAGCTGTGGATGAGGATAACAAGGAATTTGAACACGAGGATACTGACAAGGATATCCTTGATGATGGTGAGGATCCTATCGATGAGTTGGACCTGGCCAACAGGACTAACAAAGCAAAATCTCCAATTGGGAAATAGAAGATCAATGGAGATGGTGCTTCCTTCCATCCTGCTAACCTGATTGAGGCTTGCGTTTCTCCTGTGAGAGTGGACAAAGTGATAGACAATACACCGCAAATGCAAAATGATTGCTCTGTGATTCCTTTCTCCGATGCTATCAAGGTCTTAAGTACTCCAAGCGTTGAGGGGCATGACAGGTCTACTCTATCTACAGTTCAGGAATGTTGTGTGACTCCCTCGATGTCCAGTCAGAAAAAGTACTGCTCGGAGTTACTGAAGGAGGTAGATGATGCCGACTCTGACACTTGTAGCGATGCTGCCAATTCTGATGAAGAGATGGGTACTTTGGATGCTTCTGTGGTCAGTGGCCTGGAGCTTATGGCCCTGGTAGAAAAGCTGCCCCTTCCCAGTGAACAACCTGCTGTCAAAAACAAGTGGGGCCCGGTGATTGCTACAAGGCCAAGTACCAGAGCTCACAACAAACAAAATATCATGGAGAAGGCCGCTGCCTACAAGATGAAAAAGAACCTGGAGGTCCCCAACACTTTCAAAAGTAAGTCTTTTACTTCTGAAGTTGCATCTAATTTAGGAGCTTATGCTTCTGCTGTTAACTTAAGAATTGGAGATAATGAAAGTGAAAAAAAATAGATCATTGATGATTTAATTAGAGATGAAACTGAAAAATGCTTAGTTTTTGCCTCACAAAATCCTGAAATATCTTTACCTGGCAAATTGGACACTGACATCTTTGAGGGAAATGGAGTTTGTACTCCTGTCAGTAGCATCCCAGACAAAAACGCATTAGGGGACACTGCTGATGCTGTTTTTGACTCTGGGAATGCAGTAAGAGGTGGACTTTTTAGTCTGACACCCCTTTAAAATCCCATGATTGGTATCTTTTGGAATATTAGAGGTTTAGGTCAAAAAGGTAAACTCCAGTGCCTGTTTGATTTGGTGAATAAGTATAAACCTGATTTTTTGGGTTTTCAGGAGATTAAGAGAGAGACTCTGTTTGATTCCTTCCTTAATACTTTAGCTGGTTCCACTGCTTATGAGTGGCATTTACTTCCTGTAGTGGGCACTGCTAGTGGTATCCTTGTGGGTACAAATTCTAATGTCTTTGAGGTTTTAGATGTTAATACGAAACAGTATTGTATTAGTGTTACTCTGAAGAACAAAAATGATGGCTTCTGCTGGCACCTGGTGGTAGTATATGGGACAGCTTATGCTGTGGATAAGATAGACTTTATTGCAGAATTGCATGAGAGCATGGAGGGCTTATGCTATCCAGTTTTGCTTGGGGAAGACTTTAACCTAATTAGGGAGGCTAAGGAAAAAACCTCAGGCATTATCAACAATTCTTGGGCTTTTTTGTTCAATGATTGGATTAACAAATGGGGATTAATGGAGTATAAACTGTCAAATAGGGTTTTTACCTGGTGTAATAATCAAGATAACCCCATTTTTGCTACTATTGATGAGTTTTCTCTGCTACTAGCTGGGATAGCCACTTCCCTCTTACCTCTTTGTGTGCCCTGCCAAGGGTTGGGAGTGACCATGCTCCCATCCTATTAGATTCCGGGGCAGGTGTGCACAACCCAGCTAGGCCTTTTAAATTTGAGAAATGGTGGATTGGGCAACCTGATTCTGGGGAAGAAAGAAGAAACTGCCATGTGGCAGAGATCTAGAGATAGGAAAATCAGATAGGGAGACAGGAATACATCATACTTCCATGTTGTGGCTAACCAAAGAAGAAGGAAGAATCAGTTATCCATCTTGGAAGGCCCTGATGGCCCTGTATATTCTACCAAAGATATGCTGGAAGTGGCAACTAATTTTTATAAAAACCTCTTTGGGTTTGAGCCTAAACCTAACATTCACCTGGATAATCATTTTTGGTCTGATGAGGAACGAGTGACTGTAGCTGAGAACGAGATATTAGAAAAGCCTTTTTCAGAAGAAGAAATTAAGGAAGCCGTTATGGGCTCATATGCCAATGGGGCCCCTGGGCCTGATGGTCTGTCCTTTATATTTTACCAACATTTTTGGGAAATAATTAAAGGAGACTTTATGGCACTTGTGAGAGATTTTGAGAGAGGGTCTCTAGATATCCAGAGGTTAAATTATTCTATAGTCACTCTCATCCCTAAAGAACCAGATGCCAAGAATATGAAAAAAATCGACCTATTTGTCTAAGCAACTCCTCTGTGAAGATCTTTAGCAAGGCTATGACAAATAGGGTTTCCCCTATTGGGCATAGGCTACTGGCTCCATGCCAGTCTGCTTTTGTGAGAGGTAGATTTATACTCGAAAGTGTGGTGACTGCCCATGAGGCTATTCACGAAGTTCATAAATCCAAGGACCCTGGGATTGTTCTCAAGTTAGATTATGAAAAAGCATATGATCGTGTCAACTGGGATTTCTTAGTGGAGATGTTAACCTCCAGGGGTTTTGGCCCTAAGTGGATTCGGTGGAACCTATCAATCCTTAAGCAAAGCTCTTTCTGTGTCAAAATTAATGATGTTCTAGGTCCTTATTTTGTGGGGGGGAAAGGGCTGAAACAAGGTGACCCTAGCTCCCCTATGCTTTTCAATTTAGTGGCAGATGTTTTCTCCCGGATGCAGATGAAGGCAGTCAATAATAATATAATATTTGGAATTGTTCCCCATATTATCCCACATGGTCTTATCTGCTTACAGTATGCAGACGACACGATTTATTCCTCAACCCTAAAACTGAGTATGTAAAAAACTTAAAGTGGTTGCTTGCCTGTTTTGAGAACCTATCTGGGTTGAAAATCAATTATGATAAGTGTGAGGTAGTGCCCATTAATGTGAATATTGATGAGGCTAAAATGCTATCCCAAATTTTCTGCTATAAGATGGGAGACTTCCCTCTCAAATACTTGGGGGTTCCCCTCCACTACCTTAAGCTTAGAAGAGAGGATATCCAATACATTATAGATAAAATCATCAAAAGAATTTGCGGCTGGAAAGGGAGGTTACTCAGTTATGAGGCAAAACTTGTGCTGCTTAAAGCATGTATTACTAGCATTCCAATGAATTTGATGTCTGTGATTAAATTTCCTAAATGGGCTATAAATGCTATCACATCTCAGATGGCTCATTTCTTCTGGGGTGACCAGGGAGATGAGCACAAATATCACCTTGCCAAATGGGGGTTGATCTCTCAGAAAAAAGAGTTTGGAGGTCTGGGGATCCCCAACTTAAGAGAGTTCAACATGGCCTTGCTAGCCTCTTGGGCAAAGAGATATTTCCACTAGTGCAGAACCGGACAATAGCATCGGTTCGTAAGGCCCTGTAGTGCCGATTCCATAACCGACACTAAATTGTGGTCACTAAAGCCCCCCCCTTTAGTACCGGTTCAGCACGAACCGGTGCTAAAGGGCAACCACGTGGCACGAGCCAGCTCCGGGGGCTTGGAGCCCTTTAGTACCGGTTGGTAAGACCAAACCGGTACTATAAGGTTTGGGGGGTTTTTAGTTTTATGATTTCTTTTTCATTTAATTTTGTGTTTCCATTTTAGTTCTTTTTTGTTTGCTGGTATTTTACGATACTACACATTGTACACGTTATGCATATATAATTTCTAGTAGAACCAATCATGCATATATATATCATCAATGTCTCACAAACCACCATATTAATTAATTCACACATACACACATGTATAGCTATATACAATTTCTCCTACATATGCATGTTGCCTTCGGAGCCAGTGGCATTAGCCTAATTGGTGCCTTCGGAGCACGATGACAATTGAAAGTGGTTTTCATGGGGGCGGTAGCGGGTAATAGTATTCTCCTTGGTTTATGACTGGTCGAGCAAAAATCCGCTATTTCCTCTTGAAGTGCTTCTGGCGCTCCGTTTCTAGGAGCTTCTCCGCACCTCTTTGAACTGTTAAGAAGGAGATCAATATGCATGTGTATTAGTTGTGTGACTAGATATCGATAATGGTGTAAAAATTGTGAATAGTGTTCTGACAAACGGACCCATTCCTGTCTTTGAGATCTGCTCCTTTCGGACGTCATCATGCGAATGTTCTCGAAAACGCAGAATGCACACAGATCAGTCCCCTGCGCCTGCTTCAGGGCCTTTACGAGAATGGAATTTGATTAGATAATAATTAATCAAGCATGATAATTAAAGAGATGGCAGCTAGCTAGCTAGCTAGTACTACTTAATTCCTTACCTTGGGTCGAAACCATTTAAGCTTTTGTTTCCATTCGCCAGGCGTGACGGTGATGAACCTTGCCCAAGCCCTGCCCGCCGACAAAGAAAATGAATAAAGGGGTTGTTAAATAGTTCATATCATGAAATGACGAACTAAATAGGCCGAGATATATAGTTAATAATGATTGAAATTACCTGTTGACTATCCCAAACAAGATGTTATAGTCAGTTTTTTCTGAGATTAGTGAGTCCAGTACTTCAACTGTTCCGGCGTCAACTTTAATGATACACAAGACCTAGTGAAATCTGCATGCACACACGTTTGCATGTCTTAATTAAGCGGGCATATGGAAGAAAACATGTAGCTAGCTAGTAGGCAAAAACAGAGAATTTGTAGTACAAGACAGTGTGACTTACTGGAAGTTGTAAGGAAGTAGTATATCTTCATTGTATTTGAGACGCTTCAAGAACTCTAGCATGTTGTCCTCTACGTTCTTTTGCTGACGTTGATTTATCTTCCATGTGTATTCATTAATGGTGTTTGGGTCAATGAATCCAATGCCAAAGCGTCCACCTTTTCTCATTTCATACATCTTCATCCTGCATAATACCACAGAAAAGAATATAGTGAGGATAATTACATTTACTGATTGATCAAAAGGATCACTACAGCTAGCTTGAGACTTAAATTATTGAAAGAAATCACTTACGAGACAATATGGCAAGCGATAGATTTGTCGAGTGCGTCTTGATTGTATAACTGAAACAGTTCGGTATACTTAGCGGACCTGACTTTCGATGGTAGTAATGCTCCTCCTTGACATTCACCATGAGGGACAATCGATCTGAAATCTTGGTAATGTTCATGTACCATTGATGCAATTCATACATTCTCGTTGGGAGGTTCTTGACCTTGTGCAGCTCGACCAAAGGTTGGCCCCGGACATATTTCCGTTTTATTTCATCCTCTCTAAGCAAAGGCATGGGCTCGATCTCGAGGAATTGTCCAACATGATGTTGAGAACTTCACTGCATTATATGCTCCTCCGTTATTACCACATTGCCCACCTCGGGAGCGTGCCTTTGTTTGCCCACAATAATATTGGTAGCAGATTGTCACTGTTGTTGGCACAACAAGCGAGGGATCGATTGCGCCACTGTTCTCCCAGTGGGAATGGTTTTCCGCATTTTTGGCGGCTGCTTCTTGTTTGCTCGATCCCGATGTAGGCGTGCTCGCCTCCCTTTGTAGGCGTGCTCGATTTAACTTCGATGTGGCGCTCATAGTGCGTGTCAACAGGCTTGGGAGCTGGTGGTTGAGCCATCTGAATGAAGTGGTCAATTGTTTCCTCGAGCACTTTCTCCCTTGGCGGCGGTGGAGGTTTGGTGCAAAATGGGCTTCCACCTCGGCCTTCGACATGGCTGTGATTTCCTCCTCGGACCTGTCATAAGACCTCTGCGGAAGAGGCGTGAGGCTTGGACCATATTTATATCGCTTGCCTCCCTTTGTACTTCTGTACTACCTCAACTCGTGCCGCCTCGCACCATAGCTGCGGGTGTCTCTTCTGCGATTCGAGGCGGCGGAGGCGGCCGACGGGCTGAGTTGGACGAGGAGGAGTGGCTGAGGTTGTGCCGGACTTGGAGGAGGTGGGCGTCGGCGCTCTGGCGGACTTGGAGGAGGAGGAGTGGCTCGACACTTTGCGGACTTGGTGGACTTGCGGGGCGCGGAGTCTGGCGACTCGGTGGCGGACTTGACGAGGAGTCGGCTGACGCGGTGTAGGTGGCCTTCGAAAGATGATGCAACCCTTTTTCCATAGGATGATACGATGTTTGGCCTCTCCGAGAAAGCGCTCGCCGTCACCTCCAGCAATGTCAAGCTGTAGCTCCGAATATGGTGGGTCCACCACCTCATCAACCAAGACACGAGCATAGCCCGCTGGAATCGGGTTGCAATGGAAGGTTGCCTCGGGGGGATTTGTAAAAGCAAAGCCGTCCGCCACCTTCATGGATATGTTCTTCATTTTGACGTGTAGCTCGCGGTTAGTGTTCTCCGTGATGTCATCCACGGGGTATCTACCCAGCATTGCGTTGTCCAGGACGGAACCCACGCTGCTTCTCGGCATGGATGGGCCGGTGCCATCCAATGCTGGATCATCCGCTAGCTGCTTCAGCTGCTGAGACCCCCTTTGATGGGTAAGTGAGTCGATCTGCTCCTGCTGCCGCTGGAATTTGACCGCCAATTCCGCTTGACTTGCTTCTAGGCCTTGAAGGCGTTCATAGTCCCACTTCCTCAGCTCCTCCTCCATCTTCCTCTTCTTCTCCTTCGCAATCTTCTTTCTCGCACGGGTTCTGTAGTCGGTCTTCCATTCTGAAAACCCCTCATACCACGGAATAGCGCCCTTGCCTCGTGTTCTTCCCGGGTGTTCAGGATTTCCCAGGGCACGCGTAAGCTCGTCGTTCTCTCTGTTCGGCTGGAACACCCCCGATTGTGCCTCTTCTATTGCAACAAGTATCGCATCGTCGGCTCCCTTCAGACTTGCCCTCGTCGAAACATTGCCTGTCTCCGGGTCCAACTCCCCCCATGCGCATAGAACCAAGTCGACCGACAGGGGCCAGCTCTTAGTAGCCGGAGTGACACCTGCATCCTCCATCTCTTTCTCGGACTTATCCCACTTAGGCATTGCCACCGCATAGCCACCAGCCCTGACTTATGGAACTTATCCTTTTTCGGCATTCTTCTTGTTTATTCTCGACCGTTCCTTAGCTAATTCCGAATCCTTGAATTTCACGAAATCGTCCCAATGAGCACGTTGGTTCTCTAGTGTTCCCTTGAATACTGGAGTCTTCCTTCCTCCCTTGACGTACTTCTTCCATTCATGATTCTTGTGGTTCTTGAATGCAATCGCCATCATCTTAAGAGCAGCCTCCTTGACTTCCTGCACATCTGCTTCTGTGAAATGATCTGATAGGGTGAAATGTTCCATGAGAGTATCCCAAAGCAGATCTTTTTGATTCTTGTCGACAAAAGTAACATCTGGACGTGGCTTTGCTGGCTCTCTCCATTCTTGAAGTTTGATCGGGAGTTGGTCCTTCACAAGAACTCCGCACTGACGAACGAACTTGTCCGCAATCTTCTTAGGTGCTAATGGTTTGCCAGTAGGGCTGCATGCCTCGATATTGTACTTTACGCCCTGCTTTAACTTTTTGTTCGGGCCTCGTTTCGTCATTTTGCCTGAAGGTTTGCTCGATCCGGATGGCTGAAAGAACAAAGATCGATTCGTTAATATATCTTCAAGTCATTTAAAACATGTGATGATCACGGATGCCGCTTATATAAATATATATACCTCACGGTCTTTGTTTTTTCAGGATCAACATGTTCTTCGTCATCGTCATAATCGTAGTTCATGACTTCATCAATTTGGTCGTCGCGATCGAATATCATATCACCCTCTCCGGTGTTGTTTAGAAATTCGGAGCCGTCATAATCTTCTTCATTCTGATTATCATCTAGCCCGCGTATCATATCGAACATGGTTTGTTCTCCCTCTCTGTCGGTATTGTCTGCCATAGCTTTTATTTAACTAATCCAAAAGAAATATAAAACAATTTAGTATTCAAATTACATCGTCTCGAATAATAGATATAATCTCGAATACATCGTCTAGAATAATAGATATAATCTCGAATACATCGTCTCGAATAATATATAATCTTGAATAGTACATCACTGGCTATTAGCTAATAAAGATCGAATACTACAGAAGAATCTAGGACACTCGCGGTTCCTCCGGCGCGGGCGGTGGACACCCAAAGAGAAGGAACCCTCACAGGATCATAGCTGAAGTGAGATCCCCGAAGAAATCGCCAGGTATTGGAGAACCTGCCGCCCTCTAACGCAACCATGTAGCGATGGGCGTGCTCGTCCTCCTCCACGACACGGCGACGTACCACCTCCGGCAGGGCAGGTCCCTCCGACCAAACTGGCCCACGCGAACGCCACCAAATGAGATCGGGGTCGACAGCGGGACCCGGGCTGGGTTCCTCATCAAGCGGCGCGCCCTCGAGCAGCACCTCCCGGTGCGATCCGTGAGCCAGTCCCAGACATGGGTCGGCTGGGCGTCGTCATGACGGGTCGACGGCGAGATGCGGGCGGCATCGTCGAGAACAAATACTAGCTATATGCCCATAAAAAGTAACATTTTTTAATGATTGGATTTTGATAACTAAAATTTCTAACATTTCTATATAACACTAATTATGCTAATCTAAATAATCTAAATAACACTAAAATTTCTAACATTTCTAACATTTCTATATAACACTAATTTCTAACATTTCTATATAACACTAATTTCTAACTAATTAAACACTAATTATATCCATCTAACATGCATTCATACATATATAATAGTGAAAAAATAATAATCTAAATAATCTAAACTAATTAAACATACAAAATACGTGTGTGTGTGTACTAATTAAACACTAATTATCTAAACTAATTAAACATACAAAATAATAATCTAAATAATCTAAACTAATTAAAGACTAATTATCTAAACTAATTAAACATGCTTGTGTGTGTGTACGGGATCGGGAGGCGGCGCCCATGGTGGCCCTTGAGGCGAGGAGAGGGTTAGAGGGGAGAGCTCATAGCGGGCGGCGGCGAGGCGGCGAGGCGCGGCAGGCGAGGCGGCCTTGACGGCGCGACGGGACGGGACGGCAGCGAGGGGACGGGACGGCCGCGACGGGACGGGGCGGCGCGGACGGGACGGCACGGGTGGCAGTGGGAGACGAGGCGGCGGCAGGGGCAGCGGCGCAGCGGAGCAGCGGCGACGGAGATGATCGAGGCGGCGGCGGCGGCGACGGAGACGGAAACAAAGGAACGAACGAGAGAGGAAAACGAAATTTTCGCACTCTAGTATATATAGAGGAACCTTTAGTACGGTTGGAGCCACCAACCGGTACTAAAGGCCTATTTTTGGCTGAGCCAAGCGGCGGAAGCGACCCCTTTAGTACCGGGTGGTGGCACAAACCGGTACTAAAGGCCCCCATTTAGTACCGGTTTGTGCCACCACCCGGTACTAAAGAAGTCTTATTGGCAGCAGTCTTGATCTTGGCAAGTTTAGTCCCACCCGCTAGTTGAGGGGCTACCGCACTGGTTTATAAGCCCCAGTGCGGTAGCTCTCTCGAGCTCCTCTCCTAATCAGGCCTACTGGGCCTACCTGTCCTCCTCGCCTAGTGGGCCTACTGGGCCTTCACGGGCCTGCATCCTGGCCCAATGAAAGGTTATGTCGCTAGTCGTATGCAGGCCGCTTTGGCCCAGTAGGCGGGCTTTTTTTTTCTTAATTTTTTTTGCTTTATTTTATTTATTTATTTTTGAGTTGTTTTTTGCTGTATTTAGAGTTTCTTTGTGAATATTTTTGTTTTAGGTACAAAAAATTACAAACTTTCTATTAGTGCCGGTAGATTTCAAATTTGAATAGTTTAAATTTTGAATTATTTGAAATTTGTGAGTCACTAGTTTATGAAGAACTTAACTTCGAAAAAAGTTTTTTCAGTGATTCTTTTTTCTTATATTTAATATTAATGTGTTTTATCATTATATTTAATTTAGTAATGCTTAGGTTATTTAAAAAATGAAATGCCTTTGTAACAGTTCAGTTTTTGTCGGAAACCCTGATACTTCGAAAGAGATTGTCCATTTTGTACACGAAGTGCATCCAGTTTTTGCCGTAACCCTCTCTACTTTCTTGCGCATGCTATTTGTATGAAATTATGATACCATGCCAACTTTCAACCTTTTCTGAGTTCATTTGAATTGCTTTTCAATTTTAGGGTCATTTAGCTGGAAAAAAAAATCAGTAAATGCATGAAAAAAATTTGTTTGCACATAAAATTTCTTCGCGTTTCAAATGCCAAAACACATAACTACCCTATCTATTACACACATTCCCTCCTGGGTGTGAAACACGGAAGAAAGTGATGATAGTGAAGCCGATCACATGCCAAATCTTTGGGTGTGAAACTTTTTTTTTCGTGTGTGTGCCTTTGCGCCGTAACCATGGAAAATCTTCATCATTTAACGGGATGCTCGGGTCAATATTCACTATGAATGGAGCAATTTCATCAAACTTTTCATAATCTTCTGACTTGTCTGTCTTGTCATTCACTCTCACGATGTTTCTCTTCCCAGAAAGAACTATGTGCCGCTTTGGCTCATCGTACGATGCATTCGCTTCCTTATCTTTTCTTTTTCTTGGCTTGGTAGACATGTCCTTCACATAGAAAACCTGTGCCACATCATTGGCTAGGACGAATGGTTCGTCTGCATACGCAAGATTGTTGAGATCCACTATTGTCATTCCGTACTGCGGGTCTTCCGTTACCCCGCCTCGTGTCATATTGACCCATTTGCACCGAAACAAAGGGACCTTTAAACCACGTTGATAGTCAAGTTCCCATATGTCCTGTATATAACCATAATATGTTTCCTTTTCCGTCTTGGTTTCTGCATCAAAGCGGACATCACTGTTTTGGTTGGTGCTCTTCTTATCTTGGGCGATCGTGTAAAATGTATTACCATTTATCTCGTACCCTTTGAAAGTCATTATATTCGAAGATGGTAGCTGGGACAACAAGTACAGGTCATCTTCAATAGAGGTGTCATGCATGGTACGTGTCTGCAACCAGTTGGCGAAACTCCTGGTTTGTTCACGTGTAATCCAGTCATTAGACCGCTCCGGTGTTTGGGCGTAGCAAATTCTTGTGTTCATCCATATACGGAGCCACCAAGGTGGAATTCAGTAGAAGCTGTGTAGTGTACTTGGTGAGAGAATGTCCGTCCATACATATTATTTGTTCCCCTCCTAGCGTGCCTTTTCCATCGATGCGCCCTTATGCCGCGATTCAGAACACCAATCGGCTTAAGGTCGGGAATAAAGTCAATACAAAACTCAATGACCTCCTCATTTTGATGGCCATTGGAGATGCTTCCTTCGGCCTAGCACGGTTATGAACATATTTCTTTAAGACTCCCATGAACCTCTCAAAGGGAACATATTGTGTAGAAATACAGGACCCAAAAGGTTAATCTCTTTGCATAGGTGAACTAGGGCGTGCGTCATGATGTTGAAGAAGGATGGTGGGAACACCAACTCGAAGCCCGACAAGACATTGCACCAAATCATTCTCAGTAACCTTGGTATGATTTCTGGATCGATTACCTTCGAGAGATTGCATTGAGAAATGCACATAGCTTCACAATGGCTAATCGAGCGTTTTCGGTAGAAGCCCCTCAATGCAACCGAAGCGGTTGCGTCATAATCACGTGGCAGTCATGAGACTTTAGGTTCGGAACTTTTTCTCGCCATGTTTATTATTCCCTTTATATTCGATGAGAAGCCGAAGGTACCTTATCGAGCGGGCATTCAAAGAAGATTTTCTTCTCTTCTTTGGTAAGAGCGTAGCTTGCATGACCCTGATGTATGCCGTCTTCTCCGTGCATACGTTGCTGGTCCTCCCGTGCCTCAGGTGTATCTTTTGTCTTCCCATACACGCCCAAGAAGCCAAGCAGGGTCACGCAAAGATTCTTCGTCACATGCATCACGTCAATTGCGGAGCGGACCTCTAGGTCTTTCCAATATGGCAGGTCCCAAAATATAGATTTCTTCTTCCACATGGGTGCGCGTCCGTCGCGTCCTTCGGAACAGGTTGTCCGCCAGGACCCTTTCCAAATATCACCTTCAAATCCTTGACCATATCATGTACATCAGCACCAGTACGGTGGCGAGGCTTCGTCCGGTGATCCGCCTCACCTTTGAAATGCTTGCCTTTCTTTCTTACGGGATGCCTGCTCGGAAGAAATCGACGATGTCCCAGGTACACATTCTTCTTACAACTATTCAAATATATACTGTCGGTATCATCCAAACAGTGCGTGCATCCGCGGTATCCCTTGTTTGTCTGTCCTGAAAGGTTACTGAGAGCAGGCCAATCATTGATGGTCACGAACAGCAACGCCTTTAGGTCAAATTCTTCCCCCATGTGCTCATCCCACGCACGTACACCTGTTCCATTCCACAGTTGTAAGAGTTCTTCAACTAATGGCCTTAGGTACACATCAATGTCGTTGCCGGGTTGCTTAGGGCTTTGGATGAGCACTGGCATCATAATGAACTTCCGCTTCATGCATAATCAAGGAGGAAGGTTATACAAACATAGAGTCACAGGCCAGGTGCTATGGTTGCTGCTCTGCTCCCCAAAAGGATTAATGTCATCTGCGCTTAGACCAAACCATACGCTCCTTGCGTCATCTGCAAACTACTTCCCGTACTTTCTTTCGATTTTTCTCCACTGCGACCCGTCAGTGGGTACTCTCAACTTTCCGTCTTTCTTATGGTCTTCTCTATGCCATCGCATCGCCTTGGCATGCTCTTTGTTTTGGAACAAACGTTTCAACCGTGGTGTTATAGGAGAATACCACATCACCTTGGCAGGAATCTTCTTCCTGGGGCGATCACCCTCGACATCACCAGGCTCATCGCGGCTGATCTTATAGCGCAATGCACCACATACCGGGCAAGCGTTCAAATCCTCGTACTCACCGCGGTAGAGGATGCAATCATTAGGGCATGCATGTATCTTCTGCACCTCTAACCCTAGAGGGCAGACAACCTTCTTTGCTTCGTACGTACTCTCGGGCAATTCGTTGTCCTTTGGAAGCATATCATTTATCATTACCAAGCAACTTTCCAAATCCTTGTCGGATACACCATTCTCTGCCTTCCATTGCAGCAATTCCAGTGTGGTGCCCAGCTTTTTCTTGTCACCTACGCAATTCGAGTACAACAATTTTTTGTAATCCTCTAACATGCGCTGCAACTTCTTCTTCTCCAAATCACTTGCGCAGTTTCTCTTTGCATCGGCAATGGCCCGACCTAGATCATCAACGGGCTCATCTGATGCCTCTTCTTCAGCTTCTTCCCGCATTGCCGTCTCAGCTTCTTCCCGCATTATCGGCTCAGCTTCTTCCCCCATTGTTGTATCATCGTATTCAGGGAACCCATGGCCAGGATAGCTGTCGTCGTCCTCTTCTTCTTCATTGTCTTCCATCATCACCCCTCTTTCTCCGTGCTTGGTCCAAACATTATAGTGGGGCATGAAACCGGACTCAAACAGGTGGACGTGAATGGTTCTTGACGTAGAGTAATTGTGACCATTCTTACAGCCAGCACATGGACACGGCATAAAACCATCCGCCCGCTTGTTTGCCTCAGCCGCAAGTAGAAAAGTATGCACGCCCTCAACGAACTGGGGAGAGCATCGGTCATCGTACATCCATTGCCGACTCATCTTCATTACACAACACCGAATAGACCAAATTAATACAAGTTCATACATAAAGTTCATACAACACTTAAATGCAACAAACAAATAACTCTCTAGCTAAAGCATTTAAATGCAACAACAAATGCGATCAAGATCGCAACTAAGGTAACAATTGATCCAACAGCATAATGATACCAAGCCTCACTATCGATGGCATATTTTCTAATCTTTCTAATCTTCAAGCGCATTTTCTCCATCTTGATCTTGTGATCATCGACGACATCGGCAACATGCAACTCCAATTCCATCTTCTCCCCCTCAATTCTTTTCAATTTTTCTTTCAAGTACTCGTTTTCTCTTTCAACTAAATTTAACCTCTCGACAATAGGGTCGGTTGGAATTTACAGTTCACATACCTCCTAGATAAAAATATCTATGTCAACTTGATGGGCATAATTTGTCATAAACACGAAATGCAACAAATAGTTTTAAAAGAGAATATACCACATCCGAATCATAACAAGGACGAGGGCCGACGGGGACGGATATCAAAACCATGGCACTATGTATAACAAACAACGTACGGGTAAGATAATTATTATACGAGTAACTATATATCCAAATCACACAAACATCAATTTTTTATATAAAATTTCATGAACAAGAGGCTCACCACAAGGTGGTGCCGGCGACGGGATGGTGCGGGCAATCGACGGTGGTTACGACGGAGATTTAGAAGGCACTAAGTAAACCACACCTACATATGCAAACTAAGTGTTATTTTTGACCTCAAATTGCATATAAATCAAATACTAGCACATATATATATTTCCTCCCAAATTACTAAACTCACAAATTAATAACTATATAAAGCATTGCAAGAGCTAATCTAGCAATGAGAGATGAAAGGACAAAGTTGCTAACCTTTGTGATCACTTGAATGGATGGGGGACTTCAAATCTTGACAAATTTTGGGCAAAATGTGTGATGAGCTCGAGGGGAGAAGAGGAAGAACAGAGAGGAGAGGAGAGGGGAAAGGGGGAAGAACAGAGTGAGCTGGACGAAGGGTTTATATGCAGGATGACCTATCGTACCGGTTCGTGGCACGAACCGGTACTAAAGGTGCTGGAGGGGGCCCAGACTGACAACATCCTGCCACCACTCTCATTAGTACCGGTTCGTGGCACGAACCGGTGCTAAAGGTTAGCCACGAACCGGTACTAATGAGAGCGGCCCGGCTAGCCGTTGGAACCGGCACTAATGTATAGTTGTATACATTTGTGCCGGCTCTAATACAAACCGGCACTAATGTGCTTCACGTTTGACCCTTTTTCTACTAGTGTTCACTAACCATGATAATGATTGGGGTAGGCTAATTGATCATAAATATATAACTGATAAACCCAACTTGCTTTGGGCCAAGCAAGGTGTGGGGTCGCCCTTTTGGAAAGGGGTCACCTGGGCCTTTGAGGGCATTCGACCTTTTTTCGGGTGGAACTTGGGCAAAGGGGACAAAATCAGTTTCTGGGACGACACTTGGGTTGGGGATTCTTCCCTGAAAACTCAGTTTTGGGAGATTTATGAAATTTGTCAACAACAGAAATGTGTAGTAGCTGAGGTATGGGATGGTACTAATTTGAAACTTACGTTTAGTAGATGTGTGGACTCTAGATTTATGGGCAGGTGGTATGACCTGATTCAGGTAATCTCTACCAAGACCATAACTAATGAGGAGGACCAGCCTGTCTGGCTTTTGGAATCCTCTGGAATTTATTCCGTTAAATCTTTCTACAATATGATAAACTGGGGAGGGGTTTCTACCCCAATTTGGAAAAAGTTCTGGAAAATTGTTGTTCCCAACAGATACTTGGTCTTTTTGTGGTTAGCATATCATAATAAAATTCTTACTAGAGACAACTTAAGTAAAAGAAGGGTGGTTGATAACTTGTGTTGTTTGTTTTGTAATGAGAATGAAACTGTTCATCATCTGTTCTTCGATTGCGTAGTAGCTAAGCAAATTTGGCTTGATGTAGCGGATACTTTTAACTTTAATATCCCAAATGATATGGCTGAACTATCATCTTTTTGGATGCTAAATAGCAAGAAATCTGTAGTTAACATTGCTTGTGTTGCCTTCATCTGGGGGATTTGGACCATGCGTAACGACATATGTTTTCAGGGAGCGTCGTGGACAAGTACCCGGACGGTGTTGAGTCGGATCAGCTCATCTCTACACCAATGGAAGATCCTGTGCAAAGGCGATCAATCGGTGCTCCTCCAATGCTGCCTCCTACTCCTGGACCGACGAAGAGGTGAGCTGCTCAGGATCGCCTGGGCTGGGGACTGAGAGCGTGCTCAAAAAGGCCCCGGGGCGGGGGTGTACTGAATGCTCATCTGGTGTGAGGCTGATGCTTTCATCCTGTTCCCCGTGTCTGCGTTGATGAACTTCTGAGTTTGTGAGATTTTGAGCTGCCCTGCGTGGCGCGATTGTGTACTGCTGTTTTAGCTGTAGTGTGGGGTGTTGCGCAAGTTTTTTTTCTGGTTTGCTACTACTGGTGAACTCGAGTGCTATTAACAGTCTGGGCTTGCTGCTGTGCCCCGCTTTAATAAAAAGTGGGGTCGGGGGAAACCCCTTTCGATAAAAAAAAAAGACATGTGCTATAAAGAAGTGAAAATGTTTTAGCTGAAGCATCTAAAGTTAAAAAAGTACTACTATACATACAGGCAACTAAAAGCCGTACACTTATGGTTGCACAGATAAAAAGACCGGTCGAATTTGCTTCTGCATCGTCCAAATATATAACCATGATAAATAAAGTATTCAATAGAGAAACCATTTTACGACCAGCGAAACACGGTTCCCAGGCTTCATCTCCAAATAAAAAAGCTTCTTGTTATATGATTATCTGGATACCGAATTGCCAATATGTCTGTCTACAGGGCGCCTAGGAAATGATCTCAAGAAGTCCCCACCAAGAGAGGAAGGAAATCCAAAAGATTACAAGAATTCGTTCGTCATCTGCCCGGCTTCATCCAGGAAGCTACTGAGGCTCCTGGAAAATGCGAAGGACTCTCTTTTTGGTGGAAAGCCAGATTTAAGAACCTGCCATTTCATCTCTAGCATCTTCTCTGGTGTTCTCAGTTGTTGACTCCATCAGATCAGAGGGCTTAACAGAGGAACACTGTCCATTCATTTAGATACAAGTGTGTCAACTACTACATACTTGGTATCAAACCATTTGAATTTTGAAACTGTTAAGCCATCGAAGCTGTCAAGTAGCAGATACAGCACAGAATAACGCTAACAGCAGGAATGGCTAAAGCCATATGCGTCGAAAGTGGAATCACTATCTGCAGGAGTAAGTCAGGTGTATGTAACTGAAGGAGTAGGCTACAACAGTATTCAACTGTAGTACTAGCTACTAAGGCTGTGTTCGGTTTCTCTCTGCTCCGTTAACTATGCTCCCGGAGCGGACCATCCTTTAGCTTAATTAGGCGGAGCTGCCAAAACCCAACTCCTCAACTCCACGGAGCGGGGAAGTTCCGAACAGGGCCTAAATTTCATTGTTTTCCTTTTCCATGAGTTCAGTTGCATTAAATTTCTCACCCAGCTGCTAGAAGTAGAAGCGTTGGTGCTCTAATTAACTAGACCCAAATTAGACATACCACCTTCATTAGCTATCAGGCGCGCAGCAGCTAAAGATGATTACAGTTTGAGTACAGGAGATGACAAGCTAGCACAGGCTGAACATTAAAACATCTTGGTTGGTTCAGACTGAATAAAACATGTAAATTCAGTTAAAGATGTGTTCCACGCACACTTACATACAGTACAGTACATCCCCATCTTTTATCCAATAATTACTGAATAATGTATTACTGATATACATACCCAGATCATTACAAGTCAAAATGATCATCAATGTCTTGGACGGAAATTCCCTAGCCCACCCGCACGGACCCCTCTCGACCAGCGGGTTGTCGGGCTTGGGGATGGGCTGCCGCTCGTTTCTCGGAACACCCGCGGTGGGCCTGGATTGGGTTGCAGCCGTGGTTGGGATTTGCCCTTGGCCGGCCCGACGACGGAGGGAAGTCAGTCGCGGGCGGCGGCGCCGTCAGAGCGACTCTGCTCAGATGGCTCAGTCCGGCGAATAGGGCGGGGGGCAGCGCGGCCTTTTCGACCGGCGCCGCCAATATGCTCACCATAGACAGCTCCGACATTGGGGAGCAATACCGGAGGCTGCGGAGGCGGGCGTGGAAGGGCTTGCAACGCCGATGCCACCTGCCACCGTCGTCTGTCCAACTCCATGGCACCACATCTCTAGTAACTCACCCTTTGACCCTTAATTTTGCTAATTCCTCTGTTGTGCTTAACCACTGACATCTCTGAATTAGTTAAGCAACAACAACCGTTATTAGGTCCAGTTTCGAAGTATGTATGTCAACCGCAGTCATGGATGCACAACCCGTTTTGATTCAGGGACCTTCAGTATTTGATTTCTGCGCTCCTGATAATAGTGCCTCGTTCTACTGCTCCTCTATAGCTGGTGTAGTGTTGCTCTGTTTCAGTGGTCATTTATCTCTAACATTCTATGCTTTTTAGTTGTCAATTATTGGGCCTAGCATTCTCTAATTAACTCCAAAGCTCCTGTGCAATTTATCTGCAACCTTCTCCTGCTCCTCCAAGTGGGACTTTGGGAGGTACAAGATGGCGACAATTAGTGCTAGTTAACCGGCCAATGGGTGCCCACCAGAAAGGACACTATATTATGCTAGTATAAGGCAAGTATTGTGCAGCAAGTTAGGCTAGTGTGAAATCAAACCAAATCACAAAGAGTCTTTTGTCTATGGCCTTCCGAACAAAACAGACCGTTTCAAAGCAAAGTACATCACTTCCTTCCGGGAAATAACAGGATGCTTCCGAGTCCTGGTTTACCTGTTTTCCTTCCCTGCAAAGCCTTCAATAAGAGACGTTTATATCTAGGTACAGCAAGTTGTATTAGAGCTTCTTAATAACTTTAGAGGTAGCATCAATTGTATCATACCCCTCACCAGCTAGCTAGCTGCCAGCTAACAGATCACTCTGATGAATAATCCAAGACTCAACTCGTCATTTAATTTGTGGACAGATAGCCTGGATCCGTTGATCACAATGTTCGGGTTAGTATATTCACGAGTATATACATAGTGCCCCTTCCTTATTATCCTTCAACCGGTACTACTGTTCTACCAGTTGCTCTAGAGGAACTAGAGCAGGACCCAACATCCATCCATCTTGAAGGTAATTTTGGACCTCCTCTGTACGTTTAGTTGGCTTTGCTTTCCTCTGTTGATCTTTGGTAGCTTGCCCCTGCTCACAAATTATAACTTGTTCCTCATGTACCCATGTTAGCATTCGGGTGCTGCCTTTTTCAATACTTTTGTCTGGCAATCTTCAGCTGCAAGGAGTGGTGGGGATGATTATGATATGTTGCTAAAATTTGTAACAGAAAAAACATAGCAAACACAACGATGGTCCTGGATGCCTTTGCGTCCTACGTGCTGCACATGCTGACGGATATTGCAAGCAAAGAGGTGCACATGCTGCTTGGATTCAGACGCGAGATCGACAAGATGGACATTAAGCTTAGGGACCTCAAGAACTTCCTTGCGGACGCTGACAGGAGAAACATCACCGACAAGAGCGTGCAAGAGTGGGTGGCCCAGCTCAAGCGTGCCATGTATGAAGCTGCCGACATCCTTGACCTTTGCCACCTCAAGGCCATGGAGTGCGGTCTGTCTAGTGCAGATGTGGGGTGCTTCAACCCCTTGCTCTTTTGCATGCGGAACCCCTCCCATGCCCACGACATCGGCACCCGCATCAAGGCACTCAACAAGAGGCTTGACATCATCAAGGTGCGAAGCGCTGCTTTCAGCTTCATCCCTCTTGGTTCATATGAGGATCGTAGCAGCAAGGTCCATGGCTCTCATTCTGGCAATAAGAGACGTGAGACGTCAGGAGAGTTTGATCGGTCCGGTGTAGTTGGAGAGAAGATCGAACAAGACACGAGAAAGCTGGTTGAGATCATGCTGAGTGAAAAGGAGGGCAACAACAACATCATCGTAGTCGCCGTTGTTGGGGTTGGTGGAATCGGCAAGACCACTCTTGCCCAGAAGGTCTTCAACGACGAAGCCTTGCATGCCGAGTTCGAGAAGACGATATGGTTGAGCATCAACAAGGACTTCGACAAGGTTGAGTTGCTCAGGACAATCATCACACAAGCTGGGGGAGTACATGGTGGTGAAAAGGCATTGGCTGTGCTTCAGCCAATTCTTGCCGCTACCTTGAAAGGGAAGAAGCTATTCCTGGTGCTAGATGATGTTTGGAACCACGGAGCATGGGATGATGTGCTTAAAGCACCCTTGGCTAATGTTGTGGCTCGAGGTAGCCGAGTCCTCGTCACTACTAGAGATGAAAGAGTAGCTCGAGGGATGAAAGCTGTGCTTCCCTACCACCATGTGGACAAATTAGAGGCGGAGGATGCCTGGTCATTGCTCAAGAAACAGGTGTGTAACTACAATCCATGTATCTTTAGTATTATTAGCTGCATATTTTTAATTTGGGGTAGAGATCTAATAATTGGGCACACTCTTTTATGTAGTATTGTTCTTTGAGATTAAAACATGGACTCAATACAACACGGACACTACATATACTTATGCCACAGCACATGCACCTGCCGCATGTGTACTGTGTGTACAGAAGGCACAATATTTTAACCCTGTATCAAATTTAGATTGATGAAAGTTGGACAACCATGCTCCCACAAGTCTACAACAACACTAGACCTCATGTATCGTTTTCTGATTATAGTTGTAATTAGGAGTAAATTTTTTTTTTTTGCAAGTATGACTCAACGAACTTTTTGCTATGTTGCCACTGTTTTCCCCCTTAGAAAGCTAAAATTTTGGAACATAGGTAATCCCCACCTAAAGTGTGAGTCCAAACAAAATCAATAATTAGGATCGTATAAATGTTCTTTGATTTATAAAAGGTGAAAAACTGCGTTATTATTCTTCCATTCCATCATATTCACAAATACACAGTCAATCCTTGGGTTGAAACTCAGTCGTGTTTGGCATATGTGGTACAGTACTATTCCACAATATGAAAAGGTTGTATTTGGTAGAATGCCAACACGAATAGGTTTAGCCAACCCGTCCCATGAATAGGTTTAGCCAACCCGTCCCATGATCTGCCAACACGAATGAAAATAAGAGCTGGTACTTGACATTCTTCTACTTATATGGATGTCCAGAATATAAAATTACATACATACATAATATACTCCCTCCGATTCATAATTGGATCAAAGTTGCAACACTTATTTTGGATCGGAGGTAGTATATAATTTAAACATGTAAGGAAAGCCCTCCACTCTCTGTTTTCTACAGAATGAATCTGTGTAATTTCTGAGATGAGAGATTGAACTAAGCATCTTGTGCTACAAGAGTGAGAAACGTAACATCTTTTCTGGTTGAGCATGTTATGATTATAGTCACTCACATGCTAGGCACCCAGTTGGCAGCAACATCCATGCTTAGCAGTTCATTCACTTGATAGTGTACATTAACCGATCTTTCGTGGCTCCCTTTTCTCCACTAGCCTATTATTGACTAATATTTAATTGACATTACCAGTTAATAAGCGGCTATTTTCTCTCTCAAGGAAATCACTCCTTATTGTCCTTATTGACTCTATCAGTTCAACTGCTTGCAGATATTATCAAGTGAGGTTGATGACCATGACATTGATATGCTCAAGGATATTGGAGTGCAAATTGTAGCAAAATGTGATGGTTTGCCTCTTGCTGTCAAAGTAATGGGAGGAGTCTTGTGTCAGAAGGACAGAAAACACCGTGAGTGGGAGATGGTTCTGAATGATTCTATATGGTCGATATCTGGACTGCCCGAAGAGCTGAACCATGCAATATATTTAAGCTATGAAGATTTACCTTCTTGTGCCAAACAATGCTTTCTACACTACTCCCTTCTCCCTAAAACCACAGTGTTCCGTTGCAATGAAATCACTGGCATGTGGCTTAGTGAAGGATTTCTTCACGGAACTTCCGATGACTTGGAAGAACTAGGAAGCAAGTACTATAAGGAGCTGATACTGAGGAATCTTATAGAGCCAAATACAAATTATGTTGATCAAGTTGTTTGCAACATGCATGATGTTGTTCGCTCATTTGCTCAATTTGTTGCTAGAGATGAGGCACTAGCAGCTGACAGTGGAGAAACTAGTATTGTTGGTAAACTTAGTGCACATGATTTTCTTCGGTTATCTCTAGAAAGCAAAGCATTGGAATCAGATAGGTTAAACTGGAGTTCTCTGCAAGTACAAAAGACATTGAGGGTACTAATGTCAGTTGGGTATATAGATATCAAGCCTGGTGATTCGTTGGTTCATTTTCCATGTCTACGAACTTTACATATAGATTCTGCAAATGTTCTAGCTTTGCTTGAATCTTTGCATGAACTCAAGCACCTGAGGTATTTGTCCTTAAAGAACAATAATATATCTAGTCTGCCTGATAGCATTGGAAAGATGAAATTCTTACAGTACATTAACCTTCAAGAATGCAAACAATTTGTGAAACTTCCGCCTAGCTTTGTAAAGTTAGGGCAGCTAAGGTACCTTAACTTCATTGCAACAAGCATAGAAGGCATACCTAGGGGGTTTCATGCTCTAACGAACTTGAGGGTATTAGTTGGGTTTCCAGCCCATGTGGATGGTGATTGGTGTAGTTTGGAAGAGTTGGGTTCTCTTTCTCAGCTCAATCATCTTGAATTGGATAGATTGGAGAATATAACTGCTTCCTCATCTGCAGCAAAGGCAAAGCTTGCCGACAAGGTGCATCTTACTATTCTATACTTAAATTGTGGTAGTATATTGGGAGATGATGGGCTGATTAAAGAGGAAGATGGTGTCTCCGATAAAGAGCAACAACAAATAGAGAAGGTGTTCGATGAGCTCTGCCCTCCGCCCAGGTTAGAAGATCTTGAAATCAAAGGATATTTTGGCCGATGGCTCCCAAGGTGGATGATGTCATCATCAGTTATGCCCCTCAAGAGCTTGAGGATTCTGTTCATTACTGACCTGGCTTGCTGCACACAACTTCCTAATGGCCTTTGTCAGCTCCCTTATTTGGAGTTCATTCAGATCAACCGTGCTCCAGCCATCAAGTGTATTGGACCTGAATTCATGCAGTCCTACCATCAACACAGTCCTCGCCCTTCACAGGTGGTGGCTGCATTTCCGAGATTGCATGAGATGCAATTAAGAGGAATGGTGGAATGGGAGGAGTGGGAGTGGGAGGAGCAAGTGCAAGCCTTCCCTGTCTTGCGGGAACTTTTATTGAAGAACTGCAAATTGAAGTGTCTTCCTCCTGGCCTTGCCTCCCAGGCAAGGGCTTTGAATATGTTATACATATACAATGTCCAGGGTCTCATCTCTCTAGAGAACTTTCCATCTTTGGTTGAGCTGAATCTGGATGAAAACCTTGACCTGGAGAGGATCACTAATCTTCCGAGACTACAAAAGCTTAGCATCGAAGACTGCCCAAAGCTGAAGGTATTGGAGGGTCTTGTTGCACTCCAGAGGCTCGTTCTCTCGTATAACGACATGGAAACAATCCCAGAATACATGGGAGGTATAAACCCAAGCCGTTTGGAGCTATACTGCAGCCTAGCACTGCTTGCTTCCATAGCCGCGGGACAATCTGGCCCTGAGTGGGACAAGTTCAGCCATATTGAGCATGTCAAGGCATATGCACGCGAAGGAGGTAATTCAAGGAAATCGTATGTCTTCTACACAGCTAAACCATACAGCTTGGAGACAAATGTCATCCTCTCTTTCATGCGTAGAGGTAATTTAGCATTACTCTTTCATCTTAATTTGTCTGTTTGCTCTTTTTATTTAGTTTGTTCTCTTATGGTTGTTTCTTCCTTTCATCCATAAGCTAGAGTTTTGAATATATTTGCTACATTCACATTCCCTTTGAATACCCCCTCCGAGAGTAGTACACTAGGATATCAAATGTACATGGTAGTTATGACAACATTGAAATGACTACCTTCTTCTCTAAAGAAAATAATTTAATGGCTTTTTTATTGCTTTGTGATGGCTATGTGTTTACCGATGCTTCTTTTTGATTTGACTGCACTCCCTCATGCCCTAAATCCCTTATGACCTAAATACTTTTATACTCAGTTTCCCCCCTAGGTTACGTCCAAATTTTAAATGAAGAGTAGTATCTTTACAAATTATCAAAGCTCATGTATAATCTATAGATCTCACTGTTTTAACACAGTCACATTTGGGCTCTTGCTTTGTAAATCATGGATTTGTAATCACTTTTATTCTTTCTTCTCATGCAGGAACCTTGACTTCTTTTGAGGACGCACACGGATTTGAGTCTCTCTTCAAAATGACGAGAAAAACCTTTAGCTACATCTGCAGCTTGGTGATGGGGCCATCAATGGAAGATATGAACAGCTACACCTTTATTGACGGGAGGGTGCTGCCTTTAGAAGATCGGGTAGCCGTTGCTCTTAGAAGGTTGCAGTCTAGTGAGCCAACAAAGAGCATAGCATCCTCTGTTGGTGTGAACGAGCCAACCATCTTGTTGGTAACTGAGAGGTTCGTTGATATTGTGTGGGAGCGGGCAGACCACCACTCAAGCTTGCCAGACTACAGTGAAAAGGATGAAATCAAATCCAAGTTTGACAAGATCCACAATATGCATAACTGTTGCGGTGTTATATGTACAACTCACATCCCATTTGGACCAAACTGGGACCATGAGAAGAATGGTAGCACACTGATGCAAGTTATCGTTGATCCAGAGATGAGGTTTAGAAACATTTGGCTCGGATCAGAAGGTATGAACCCGTCGAGCCTATTGCAGGACTCTCAAATATTCAAGGAGTGCGAGAAGGGTTGTTGGCTGAATGGCAGCAAACTGAAGGTAGCATTAGATGGATCAGAAGTCGGGGAATACATAATTGGTGATGTAGGATATCCTCTTCTTCCCTGGCTACTCACACCTTATCAGGAAGAAGACCTCTCAGGTTCGAAGGCAGAGTTCAATAGGAGACACTCCGCAGCCACAACCTGTGCTCTGAAGGCGCTGGCAAGGCTCAAAGACACATGGAAGTACCTGCAGGGAGAGATGTCGTCAGAGACGGTCTATGCCTGCTGCAGGTTGCATAACATAGTCATAGAAATGGAGGATGATGCAGCCACGCTGAGCACCAAGTGGAGGAATTACTCCAAGGAAGTGCGACAATTAGCAAACGAGGATGTTGTCAGGGCGAGGGATATGCTGTCACAACACTTCTTGGCCAGCAGGTCATCCAAATCGGGAGGTAAATTAACATAACTGCTCCTACATCTTAGTTTGATGGTCTGGTTGGTCTGTTCACTAATTTTCGTTATATTTATTTCCTACTAGTGGACGCAGAGCAGGATGATGAAGCAGCTTCATCAGGCCCAGGGGATGAAACCAAGGAACAAGAAGTGCAGACAAGAACAGAGGATGAAGAGATCATTAACTAGGTACTACTGCTAGCACACTGTGCTTCAAGTTAGAGCTCTCTTTTCTTGGTTTGTTCTTTTGATATGGCAGTAATGCTAGTGATAAGCTTGAACTGGTTAATTCCCTTGGTTACTACAGTATATGTTAATCAGTAATACACTACATCCTCCTCGCTTCGCGTCGCCCGGCCCTGTGGGCGGCACGGCGGCGACCCAGCCACCGAGGCGCTGCCTCGATCCCTCCGCCCCTCGCCGCCGCCGGTGCCTCCCTGGGCAAAGCTCGTGCGGAGCGGCGGCGGCGGGTCTCTCTCGCTGGCGGGCGCTGCTGGATGGGGATCTCGTGGCGTCGGGCAGCGGCTGGCGTCGGCAAGCGGCCTTGTGCCCTGGCGTGGAGGCGGTGGTCCTGCTGCGGCTTGGCGACCTGCAGTGGTTCGGCGGCTCGGCGGTGGTAGCGGGGCTCGGGCGGCTCGATGGGGCGGCGGGCTCCGATCGGCGAAGTGGATCCGGATGGTGGAGGTGCTCTGGCGGCTCTTGGCAGCGTGGATCCGCGGTTGGGGCTGCGGCCGAGGCTCTTGGCTCTTCGGCGGCGCCGCCCTGCTGCTGCTGTGGTGTGGCGATGTGCTCGGGTTTCGCCCGCAACTCGCTCGGTGAGATGGGGGCGGTGGCGGCCCCCCTGCTCTGGTCTTGCGGTGCTGGCGGCTTGCTAGCCGGCGTGGTGGCGGCGTGGTGGAGGCTGCCGGGGCGGCGGCCCCGGATTTGGTGGAAGCGGCTTCGGCTGGGGGGTGGTGTGCGCGTCTAGGCGTGGTGGGTGCTGCGGTGGTGGACGGCGGCTACGGCCAGGGGGGCGGTGCGTGTCTGCTCATGGTGGATCGTGGGATCCCGTGGCAGATTGAGGTCGGCCTCGGCAGGTGGTGGTTGATGGGCGGCGGTCGGTGGATGTAGGTGGTCATCTTCGGGAGAAATCCTTGCTCCATTCTTCTTTGGAGCCGGTGACGGCGGCGCCCGCGGGTGCCGCGATCTTTCTTGGAAGCGTCATCGTGGAGGTGCTCCTGCTTCTCTCCACGGCTTTGGCTCCGGAGGGAAACCTCAGATCCGCTGGATCGGGCGATGGAGGCGTCTTCGCGTCTTTCTCCTCCTTGGGGGCATCGTCTCGAGCCAGCAGAACGATCGGGAGACGGTGGATGGCGGCATCTTCGCCGCGTGGGTTGCGCATCTTCGCCGCGTGGTTTCTTGGAGGCCTTTCCGGGGGCGCTGATTTCTGTTTGGCAACGATGATGGCGTCGAGAGGAACTCTGGTCGCGGCTCGGGCTTCGGTAGTCGGATCTTCCCGGCGTGTCCGAGGTGCTCTTTAGGGCACGGTCGGCGCAAGTCCTGCATATTTCCCTTGTGATGATTGTCGTCAGAGTCGGAGCTGTCGGTTATTTGCGCGTGTGGCCTTCTGTTGGCATGTGCCGTCATGGTTTCTGTGTAGCTGTCTGCGGGTTGGCTTTGATGAGGAAGGTCTACGGTGAAGTCGGAGTCGCCCGTTCGGAGGTAGCCGGTGATGACGATGACGCTTGCGACTGCTCGGCGGATGTCCTTTCCCCTTTGTAGCTCTGTGATCCCGTGTCGGTGGCCAGGTTGGCCGGTGGTACCCATTTTATATGGGTTTGATTGTATCGGTTTTAGCCCGGTTTTCCGTCAATTAACCGGGCAATTCTCACTCCTTCTTAATTAATGAAAATGGCAAGTCTTTTGCCTTGTTTCAAAAAAAAAAATACAGTATATGTTAATTACATAACTCCGAAAGAATGGCAATTGATACAAACTATCAGCAGTGTGTTGACTGATACTCTGTACTGGCAATTGCTTTAGCCAAATGGTTCATATAATAGCATCCGTGATCTGGTCAATAAAGCTAGCAGCTATACTATGCGTGGAAACATGAAACTTGTTGATATGTTAAACCCTGGTGCAAGGTCGTACATATCTGATATAATTAAAACCTTGGTTTGATCAGGTGAAAGGGAAGCCGGCATCGATTGTGCTGGTTTGATCAGGTGAAAAGGAAGCTACATCGTGCTGGATGTGATTGGAGCTTACTTTGACGCTGCAGCATGAACTAAAGTTCGACATTCTTTTTTTAATTCTGGTCATCTATCTAGTATTTGACAAAGACAGAGTGTTGCTATGTAGTCTGTACTTTGTGGATTGGCAGCAAAGCTTTGTTGTGTTGAGAAACGACGATGTAGTGTAGCTGCTTGGAGAATGTCTTTTTTTATGATATAGTACATGCGTATGTTTGTGCAAGTAATTATTCAATTTGGGAACTTCTGATGAATTCCATAATGCAACAATAATGAATAGACACTGCGGGCAATTTGAGAGTACTATATTTACTACTTCAGTAAATACAGTAGTGGTAAAACAGAGTCGTTTCTTTGTCTCTTTGTTGCTTGGCTTGGTTGTTTGGAGACAGGAGAAGAATGGAGACTTCTTCTTCTTCTTCAGTTTACGTGCTTTTTTTGACTTCAGAAATCAAAAGCTTTGACAACGGCCAGCAAGGCATGTAACTTCACAAGCCAAGCTGTTTTTCCGTGTGCGGTTTGGGGTTTCTTTCTTTTGTTAACAAAAGCATTCCCACTTTGCTGATGGAACACAAGTGATGCCGAATCAACTGCTGATCATGGTGATTATCAATCACGACAAGGGAAAGTGGGTCCTAATATCAAGTGTCAGGTACTCGGGTGTAGTGTACTCAAGGAAATCCAGGAAGCTCCCGAAGAAGCCGTTCTCAATAGGGGCCCTATGTCACTGCAAACAATGTTCAGCTGCGATTAATTTCACAGACAGCAGCTCCAAGCATACGTTGGCGCTCAAATTAAAATCCAAATTAGACATACCGCCTTCATTAGTTATCAGATCTAGGATCGCTAGTGCATGAGCCATTTGTAGGATCAAAGACATATAAGCTAGATAAAGCTGGCTAATTAGAGTTTACATACAGCATATGAAGTCACAAGCTGGCACGGGTTGCATGAAACATCTAGATTCAGACTGAACAAAACATGTATACTGACATACGGTTCATCCCCATCGATCTTTAACTAAACCCCCAAAAAAGAGCTAACAGACTAAAAGGGCTGCCATGGAAGCCAAAACTGGATAATTTGCAAATATTTCAAATAAATTTTAACCATTTTCAAGTACGCATGAGCATTTTGTTAATAATATGAAACATTTTTTAAAATACGTGAACATCCGTTTAGAATTTATAATTTTCTATAAAACATATTATTTGAACATGTGAACATTTTTTGAATGGTAAGAAACATTTTTGAGACTATGCAAGCAATTTTTACATTGTATTAAGAATTTTTAAAATGTGAGGTAGATATTTTTAAAACACATGGACAATTTTTTAATGGCCCAGAACGTTTTTCTTAAATCATGCAAACATTGTTTTCGTCATGTATACATTTTGTGAATGGCATGAACATTTTTCAAATGTGTCAATAATTTTAAATGTCATGAAACTTTTTTTGAAAGTTGCATGAA
This sequence comes from Aegilops speltoides, assembly GCA_021437245.1. Classification (NCBI taxonomy): domain Eukaryota; kingdom Viridiplantae; phylum Streptophyta; class Magnoliopsida; order Poales; family Poaceae; genus Aegilops; species Aegilops speltoides. The sequence continues at coordinate 32,847,062 of CM038146.1, read as the reverse complement.
CAATTGTCTCACACTGCATGAACATTTTTTTAATTCATGATTAATATTTTTGAAAAAATAACTAAATTATTTTATGATACATATATATTTAGAGTATTTCAAAAAAAATGTTTTTTTAAACGAACAAGCTAGCAAACAAATGAAGGAGGGCAGTAGGTCGTCGCTTGAGGCGAGGGGACGCTCGCGCGAGCGAGGAGGCAAAGCCCCTCCCCTCGACCAGCTGGGCTGGGGCTGCCGCCCGTTCGCACCAGCGGTGGGCCTGGATTGGGGCATGGGGCTGCCGCCCGTTCGAACCAGCGGTGGGCCTTGGACTCAAAAAAAAAAAAACCAGCGGTGGGCCTGGATTGGGGCATGGGGCATCTAAAAAAAAAAAGACAAGACCTGGGGAGGTTGGATGCTTGTGCGCGGGCGCCGCCATGCCGCAGATCGAGACGGGGGACGGGGGAGGGGGCAGTCCGGCGAACAGCAAGGGGCCAGCTGCGGCGTGGCCATCTTCTCCATCGTCGACCGGCGCCGCCGCAGTGTGCGTCCTGGACGGGCGCGGCCGGTCGCCGACCGACAAACACCGCTCCGACGGGTCCAGGAAGGCGGCCTGCAAGCCACCAACAACGTCGGCGGCAGCCACGGCCAGCTCCGGCTTTGGGGCGCAGCACTGGGCGGTGCCAAGACTGAATAAGACAACCCGCCTCTACTGCTGCTGGTGCGGCAAGCCTTGTAACCCTCAGCCACCGTCGTCTGTCCGTGGCAGCGCCGCCGGGTACCACCCTTTGATCCTTAATTTTGCCAATCCGTTTGCTATGCTTGGCCAAAACTGAAAGTGTCACTCTAAACTCTAAATTTGCAAAAAAAAAAAAAAATTCTTTTCCCTCTCCTGTTTAATTACCGGCTGCTAAATAAATCTGGGAGCGCCTGAGTTCGTGTTAATACATCCTTAATTCCAGCAACAAAACAATGGATTTATAAACTGTTAGTAGAACGCAACTGAGATCTCTGAATTACTTACGCAACAGAAACCATTAGATCCAGTTTCACCATCACTAGTACTATTTATAAGTTTAGCCACCATAGTTATGCAGAGCTCAATTTGATTCCCAATTATAACAGTGCCTGATCATCTTACCAAAATCGACTCAGAGATCTTTAGTCTTTGATTTCTGTACTCCTGATAATATTGCCTCAGTTCATATTGTGTGCCTGATCATCACAAAAGGCAGAGCACTTTGAACCTAGGGTGTGAAGAAGTTTCGACCATGGCCAACCAAAGCATTTCAGACTGACAGGAGTCAAAATATCAGGACCTCAGGCAAGTTCCCTGTACTCAATGAGACTACGACTGACATGTATATAGCCAAAAATTACCCGAGCTTCAAATTTACGGGATGCCTTTTGTTCCATTACCACTGAACTATTTTCTGTTCTGCTTCTAAGGGAGTATTGCCACAAATAGCATTACCATTTCTCTCTAGCTAGTATTTCTCTGTTCCAGTGGTCATTTCTACCTAGCATGCTGTGCTTTTTTGTTCTCATTTGTATCTAGTATTCTCATGGCTTAATCTCTCTGATATGATTGTGTTTTGGCAATCTATGTACTACATTTCCTACTCCTTCAAGTGGTACGCGGGTGGAAGCACTACTTTGTCCTGCTCCTCCAAGTGGTAGGCTCGTGCAGGTTGAAGATGGTGACAACAAGTGCTAATTAATCAACTTTGATAGCACTGTATCCAAGGCTATTAGGCTAGCATCTCGAAATCATTGGGGTTGTCTAGACTCCAGGAATGCCTTTGTTTCATTTGCTTCTCCCATGTCCATGGTATTGCCTTCTATGAGCAAGCAATTGGTGTCCACAAGAAAGGCCTTTATATAGTATTGCAAGGTGTTGTGGGGCAAGTTAGGCTAGTGCGGAACCATGAAACCGAATCACAACGGCTCTTTTGGGGATGGCTAAGCTTCTGAATAAACAGAGTCTTCCATTTCTATATTTGAATGGAACAAGTTTTCATTTGCATGTCATTAGGTTCATATTTTTCAGAAAGAAAACAAAGAAAAATGTCCCAACACGTCCGAGTAGAATATCACATTTACAGATACCATGAATAAATATAGCAAATTTCATAAAATTGTTAATGAAGGGGACTTTGCATTTGTGTGAATCTTATAATTATGCTAAATCTGTTAATAAATTAATATCTAAATGTATTTGAACAAATTCTATACCTGTAAAAACTTCCATATTTGGAAAATGAAAATGATAAATTTCAAGAAAACTTGAAATAATGATGAACCTTTCAGTTGCTGAAGGGGCGGGTGGCTTATACGTACAGAAGAAAAAGGGATTCAAGTATAGACTTGACTCAACTGGATCCTAAAGAATATGTATCTTGTACAGCTAAGAGTAGTAGCAAACTACACTTCACCAGTTTTCTAGTGAAGGTTTATTGTACCGTTGACCAACTACTTAGCAGCCTGCTAACATATCAATCTGATGAAAATTCATGCCCGCATGGTGCATGCCCTCATGATTTATACTTGATTAAAGCTAGCGCAGGTCATCTTCCATTGTCACAGTGAGCTGTCGATCACATCCGAATTAAGAAGACAGTGTATGCATCATGAACACATCTGACTTTCCACTAACTAATCAGTTAAGATTAGTTGTAGCGTCATTTGTGGAGATAGCATGTGGATGGAGCGGTTCACAATGTGTGAAGTAAGCATATAATTATAGATACTAACAACATACTCCCTCCGTTCCCAAATACTTGTCTTTCTAGACATTTAAAATGGTTACAACATACGGATGTATGTAGACATATTTTAGAGTGTAGATTCACTCACTTTGCTTCGTATGTAGTCACTTGTTGAAATCTCTAGAAAGACAAACATTTAGGAATGGAGGGAGTACAAGTTGCACGCAATATAGTAACATAGACCTATGCACTAAACATTATTTTGAATGGCATCATGAAGAACTAGTGTAAACATGTACGCATTCCAGTAGTACTGTGCAGCAAGTTTAGTTTCTGAATAGTTCACTAGTATGAAACCATCAAACTGAATGGCAAAGAATTTTTTGGTTATGGTCTTATGGCTAGCTCCCAAATGAACAGAGACCATTTCAAAGTAAACTATGCCACGTGCTTCCCTCATTATTTGGTCTCTGTGATTAAATTAGGTGTGTGCTCTTCTATTGCTACAATTATTCCATGTCTATATTTCAGCAAGTTCCTTTTTCGGGGAACAAGGCTATTACTTCTATTTTCGTACAGGTCCAAATTTTCAGAAGGAAAATGAAGAAAATTCCAATACATATGAGTAGAATAACATATTTGCAACTATTGAGAATGAATATTTAGATCTCATAAACTTGTTAATGAAGCACATTTTGCATTTGCATGTATTTCACAGATATGAAGGGGAGCCTTGGCGCAGTGGTAAAGCTGCTGCCTTGTGACCATGAGGTCATGGGTTCAAGTCTTGAAAACAGCCTTGACAGAAATGTAGGCAAAGGCTGCCCTTTTTATTATGTCTTTCACGGATATATGAATTTTAACAATATTGTAGCTGTCAAAAAACTCTCATACTTTGAAACAGCAAAAACAAAAAGAAATTCAATGAGAGTTTAGAAGATGAACCTTTCAGTTGCCGATTGGGCAGAAACTCTCATACTCTGAAACTGAAAAAACAAAATGAAATTCAATGAGAGTTTAGAAGATGAACCTTTCGGTTGCCGATGGGGCAGATGGCTCATTTGAAAGAAAAAGGCATTTAAATCTAGACTTGACTCGGGTGAGTCCTAAAGAATATATTTAGGCACAACACTATTTTTCCGACAAATATTTACAGCTAAGAGTAGTAAACGACACCTCACAGTTTTTCTGGTGAAGGTGTCAACTTTCCAATGTCAAAGGTATCGAATATGCCTCTATGTAGACTTGTAGAGGTGTCTTCAGTTGTAGCATTGACCAGCTAACAGATCGGTTTGATGAACAATCCATCCCTGCATGATGCATGCCCTCATCGGTTTGATGAACAATCCATCCCTGCATGATGCATGCCCTGATAATATATACATCTTCCGGTATCAATCACATGCACACCTGCATCCCAAACACATCTGACTTCCTGCTATGTGTGATTATACCCCGTTTAAATTTCATCTCGTGTTGCCTCCTTGATGTTTGACGTTTCAGTTCAGCAGTGAAAGTTACAATGGCTTGCAGAACCTTCTGTGAGATTAAAATCAGCACCGGAAAAAACTACAGGTAAGCAGGGATTTGGCAATGGTAGCAGGAATTTGGGGATGCAAATGATGCCCAATATTATGTCCTTTGATTTTTTATAAATTTCCCTGGAAATTAGTTCACACATTAATCACGCAATCCCTCCATATGCTTCATTATTAGGTACTCTATTTATTTTCATTTTGTTTGTGTTAGAATACAAGCTTTTGGAAAACTCCACCGATTTACACCGTATCAAAATAAGGAGTTGCATGTCAAAGAAAGATAGCTTATCCATCATGTTTTATTTTCTCGGATACATATCTAGCTAGCACAACAAGTGTTTTGCATAACCTGTTCTGACTTATCATGTCTTAACTAGGCATAAGCATGAAGATATATCAGACACAATATTGTGAATTTGTGATACTTCAAAAAGGAGACCGATTATTCATAAAATGGAGACCTCAGCCTGCTCCACTAAAATTTTGGCATACGACATTGGTGGTAAGCATTATTCCGTAATATTCAGAAAACAAAACTCACTTTTTCTAGGCCTAGGAACTTAGATGCTGGAAATAAATAGATCCTTTCTCCGTTTTCTTGTCCAAAATCCTATATAGTAGTTGTAAATCTTCCCGGGATATTGTTTATGCAATCGTACATCTGACTTTGGTCCTAGTTTCCTTTTTATTGCTTTGTACACGGAGGCACATAGTACATTCTTTTCTCTGTGTAGACTTTGTTTCTGGTTATATTATTATTGTTTGGTTCATGGATCTTTTCGTGTGATACAGTCATGTACTGTTTCAGCCAAACTAAACTGCTTCTGAAGGCACATTGTGAACTATGGTATTTTACTACAATAGCAGTTACTTTGAGGGGATGCTATTGCAGTTACTAAATTTATGAAATGCCTGCCACTTAGTTGTTCTTTCCGCATATCTTGTGGTACTCTTCGGTATCCTTTTTGCAGACTTGCTGTTTTAGCATTAGATGTTTGATATACAGGTTTAAACTTTTGGTTGTAATTTTACTTGGCGAAATGGACTTGCAGTGAGATCCAAGTAGAAATGGTCATACTATCTGTGGTTTGTCTTCATTCGAATGTATAGGCCCATCCAATACTTGGCCATGCATTGGGTGTTGCCTGCATTGCTATATTATATTGTTTGACATGCAACAGTCTTGATGTTAAAATATTTGGTGTCAACATCAGGCTTGCATTATTGACCCAGAGGTGTGCCATCAACCTGATGTCCAAGGTGTAATAGTCATTCTTACATCGTGATGAGAAAAGATGGAATGGCGTGGTCGACTCCATCCACCATGAATCTACCTCAGCTTATCTCGGTACTAATTTTACCTACTAAATAGTACAGTGCAGCAAGCTTAGTTTCTGAATAGTTCTTTAGTATGAAACCATCAAACGAAATCACAAAGGTTCGTTTGGTAATGGTCTTATGCTTAGCTTCCAAATGAAATAAACCATTTTGAAGCAAACTGTGATAAAACTAGGTGCCCTCTCCTATTGTTACAAGTCTTCCACATCTACATTTGAACAAGTTCTTTCTCTTCCAGGCAACAAACTGTTTGCCTACATTTCATACAGGCACATATTTTCAGAAGGAAAATAAAGAAAAGTGTAACACGTATGAGCAGGATAACATATTTACAGCCATCCGAGAATAAATATGTAAATCTCATAAAGTTGTTGATGAACGGCATTCTGCATTTGTGTGTATTTCAAAGATATTTGAATTTTAACAAACATAATAGCTGTCAACAACTCTCATATTTTGAATCTGAAATAGAAAATTCAAGAAGACTTTTGAAGAAGAACCTTTCGGTTGCCGACAGCGCAGGTGACTATACAAAAAAAAAAGGCTTATAAGTCTAGACTTGATTCAAGTGAGTCCTAAAGAATATGCCTAGGTACAGCTAAGAGCAGTAACCTCACAGTTTTTGTGATTAAGTCTTTAACTTCCTGATGTCGAGGTGTCGAATATGCCTCTATGCAAGGTGGCATCAGTTGTAGCATTGACCAGCTAACAGGTCGATTTGATGAACAATCCATGCCTGCATGATATACACCCGCATCCCTAACAGATCTGACTTTCTCCTCATTCTGGCACAACTAACTAGTAGTAGTACATACTAACTGCCTGAGGTGAAGCTGGAGTCGGTTGCTCTTTCTGCACCAACTGCAAAAAAAGAACAGTTGGTTTCTATTTTTAACGACTGTAATGCATGCCTTATTTTGCAGCTGGTCAATTTTTACAGTCTATTTTCTGATTATAACCGCCGCAGGTGAGGATTAAGCCTGTCGATTAGGAATTTTGCTGCAGAAACTGACTCAATCGTGGGACTAGGATGCTAGGTTTAGAACTAGTGAATATAGTAAATCTTCTATAGTGCATTTCAATAAATTTTATAGCTATTGAGAACTCCATATTTTGAAATATCAGTAAGACATTTGACAGGTACCTAAAGAATCCTAAAGAAAACTCATACACATATAGACTTGACTTGGATGAATCCTAAAGAATATATCGTGTACAGCTAAGAGCTGTAGTAAACAACATTTCACAAGTTTTTTTTGGTGAAGGTTTAAACTTCCAGCGATGATTGCTGGCTTCTCAATACTGTATTAGATTACATGTGGCGTCAGTTGCAACCTAATTAGCTGCTTGCCAACAGAGCTGCCTAAAGCTGGTGGATCTCATCTTCCATTGTCATGGCAAGCTGTCAATCATGTCCTCCCAACTAACAAGACATTTCGGCATCGTGCGAGAGCACGCATCCTGAACACATCTGACTTTCTGACCGATCTGGCGCCACTAATTAATCAGTTAAGATTAGATGTAGCGTCATTTATGGAAATAGCATGTGGATGGATCGGTTCATGATGTGTGAGTTAGTATATAATTATAGAGACTAATCAAGACGACCCAACATATAGCATATATGTGGATGGATCTGTTCACACTGGCTAATTATATTAGTAAAATTATTACAGAGATGCACATACGACTTGCGCGTCAGACAGCCAATTTCCCTTTGGCTTTATATACACACAGTGCTCCGTCCTTTCTCGCTAGCCCCTTTACGATTACGAGCAGCGGGACCCAACATCCATTAAGCTTGAAGGTAATTTCTGTTCATCGTGTACTCATGTTAGCATTCTAGTGCCGTCCTTCCCTTTCTTTTTTGCTGGTAATCGTAATTAGCTACATCCAGTGCTGGGGATGATGTGTTCGTTCATCTTTGATGCAGCAAAAGGAAGCGAAAATGACGATGGTCCTGGATGCCTTTGCATCTTACGTACAAAACATGCTGACGGAGATGGTGAGTGAAGAGGTGCACATGCTGCTTGGAGTCACAAACGAGATCAAGAAGATGGACGTCAAGCTTAAGGACCTCAAGAACTTCCTCGCCGACGCTGACAGGAGAAACATCACCGACGAGAGCGTGCAAGAGTGGGTGGCCCAGCTCAAGCGGGCCATGTACGAAGCTACAGACATCCTTGACCTCTGTCAGCTCAAGGCCATGGAGCGCGGTCCATCCACAGCAGATGTGGGGTGCTTCAACCCTTTGCTCTTCTGCATGCGGAATCCCTCCCATGCCCACGACATCGGCACCCGCATCAAGGCGCTCAACCAGAACCTCGACGACATCAAGGAGCGAAGCGCTGCTTTCAGCTTCATACCTCTTGGTTCCTCTGAGGATCATAGCAGCAAGGTGCAAGCCTCTCGATCTGGCAATAAGAGACGTGAGACGTCAGGGGTGTTTGACCGGTCGGCTGTAGTTGGAGAGAAGATTGAACAAGACACAAGAAAGCTGGTTGAGATCATGCTGAGTGAAAAGGAGGGCAACCCCAACATCATGGTGTCCGCCATTGTTGGTGTCGGCGGAATCGGCAAGACCACTCTTGCCCAGAAGGTCTTCAATGACGAAGCCTTGAACAATGAGTTTGAGAAGAGGATATGGTTGAGCATCAACAAGGACTTCAATGAGGTAGAGTTGCTCAAGACAATCATCACGCAAGCGGGGGGAGCACATGGTGGTGAGAAGGCATTGGCTGTGCTTCAGCCAATCCTTGCCACTACCTTGAAAGGGAAGAAGCTATTCCTGGTGCTAGATGATATGTGGAGCCATGCAGCTTGGGATGATGTGCTTAAAACACCCTTGGCTAGTGTTGTTGCTCCACGTAGCCGAGTCCTCGTCACTACTAGAGGTGAAACAGTAGCTCGAAGGATGAAAGCTGTGCACCCCTACCACCATGTCGACAAGTTAGATGAGGAGGATGCATGGTCATTGCTTAAGAAACAGGTGCCTAACTAAACTCCATGCTTAATTTAGGGTAGAGATATAATAATTGGGCACATTCATTTATGTTTATTATTCTTTGAGATTATAACACGGACTCATACAACAGACACTACATATACTCATGCCACAACACGTGCAAGGCGCATGTGTACCGTGTGTACATAAGGCACATAGTTTGACCTAGGTGTGAAATTTAGGTTGATGAAAGTTGGATAACGATAATCCAATACAACACAAATACAGTTCTATCTGAGAGTAATGAGTTTTTGCTAGTGTTTACCTAAAACAATTATTTTCCATTGGCATTAATTTTCCTTTTTAGAAAGCTAAAATTTTGAAATATATGTAGTCACCACCTAAAATGCTAGTCCAAACAAAATGGATAATTAGGATTATACAAATGTTCTTCGATTTATAAAAGCTGAAAAAGCGTTCTTCCATTTCCATCATGTTCACAAATACAGAGTCAATCCACATTAAGTTGTATTGTTCTTCCTTGGGCTAAAAGCCTAAAACTCAGTCATGTTTGGCTTGAGGTGTCAATAAATCCACATTAAGTTGTACAATACTATTGCCTCCGTAACTAAATATAAGACCACTCACAGGCTAGTCATCCTAGTTGACAGCAACATCGCCGCTTACCAGTTCATTCACTTGATAGTTCAATTAATTTAGGCAGTACATTAACCAATCTTTTGTGAGTCTCTTTTCTCCACCAGCCTATTATTGATAATATTGGTTCGACACTAGCAGTTAATAAACTGCTATTTCTTCTCTCAAGGAAAAACTACTCCTTATTGACTCCATCACTTCAACTACTTGCAGATAATCTCAAGTGAGATTGATGGACGTGACATTGATATGCTCAAGGACATTGGGTTGCAAATTGTAGCGAAATGTGATGGTCTGCCTCTTGCAGTCAAAGTAATGGGAGGTCTATTGTGTCAGAAGGACAAAAAACACCGTGAGTGGGAGATGGTTCTGGCTGATTCTATATGGTCGATATCTGAAATGCCTGAAGAGCTAAACCATGCAGTATATTTAAGCTATGAAGATTTACCTTCTTGTGCCAAGCAATGCTTTCTGCATTTCTCCCTTCTCCCTAAAACTGCAATGTTTTTTTGCAATGAAATTGTTGGCATGTGGATAAGTGAAGGATTTCTTCACGGGACCTCGGATGACTTAGAAGAACTCGGAAGCAAGTACTATAAGGAGTTGATACTGAGGAATCTTATTGAGCCAGATTCAACGTATACTGACCAATGTCTCTGCAACATGCATGATGTTGTACGCTCATTTGCTCAATTTGTGGCTAGAGATGAGGCACTAGCAGCTCACAGTGGAGAAACTAATATTGTTAGTAAACTTAGTGCACATGAGTTTCTTCGGTTATCTCTAGAAAGCAAAGCATCAGAATCAGATGGGTTAGACTGGAGTTCTTTGCAAGCACAAAAGACATTAAGGGCGCTAATATCAGTTGGCTATATAAATATCAAGCCTGGTGATTCCTTGGTTCATTTTCCATGTCTACGAACATTATATATATATTCTGCACATGTTGTAGCATTGCTTGAATATTTACATAAACTCAAGCACCTGAGGTACTTGTCATTGGAAAACACTGATATATCTAGTCTGCCAGATAGCATTGAAAAGATAAAATTCTTGCAGTACATTAGCCTTCAAGAATGCCAACAATTTGTGGAACTTCCACATAGCATTATAAAGTTAGGGCAGCTAAGGTACCTTAACTTAATTGGAACAAGTATAAAAGGCATACCTAAGGGGTTTTGTGCTCTAACAAACTTGAGGATATTACATGGATTTCCAGCCCGGGTGGATGGTGATTGGTGCAGTTTGGAAGAGTTGGGTCCTCTTTCTCGGCTCAAGGATCTTAGACTGGACGGAATGGAGAATGTAATTGCTTCTTCATCCGCAGCGAAGGCAAAGCTTAGTGAGAAGGCACATCTTACGGACCTATCCTTACATTGTGGTAGTAGATTGGGAGATGATGGGCTAATTGAAGAGGAAGATATCATCTCCGAGGAAGAGCAACAACGAATAGAGAAGGTGTTTGATGAGCTCTGCCCTCCACCTAGGTTAGAATATCTTGACATCAATGGATATTTCGGCCGATGGCTGCCAAGGTGGATGATGTCATCATCAGTTGTGCCCCTCAAGAGCTTGAGGATTCTGTTCATTACTGACCTGGCTTGCTGCACACAGCTTCCTGATGGTTTATGTCAGCTCCCCTATTTGGAGTTCATTCAGATCGACCGTGCTCCAGCCATCAAGTGTGTTGGACCTGAATTCATGCAGTCCTACCATCAGCAGAGTCCATGTCCTTCCCAAATGGTGGCTGCATTTCCGATATTGCGTGATATAAAATTATTAGGAATGGTGGAATGGGAGGAGTGGGAGTGGGAGGAGCAAGTGCAAGCCTTTCCTGTCTTGCAGGAACTTATGCTAAAGCACTGCAAATTGAAGTGTCTTCCTCCTGGACTTGCCTCCCAGGCAAGGGCTTTGAATAAGTTAAACATATACTATGTCCAGGGTCTCATCTCCATAGAGAAGTTTCCATCTCTGGTTGAGCTGGATCTGATTGAAAACCCAGATCTGGAGAGGATTACTAATCTTCCCAGACTGCAGAAGCTTAGCATCGGAGGCTGCCCAAAGCTGAAGATGTTGGAGGGTGTTCCTGCACTCCAGAGGCTCATACTCACGGATGAAGACATGAAGACACTCCCAGAATACATGGGAGGTATAAACCCAGGGCATTTGGAGCTATACTGTAGCCTTGCGCTGCTCACTTCCATAGCCGCTGCACAGTCTGGCCCTGAGTGGGACAAGTTCAGCCATGTTAAGCATGTCAAAGCATATGCATCTGAAAGAGATAATACAAAGAAATGGTACCTCTTGTACACAGCTGATCCCTACAACTTGGAGACAAATGTCAGCCGTTCTTTCATGTCCAGAGGTAGTTTCGCATTGCTCGTTCTTCTTAATTTGTCTATCTACTCTGGTTATTTGAACTATTCTCTTTGTTTTGCACATTTTGTCAGTATGCTGGAGTTTGAATTGAATATAGTGCCAACTATTCCTTTTGAATATACCCTTCTAAAATAGGACACCAATAACTTGGTAATAATGTGTACATAGATGTATTACTAGCTTTTTCTCTTTAGGAATAGATGACTCGCTTTTTATCATTTTGTAATAGTTATTTGTTGACCAATGCTATTTTCTGAATTTTCAAGTCGGTCATTTGCTTAGTTTACTGTTGTTCACACTTGTTCCCTACTACTCATATGGTATTTCATCTCATTGTGTTAACTCTGTCACAGTTGGGTTCTTGACTTGCAAGCTTTAGTCCGTCATCCACTTTTATCGTTTTTTCTCATGCAGGAACCTTAACCTCTTTCGAGGACGTAGATCGATTTGAGTATGTCTTCAAAATGACAAGAAAAACATTTAGCTACATCTGCAGCTTGGTGATGAAGCCTTCAATGGAAGATATGAACAACTACACATTTGTTGACGGGAGAGTACTTTCTTTAGAAGATCGAGTGGCTGTTTCTCTGAAAAGGTTGTACTCTAGTGAGCCATTGGAGACCATAGGATCCTCTGTTGGTGTGAATGAGTCAACCATCTTGTTGGTAACCGAGAGGTTTGTTGATGCTGTGTTCAAGCGAGCAAGGCACCACGAGCACTGGCCAGACTCCAGTAAAATGGATAAGATCAAATCCATGTTTGACAACGTCCACAATATGCACAACTGCTGTGGTGTTATATGTACAACTCACATCCCATTTGGACCAAACTGCGACCCTGAAAAGAATGACAGCATCCTAGTACAGCTCGTCATTGATCCAGAGATGAGGTTCAGAACCATTTGGTGGGGACAGATAAGCAGCATGAACCAGTCAAGCATTTTTCTTGAATCTTATTTGTTCAAGGAGTGCGAGAAGGGTGCTTGGCTGAATGGCAGCAAGCTGAAGGTGGGGTTAGATGGATCAGAAGTTGGGGAATATATAGTTGGTGATGCAGGATACCCTCTTCTCCCCTGGCTACTCACGCCTTACCAGGAAGAAGACCTCTCTGACTCCAAGGCGGAGTTCAATAGGAGACACAATGCAGCCACAACCTGCGCTCAAAAGGCGCTGGCAAGGTTCAAAGACACATGGAAGTACCTGCAGGGAGAGACGTCATGCCGTGTCAGTCCGGACACTCTAGTTGAAACAAGCCATGCCTGCTGCTACTTGCATAACATAGTTATAGATATGGAGGATGATGCAGCCATGTTGAGCATTGAGGAGCCGGATGACTCTGAGGATGATGCAGCCATGTCGAGCGCTGAGGAGCCGGATGACTCTGAGGATGATGCAGCCACGTCGAGCGCTGAGGAGCCGGATGACTCTGAGGATGATGCAGCCACGTCGAGCATTGAGGAGCCGGATGACTCTGAGGAACTGCGCTAGGTAGCAAATGAGGATGCTGTCGTGGCGAGGGATATGTTGTCGCAATACTTCTTGACCACCATGTCATCTGAATTGGGAGGTGAATTAAGACAACTTCACCTACATCTTGATTTTTTGTTTGGTTGCTATGTCCACTAATGTTTCATAATTATTTCCTCTTGTTGTTTACATCCTCCATCTGTTTAGTCGTCCCAGTGGATGCAGAGGAGGACCATGAAGTAGTTGCATCGGGCTCAGGGGATGAAGACAATGAACAGGAAGTGCAGGCAAGAATGGCAGATGAAGAGATCCTTAACTGAAAAACAACTTGTTTCTGCCACATCTCGAAGCTTCATTCTAGGTACTACTGCTAGCAGGCTGTGCACCAAGTCTTGTTCTCTTCTTGGTTTATTATATTGATACGACACTAATGTGAATAAGAAGAATTTCTGAGCAACTCCAAAAGAAAGGAACCGATACAACACATTACCTGTTAGCTGAGATTGTCATGCATTTCGCTCTGTACTGGCAATTGCTTCAATTGATGGTCCATTCATTTAATAGCACCCCTGATTCCTGAATTGAAAATGAAGTTAACAGCTGCACTCTTGATGGAAATGAAAAATGATGATATGTTTAAAACCTTGATTTGACCAGGTTGAAGGGAAATCCAGCATCCTGCTGGAAGGGAGCTCTTAAACCCATCGACGCAAAGCAGAACATGCAATGGAGCTAGAGACTACTCTGATGCTGCGACAGGAAGTGAAGTTTGGCATTCCTTTTTATACAATCTTGGCGAAGACAGGTGTTGGCATGTACTATATGTGTTGAAAAAACGACGCTTGTAGCGTAGAAAATGCTTGGACCCAGGCTCGGTTCTCATTTCATTCAGTTGGTTCCCTTCACTATTTGATCTTCAGTTTTGTGCATTTTTGGGTACATCCAAATTTGCTGTGCTTGATCATGGCTGGAAGTGCCTGTCTAATTCAGTTCGTGTATGGTTTTGCGTTTTCCTTTTCGCTTTCTTTCTCCTCTTGATTGTTGTTGCTACACCGACATCTCAGATGCATGGAGACTGTCTGTAGTTCCCATCCGTTGGTTGATGCAAAACTGGAGAATTTGCATTGCATACGTAATAATGAAAGGGCAGGCGACACTTCGTGGAAAGTTGAGAGCAAAATACGCCTGAATGTGATACACTGCATATCCTCGACTGAAGCTTCTTCTTCTTCTTCAGTGTACACCACACCATACATGGATTGGCATGGAAAATTCAGAGCAAAATACAGCTGCTGTCTTTCTCCATGTTCGACATATAGCACCTTCAGAGTTCAGCCACCGTCACCTGTCCGAGGCCGTGCCGGTGCGCTGCCCGGTACCAATAACGGAACATCTCGGCATATCCACATGGCACCCTGTTGGGCTAAGTCCCTCCACATGGAGGTGTGTTGGCAGCCCAACATCAGCCCACACAAGTCCAACACATATGAACCGTTGATCTGTTCTGCATCCAACGGTTGTGAGTGTTTCTTGGTGAAGGGAGCAAGGAGAAAACCCTAGCCACTCCACCCCTTCTTGGTGGTGGCTGCCATTCGTGAGAGTGAGAGAGAGAGCACACAAGAGAAAACACAACCTGAGAGAGAGGAAGAAGAAGGAGCAGAGGTTCTGTCCAGATTTGCTGCATCTGACTAGACAGTGTTCAAGCTGGTGATTGGAGGCTCAAACGTGCTTGGATCGACCCCAAACTTGGTGAGCTCGTTCCTTACTTTGAGTACTTCGATCTGGTTAGCTGGTTTGAGGATTGGGTCAGTGGAGCATCAGATTTGAGAGTGGTTTTGTCAGCTCTGACTGCTGCAGTTTCAGAACAGAGTAGTTTTGGGAGACGAACAGTTTGGGTAGGCAAACGATGTCCGATTGAGCTGAAATTTGGAGGGGATCTCAGGAACTCGTGTGTCTACTTGTCTGCCAAATTTGGTGCTGTTTGGTTCAGCGGTTTAAGAGCAGTTTGCAAAACACTGGAGGGCAGAAGCTGTGTAAACTCGCTTTGCTGAAATCTTGCCTCTTGTGGTTGTTGTTGTTGTTGCGGTTGGCAACGTGGAGAGTGTGTTGTAAATCTCTCTAGAGGTTCTAGAGAAGACTTTGTACTCATCATTCTCATAGTGAAGTTGTGTGGACCGGTCGGTCCACAGCCATGGTTTTTTTACTCCTCAAGTTGAGGAGGTTTTTCCACGTTAAATCCTGTGTCACTTGTGCATGTTGTTTGTGTTATTCCGCTGCTTACTTGTTGGTTGAAGCTGTCCTCAAAGTTCATTACAAGTAGAGGGGGCTGTGTAGTGTGCATATTTGCCGTGCCGGTGAATTTGTGCAGCGCATCTTTGCTGTCCAGCCCTAACAAAGTGGTATCAGAGCCTTGGTTTGCTTGTGCAAATTGCTGAGTTTCTTGTGGTGAAAGATGGAAGTGAATACTAGCAGGATGATATCTTTTAATGGTACAAATTATCAAGCATGGAAGGGCAAGATGGAGGACTTGTTATATGTGAAAGAATACTGGAAGCCAGTGTTCTCCACTGAGATGCCGGAGGGCATTGAGGAAGGTCAGTGGAAGGTACTTCATCGCCAAGCTTGTGGGTTTATTCGGCAATGGGTCGATGACAATGTTTTGAACCATATCATTGATGAGACACATGCACGCACCTTATGGCAGAAATTGGAAGAGTTGTTTGCCCGAAAAGAAGGTACAAACAAGATGTTCTTGATCAAACAATTGATGTGCTTGAGGTACAAAGAGGGCACTCTAATTGCAGATCATGTGAACACATTCCAAGGCATTATAAATCAGCTTTCTTCAATGGGAATAACATTTGAAGATGAAGTGAGAGCTTTGCTGCTACTAGGCTCATTACCGGACAGCTGGGAGACCTTTAAGGTCACGGTTTGCAATTCAGCACCTAATGGAGTTGTCACTTGGAATCTTGTGAAAACCAGGGTACTAAATGAAGAGTCGAGAAGGTGGTGAAGCCACTTCTTCCTCACATTCAGAGGTGCTAGTCACTCAGTCCGTGGGGAGAAGCAAGAGCAGAGGTCCGGTAAAGGGCGAGAAAGAGGTAGGAGCAAATCAAAAAGTAAATATGCTGATTATGAGTGCCATCACTGCCATCAGAAGGGCCACATTAAGTGGCAATGTGACAAGTGGAAGAAAGACAAGAAGAAAAAGAAGAAACAAGATCAGAAGCAAGTTGACAGTGATAGTGACACAGAGGGCAACCGAGTTACTGCAGTAGAAGAGGACATCATGCTTGTTATGCATGAAGAAAATGAGGGCAGATTTGGTTCCACTGTTGAGGAGAGGATCACTGTTGTTTCTGATGAAACCGTCAACCTTGTGGATGGTGACGAGATGATTTGGATACCGGACAGCGGTGCTACCATTCATGCTACATCTCGCAGAGAGCTCTTCACTAACTATATATCAGGTGATTTTGGTGTTGTGAAGATGGGGAACAATGATAGAGCAGCCATCATTGGAAAAGGAGATATGCATTTGGAGACCGCAAATGGTACAAGGTTAGTCCTCAAATCTGTGAGGCATGTTGAGGCACTTCGTCTCAATATTATCTCGGTTGGTTTGCTTGATGGAGATGATTACTTGAGCAGTTTTGGAAAAGGGCAGTACAAGCTCACCAAAGGCAACATGATTGTTGCAAGAGGTAAAATGGTCTCAGTTTTGTATCATGTTCATGCTAAGCTTTTTAGTGCTTCTGTCAATGCACTAGAGAAGGATGATCATTGTGCTTTATGGCACAAGAGACTTGGGCACATGAGTGAGAAGGGGATGACAGTGCTAGTGAAGAAAAAATTGTTGAAGGGTGTGAAAGGAGTTCACATCAAGAAATGTTCAGATTGTCTAGCAGGGAAGCAACACAGAGTTGCCTTCAAGACTCTACCTCCTCACAAGAAGCCCGAGAAGCTGGACTTGATACATTCCGATGTTTGCAAAATGTCGGTAAGATCTCTTGGTGGTGCTAAGTACTTTGTGACTTTTATTGATGACTTTTCCAGGAAAGTTTGGGCCTTCACTTTGAGGACCAAAGATCAAGTACTAGGTGTATTCAAGCAATTCCAAGCCTCGGTTGAGAGAGAAGCGAGAAGAAGATCAAGTGCATTCAGATGCGATAATGGAGGAGAGTACATTGGGCCATTTGATACATATTGCAAGCAGCAAGGTATTAGGCATCAATTTACTCCCTCAAAGACACCACAGCTGAATGGTCTTGCTGAGAGGATGAACAGGACAATTGTGGAGAGAGTTAGATGCTTGTTGTCAAGTGCAAAGCTACGCAAACACTTTTGGGGTGAGGCTTTGATGACTGCAGTTTATCTTATTAATCTCTCACCAAGTTATCCTTTGCAGGGAGATGTTCCTAACAGGGTTTGGTGTGACAAGGACGTCTCATATGACCACCTGAAGGTTTTTGGGTGCAAGGCCTTTGTTCACATTCCTCAAGATGAAAGGTCAAAGCTTGATTCGAAGACACGGCAGTGTATCTTTCTTGGTTATGGTGGTGATGAGTTTGGCTACAAGCTGTTTGACCCTATAGCAAGGAAAGTTGTGAGTAGCCGTGATGTTGTGTTTGTTGAAGACCAAACAATTGAGGATATTGCGAAGACAAAGGGGCAGGTTCCTCCTCAGCAGCAGCAAGACATGATTGATTCTGACCCAGTTCCTGCAGCTCCAGCTCCTGTGCAAGTTGAAGCAGATGCAGAAGATGTACAAGATGATGTACATGGTGGTGCAGGTGAAGAAGAAGCTCCCCAGCAGCAGCAACAAGAGTATGATGCTGAAGTTGATGATCCGGATCAGCAGGAAGCACCAGCACCAGAAAGTCCACCAGCTGCTCCACTTAGAAGATCCAACAGGGGTCGAATTCCTTCCAGCAGGTATCCCTTAGATCAATACATGGTGTTATTATCTGACGGTTCAGAACCTGAATGCTTTGCAGATGCAATGGAAGATGAGCACAAGAAGGAGTGGAAAAATGCTATGCAATAAGAGATGGATTCCTTGCATAAGAATCATACTTATGAGTTGGTGAAGTTGCCCAAGGGCAAGAAAATTTTGAAGAACAAGTGGGTCTACAGAATCAAGCAAGAAGAGCACACATCACATCCAAGGTACAAGGCCAGGCTAGTTGTAAAAGGATTCGGCCAGAGAAAAGGCATTGACTATGATGAGATCTTTTCTCCGGTTGTGAAGATGACATCCATAAGAGTAATCCTTGGCATGGCAGCAAGTCTCAACTTGGAGGTTGAGCAAATGGATGTGAAGACTGCATTCCTTCATGGTTAGTTGGAGGAAGAAATATACATGGAGCAACCTGAGGGGTTTCTTGTGAAAGGCAAAGAAGACTATGTGTGCAAGCTGAAGAAAAGTCTCTATGGCCTGAAACAAGCACCAAGACAATGGTACATGAAGTTTGAAACTGTCATGGGGGAGCAAGGCTACAAGAAGTGTAGCTCAGACCATTTTGTGTTTATTCAGAGGTTCTCAGGTGATGATTTCATCATATTATTGCTCTATGTTGATGATATCCTGATTGTTGGCAAGAATGTCTCTAGGATTGCTAAGTTGAAAAAGGAGTTGAGCAAATGTTTTGCTATGAAAGACTTAGGTCCAGCAAAGAACATTCTCGGAATGAGAATTGAGCGAGACAGAAATTGCAACAAGTTGTACTTGTCTCAAGAGAAGTATATTGAGAAAGTACTTCAGAAGTTCAGGATGGAAAATGCTAAAGTTGTAAGTTGTCCACTAGCAGCCCATTTCAAGTTGAGCAGAAAGCAATGTCCTACCACTGATGAGCAGAAAAAGGAAATGTGTCATGTTCCTTATGCTTCAGCGGTTGGGAGTTTGATGTATGCTATGGTGTGTACAAGGCCTGACATTGCTCATGCGGTTAGTACTGTGAGCAGATTTATGTCCAATCCAGGAAGACCTCATTGGGAAGCCGTGAAGTGGATTTTGAGATATCTCCGGGGCAGCACAAATCTGAAACTTTGCTTTGGTGATGGTGAGGCAAAGCTGATTGCCTTTTCAGATTCTGACATGGCTGGAGATGTTGATGAAGAAGTCTACTTCAGGTTACTTGGTTACCTATGCAGGGGAGCGGTGTCATGGCAAAGCAGGCTGCAGAAGTGTGTGGCATTGAATACAACTGAAGCTGAATTCATTGCTGTAACAGAGGCGAGCAAAGAGCTATTGTGGCTGAAACGGTTGGCTTGTGAGCTTGGTTTTAAGCAAGACAAGTATGTGTTGTTTTGTGACAACCAAAGTGCTATCCACTTGAGTAAGAATGCAAGCTTTCATTCAAGGTCTAAGCATATAGAAGTCCGTTATCATTGGATTCGAGATGTGTTGTATTCCAAGAAAATGCAACTTGAGAAGGTTCACACCGATGACAATGGGGCTGATATGTTGACTAAAGTGGTGACAAGGAAGAAGCTTGAAGTATGCCGCCGGCTCGCTGGCATGGCTGCCGGAAGGCAGTGAGACCCTCCATGATGTCGGGAGGGGGAGTTTGTTGGGCTAAGTCCCTCCACATGGAGGTGTGTTGGCAGCCCAACATCAGCCCACACAAGTCCAACACATATGAACCGTTGATCTGTTCTGCATCCAACGGTTGTGAGTGTTTCCTGGTGAAGGGAGCAAGGAGAAAACCCTAGCCACTCCACCCCTTGCTGGTGGTGGCTGCCATTCGTGAGAGTGAGAGAGAGAGCACACAAGAGAAAACACAACCTGAGAGAGAGGAAGAAGAAGGAGCAGAGGTTCTGTCCAGATTTGCTGCATCTGACTAGACAGTATTCAAGCTGGTGATTGGAGGCTCAAACGTGCTTGGATCGACCCCAAACTTGGTGAGCTCGTTCCTTACTTTGAGTACTTCGATCTGGTTAGCTGGTTTGAGGATTGGGTCAGTGGAGCATCAGATTTGAGAGTGGTTTTGTCAGCTCTGACTGCTGCAGTTTCAGAACAGAGTAGTTTTGGGAGACGAACAGTTTGGGTAGGCAAACGATGTCCGATTGAGCTGAAATTTGGAAGGGATCTCAGGAACTCGTGTGTCTACTTGTCTGCCAAATTTGGTGCTGTTTGGTTCAGCGGTTTAAGAGCAGTTTGCAAAACACTGGAGGGTACAGAAGCTGTGTAAACTCTGCTTTGCTGAAATCTTGCCTCTTGTGGTTGTTGTTGCTGTTGCCGGTTGGCAACGTGGAGAGTGTGTTGTAAATCTCTCTAGAGGTTCTAGAGAAGACTTTGTACTCATCATTCTCATAGTGAAGTTGTGTGGACCGGTCGGTCCACAGCCGTGGTTTTTTTACTCCTCAAGTTGAGGAGGTTTTTCCACGTTAAATCCTGTGTCACGTGCATGTTGTTTGTGTTATTCCGCTGCTTACTTGTTGGTTGAAGCTGTCCTCAAAGTTCATCACAAGTAGAGGGGGCTGTGTAGTGTGCATATTTGCCGTGCCGGTGAATTTGTGCAGCGCATCTTTGCTGTCCAGCCCTAACACACCCAACACCAGTAGACACTAGACAGTAGTTGGGCCGTCCCAGCTAGTCATCACCGAGAAGCAGTGGTCACCACCAAGCCGCCGCTCCTCATTCATTCCTCACCGGCCCCGCCCCCACAGTCTTCACTCCATGTCCCTGGTCCCTACTGCCTTCATTTTGCGCCGCCATGGCTGGTGGCTGCTGCTCAGATCTCCATTACAAGCCTCGCTGGACGCCGCTCAGATCTCCTTTAAACGCCGCGTCCTTCCTGCTCGGATCGGATCTCCTCCAAGCGCCGCCTCCCTGCTTCTCCGCACCCTCTCTTACTGCGCTTCGTCCCTGCTACCTAGTACTCGGTAACGACACAACAGTAGCCGCGACAGAGGCGGCAACGACGGCGAGCTATTCTCCCGTGGATCTGCCTGCATCAGTCCAACTAGCAGGTAAATTAAGCATGCCTATTCTTCTTGCCATTTCTCATGCTTATAACTCGTTCATGTTTATCACTTGAGCATTAGTTCCAACGATATTAGTTCCAACGAATAGTAAATTATTCCTTAGCTGCACCGAGTGTTGGGGAACGATCGATGTGGTGTTGATTTATCTTTGTTGCAGCAAGCAAAACACACCGATCTGGCGCCACTAATTAATCAGTTAAGATTAGATGTAGCGTCATTTGTGGAAATAGCATGTGGATGGATCGGTTCACGAAGTGTATATAATTATGGAGGCTAAGCAAGACGGCCCAACATATAGCATATATGTGGATGGATCTGTTCACACTGGCTAATTAGTAAAATTATTACGGAGATGCACATACGACTTGCACGTCAGACAGCCAATTTCCCTTTGGCTTTATATACACACAGTGCTCCGTCCTTTCTCGCTAGCCCCTTTACGATTACGAGCTGCAGGACCCAACATCCATTCAGCTTGAAGGTAATTTTGGATTTCCTCTGTTTGGCTGGCTTTTGCCTATTTCTGTTCATCGTGTACTCATGTTAGCATTCTAGTGCTGTCCTTCCCTTTCTTTTTTGCTGGTAATCGTAATTAGCTACAGCGAGTGCTGGAGATGATGTGTTCGTTCATCTTTGTTGCAGCAAAAGGAAGCGGAAATGACGATGGTCCTGGATGCCTTTGCATCCTACATGCAAAACATGCTGACGGAGATGGTGAGTGAAGAGGTGCACATGCTGCTTGGAGTCACAAACGAGATCAAGAAGATGGACGTCAAGCTTAAGGACCTCAAGAACTTCCTTGCCGACGCTGACAAGAGAAACATCACCGACGAGAGGGTGCAAGAGTGGGTGGCCCAGCTCAAGCGGGCCATGTACGAAGCTACAGACATCCTTGACCTCTGTCAGCTCAAGGCCATGGAGCGCGGTCCATCCACAGCAGATGTGGGGTGCTTCAACCCCTTGCTCTTCTGCATGCGGAATCCCTCCCATGCCCACGACATTGGCACCCGCATCAAGATGCTCAACCAGAACCTCCACGACATCAAGGAGCGAAGCGCTCCTTTCAGCTTCATACCTCTTGGTTCCTCTGAGGATAGTAGCAGCAAGGTGCAAGCCTCTCGTTCTGGCAATAAGAGACGTGAGACATCAGGGGTGTTTGACCGGTCGGCTATAGTGGGAGAGAAGATTGAACAAGACACAAGAAAGATGGTTGAGATCATGCTGAGTAAAAAGGAGGGCAACACCAACATAATGGTGGTCGCCGTTCTTGGTGTCGGCGGAATCGGCAAGACCACTCTTGCCCACAAGGTCTTCAATGACGAAGCCTTAAACAACGGGTTTCAGAAGATGATATGGTTGAGCATCAGCAAGGACTTCGACGAGGTTGAGTTGCTCAGGACAATCATCACGCAAGCGGGGGGAGTACCTGGTGGTAATAAGGCGTTGGCTGTGCTTCAGCCAATCCTTGTCACTACCTTGAAAGGGAAGAAGCTATTCTTGGTGTTGGATGATGTGTGGAACCATGGGGTGTGGGATGATGTACTTAAAACACCCTTGGCTAATGCTGTGGCTCTAGGTAGCCGAGTCCTCGTCACTACTAGAGATGAAACAATAGCTCGAAGGATGAAAGCCATGCTTCCCTACCACCATGTGGACAAGTTAGACCAGGAGGATGCCTGGTCATTGCTCCAGAAACAGGTGTGTAACTAAACTCCATGCTTTATTTAGTACAGATAATAATTGGGCATTCTTTATGTATTATTCATTGCTTAAGAAACAGGTGCGTAACCTAAGTCCATACAACATGGACACTACATATACTTGTGTACCGTGTGCGCAGAAGGCACAATAGTTTGAGTTAGGTATTAAATTTAGGTTGATGAAAGTTGGACAACCATACTACAATAACAACAATAGACCTCGTGTATGGTTTGCTGAATATAATTCTATCTGGGGTAATTACTTCTTAATTTTTTGCTAGTGTTTCCTTAAAAGATTTTTTTCCCATTCTTGGCGTTGTTTTTTCCTTTTAGAAAGCTAGAATTTTTGAATATACTCCCTCCGTCTCAAAATAAGTGACTCAACTATGTACTCCCTCCGTCCGAGAATACTTGTCGGACAAATGGATGTATCAAGATGTATTTTAGTTGTAGATACATCTATTTTTATCCATTTTTTCGACAAGTATTTTGGAATGGAGGGTGTACTACCTTTAGTATAAAGTTAGTGTAAAGTTGAGTCACTTATTTTAGGACGGAAAAGGTATTACAAAGTTGAGTCACTTATTTTGGGACGGAGGGAGTATGTAGATAAAACTCACAAAAGGTTTACATCATGTTCACAAATACAGAGTTTATCCTTGGACTAAAACTCAGCCGTCGTTGCTACTTTGGTTGGAGGTGTCAATAAATCCACATTAAGTTGTACAGTATTACTGTAGTATGAAAAAGCTGTAATCGGTCAATGATACTAAAGGCGTGCCAAGGCCCACTCACATGCTTACCCGTTCATTCACTTGATGGTTCAGTTTAGGTATGATAGGAACTCGGATCCTACCAGGTCTAGCCCTTACATTGTAGGGGTGGAAGGGCGGGTGGCGAGGAGCTAGGCATGAGCGGCAGCGCGATGGTGCCGTGGTCGCGCGGGAAGGAGGAGGAGATGGCGGAGGAGGCGGCTAGGGTTAGGGTTCCGGCTCCTGAAGGGAGCCGGACAATAGTTATGACTTATTGCTTAATTCCAAAACGTGGCCTTACAAGTGTTTATAAATCCTCGATGAGCTAATAAAAATAAAGATAAGTTGGGCCAAGCCCCTAACTAGACGCGCCATTGGGCCTCCTCCGGCTATACATGACGCCGGTCATAACATCTCTGCCCGCCTGCGCAAACAGCTCGTCCTCGAGCTGGAAGTCTGGAAAATGCTGGCGGAACTCCTCGAGTTGCTCCCAAGTGGCGTCCTCCTCTGGAAGGCCTTGCCACTGGACCAACAAATGCCACACTCCGCGGTGCCCCTAGACCCTTCAACACCTTCGCTGGACCCGAAAGAAGACGTCCATCGAAGGTTGGAGGAAGCCGACGTGGCCGCCGGCGGATCCCCGCGGAAAGGCTTCAGCAAGCCCACATGGAAGACATCGTGGACGCGAGCGCCGGGCAGAAGCTGAAGGCGGTAGGTGACCTTGCCGATGCATTCCAACAAGGAAAACTGTCCCGCATAGCGAGGGCCCAGCTTGTGCTTAGCGTGCGGATCCAGTGACTGCGTGGAGCGGTGAAGGAGTCGCAGCCACACCCAGTTGCCCACCGCAAACTCCGCCTCATGGTGGTGGACGTCGTAGTACTCTTCTTGGACAATTGCTGGGCCTGGAGAAGACGCTGGCGCACCTCGGCAAGGATCTCATCCATGCTGCGGAGAAGGTAGCCAGCCGCCTCCTTCCGGGCCGTCTCGGGGTCAACCGGCAGGATGGGCGGTGGCGGACGACCGTAGACCACCCCAAAAGGTGTGCCGCACAAGGCGGAGTGGTAGGAGGTGTTGTAGCAGTACTCCGCCCATGCGAGCCAGTCCACCCAAGCACGGGGACGATCACCTGTAACACAACGCAAATACATAGCAATCACCTTCTTGACCACCTCTGATTGGCCGCCCGTCTGGGTGTGGAAGGTCGTACTCAGGCACAGTTTCACGCCCGCCATCCGAAAGAGATCGCGCCAGACATGACCAGTGAACACCGGGTCATGGTCGCTGACGATCGAAGAGGGGAACCCGTGGAGGCGGACGATGTCGTCGAAGAAGGAACGCACCACGGAGGCGGTGGTGTAGGGATGGCCGAGCGCAATGAAGTGAGCATACTTGGAGAAATGGTCGACCATCGTAAGGATGACGGGCTTGCTGCCCACCTTGGGCAGGCCCTCGATGAAGTCCATGGAGATGTCGGTCCAGACCTGAGAGGGCACCTCAAGGGACTGTAGCAGCCCCGCCGGCCGCAGTGTCTCCGTCTTGTTGCACTAGCACGTCATGCAAGACTGCACTCAGTCTCGCACCAGCGCCCGGTCGCCGGGGATGTAGAAATCTGCTCGGAGATGGTGGAGGGTCTTCTGCACGCCCTCATGGACGACCGAGTGGGCCAGCAGCAGAGCCTGGTGACTAAGGTCGCCGTGATCCGGCACGAAGAGCCGGCGCCTGTGCAGGAGCAAGCCATCCTCCATGCGCCATGGCTCCTCCAGAGCGCCGGCCTCGAGGCGCTGCCGAAGGAGCTGCACGTCTGTAGCGCTCGCGGTGGCCCGGCGGATGTCGTCGACAAGGGCGAAGGAGGGCCCCGAGCGGATGCAGAGGGCCGCCCCCGCTGGGTCGACGACGTCGGTGTCGTGGTCGGCGTCGCGACGAGACAGTGCGTCGGCCACGGTGTTGAGGCAGCCTGGACGGTACTCGACGGTGAAGTCGAAGCCAAAGAGCTCAGTGATCCACTGATGTTGCGGCATGGTGGAGAGGCGCTGGTCCAACAAGAACTTGAGGCTATATTGATCCGTGCGAATACGGAACGACTGCCCCCAAAGATACGTCCGACAGTGACGCACAACCTGCACCAAGCCGATGAGCTCCCTCTCGTAGGCCGCGAGCTTATAATGGCACACGGCGAAGGGCCTGCTGAAGAATGCAAGTGCCCCATCGCCCTGATGGAGGAAGGCTCCAAACCCCACGCCCGAGGCGCCGCAGTCCACCATGAACAGCTTGTCGAAGTCAGGCATCTGGAGGACCGGCCCCATCGTGAGAGCCTGCTTGAGGGTCTGGAATGCCCTCCGTATCCTAGGAGAAGGCGTCACGGCCCATAAGGCGCGTAAATGGGGCCGTGATGAGGCCGAACTCCCGGATGAATTTCCGATAGTATCCGGCGAGGCCCAAGAAGCCGCGGAGGGCCCGCGGCGAGTGCGGCTTTTGCCAAGCCGCGACCGCTGTGACCTTGTCGGCATCCATAGCGACGCCCTCTGCCAAGATGATGTGGCCGAGATAGGCGACGGATGTCGTGCCGAATGAGCACTTCGAGCGCTTGAGGTGCAGATGGTGCGCTCAAAGCTCGTTGAAGACGATGGCCATGTGCTGCAGGTGCTCCGCCCACGATGAGTTGTAGATAAGAATGTCATCAAAGAAAACAAGCACAAACCGGCACAAGTAGGGGCGGAGCACATCGTTCATCAACGCCTGGAATGTCGCCGGGGCATTGGAGAGACCAAAGGGCATCACCAAGAACTCGAAGTGGCCATGATTAGTGAGGAAGGCTATCTTCGCAACATCGTCCGGGTGCATCCACACTTGGTGATATCCCGAACGGAGGTCGAGCTTGGTGAAGAAGCGTGCCACATGTAGCTCGTCCAGGAGTTCATCCACGACGGGGATAGGAACCTTGTCCTTGGACGTCTTGGCGTTGAAGCACGGTAGTCGATGCAGAAACGCCATGAACTGTCGGCCTTGCGCACAAGGAGCACCGACGCGGAAAATTGTGATGTCGAGATCCGTATGATGCCCTGGGCGAGCATGACCGCACACTGCGGCTCCAGTTCGTCCTTCTGCAGCTGGGGGTGGCGGTACGGCCGCACGGCGACGGGAGTGGTGTCCGGCAGCAGGTGGATACAGTGATCGTAGGGCCGGACTGGTGGCAGGCCCTGCGGCTCGTCGAAGAGGTCATTGTGATGCTGCAATAGTTAAGCCAACAGGGGATGCCCAGAGGATGGGACCTAGAGTCCGCAAGAAGTCGACGCCGAGGATGAAGTCGAAGCACCCCAAGTCAATGCTGACGCAAGTGACGGTGAAGTGCTCGGCGCCGATGGTGATAGGGACATGCCTAGCAATACCCTGGCAGTCGAGATGGTCACAGTTGGCTACGGTAACGCGTAACTGCTCCCTGCCAGTAGGCTGCAGCGCCAGGCGATGCATGGTCGCCCCTGGCAGGAAGTTGTGGGTGGAGCCCGTGTCCAGGAGTGCGAGGAACAGCTCGTCGTTGATCATTACCGGCAGGAGCATAGTCTTCTTCGTCCGGATGCCCGCGAGTGCATGGAGGGAGATGACGAGGGTGTTCGCCTGATTCAACCCCGGAGGAACCTCATCGGCCAATGGAAGGGTCGGGTCGCCCAACCCAGCGGCGGCGGCGTCCTCCTCAATGTAGTCTGTGGCCTCCAAGTAGCACAGGCATGGGAAAACGTGGCTCGGAATGTAGGGCTCGTAGCAGTTGTAGCACAGCCCCTGACGACGGCGCTCGAACTGCTCTGTCGGGTTGAGCCGACAAAAGGGGTGTGTCGCGACCGGAGGTGGCGCTGGTGGTGTCGGTGGCGGCCGGCCGGGCTGTCGGGCGTCATAGGACGGTGACGCCTGCTGCATGGCCACCGCGTGACGCTCGAAGGCGGGGGCATAATACATGGCACCAACGAGGTCCTATGGTCCCCGCATCTCCACATCCACGCGGATTTGATCCGGCAGACCGCCAACAAAGAGCTCGGCCCGCTGACGAGCCGTCATGCCGAGCGCGTGGCATGCCAGGTCCTGGAAGCGGTCGGCGAAGTCCTGCACCGTAGAGGTGAAAGGTAGGCTCCCAAGCTCCGTCAGCCGGCTCCCGCGTATCGGCGGCACGAAGCATAAGAGGAAAAGCTCGCGGAAACGCTCCCATGGGGGCATGCCACCCTCGTCCCTCTTGAGGGAGTAATACCATGTTTGTGCGGCACCTCGGAGGTGATAGGAGGCGATCCAGGTGCGGCCGGACGCGAGCGTGCGTTGCCCCCTAAAAAACTGGTCGCACTGATTGTGCCAGTTCAGCGGTCCACGGTGCCTTCGCAGGTGACGAACTCAAGTTTGGAGAAACGTCGCGGTGTCTAGCCTTGGACGACGGAGGGGGTACACCTCATCGGTGCGGAGCAGCAAGGATGACGGCGCCGGGTAGGTGGGCATAAGCGGGCCACCCGGGAACAGGGGCCCGTCGAAGCCGCCGTAGGGATCGGTGGAGCCCGAGGGCCCGCCGAACTGGATGGCCGAGGACGGCACCGGCAGGGACGGCACGTGTGGCTGTCCGGAGGCCATCGTGTAGACCGGCTCGAGGGACCTAGCGAGCCAGGCCGGTAGCGGTGATGGCGATGGAAGGAACCAGACCTGGTGGATGGGCACCCCCTGAGCCATCGTTGGGGCGCCCTGGGTCGAGGATGGCGGCGGCTGCAACTGCTGGTGCGGCAGCGCCATGGTGGGAGCGACGTGGAGCTGTTGCTGCTACTGCATGGTGGAGGCGCCGATGTGCACCGCGGCCGGCGGCTGCCATGGTGGCTGCTGCGCGGCGGGGGCAAAGGTGGTCGTCGAGGGGGCGGCTGCCATGGAGGCAACTGCGGCGGTGGCGGCGCGGTGGTGAAGGGCCCTAGCGGCTACGACCCGTAGGGGCTCGCGAGGAAGGTGCGGATGCCCGCGACCGCCTGGGTGAGGTCCTAGAGTGAAGACGACGGGGGCGGCGAGCGGTGGCGTCTAGGGGCAGAGGACATTGGGCCCGACAAGGACGGCGCCCCAGCCGCGAAGGTGGCCAACGGCGTGGTGGTGGTCGGCGGCGGCGGAAGGGTGGTGGTGGGAAGAGGTGTAGACATGATCGATCCCGAGACAGCTGATACCAGATTGATAGGAGTTGGGATCCTACCAGGTCTAGCCCTTAGGTTGTAGGGGTGGAAGGGAGGGTGGCGAGGAGATGGGTGCAAGTGGCGGCGCGATGGCGCCGTGGTCGCGCAGGAAGGAGGAGGAGATGGCGCAGGAGGCGGCTAGGGTTAGGGTTCCGGCTCCTGAAGGGAGCCGGGCAATAGTTATGACTTATTGCTTAATTCCAAAATGTGACCTTACAAGTGTTTATATAATCCTCGATGAGCTAATAAAAATAAACATAAGTTGGGCCAAGCCCCTAACTAGCAGCGTCATTGGGGCCTCCTTCGGCTATACGTGACCCCGGTCATAACAAGGTAGCACATTAACCAATCTTTCGTGGGTCTCTTTTCTCCAATAGCCTATTATTAACTCTTATTGAGTCAACACTAGCAGTTAACAAATGACTGTTTATTCTATCAAGGAAAAACCACCCCTTATTGACTCCATCAATTCGACTTGCAGATAATATCAAGTGAGATTGATGGACGTGACATTGATATGCTCAAGGACATTGGGTTGCAAATTGTAGAGAAATGTGATGGTTTGCCTCTTGCAGTCAAAGTAATGGGAGGTCTATTGTGTCAGAAGGACAAAAAATACCGTGAGTGGGAGATGGTTCTGGCTGATTCTATATGGTCGATATCTGGAATGCCCGAAGAGCTAAACCATGCAGTATATTTAAGCTATGAAGATTTACCTTCTTGTGCCAAACAATGCTTTCTGCATTTCTCCCTTCTCCCTAAAACTGCAATCTTTTTCTGCAATGAAATCATTGGCATGTGGATAAGTGAAGGACTTCTTCATGGGACCTCGGATGACTTAGAAGAACTCGGAAGCAAGTACTATAAGGAGCTTATACTAAGGAATCTTATAGAGCTAAATACAGAGTATATTGATCAAAATGTTTGCAACATGCATGATGTTGTACGCTCATTTGCTCAGTTTGTGGCTAGAGATGAGGCACTGGCAGCTCACAGTGGAGAAACAAATATTGTTAGTAAACTTAGCGCACATGCGTTTCTTCGGTTATCTCTAGAAAGCAAAGAATCAGAATCAGTTGGGTTAGACTGGAGTTCTTTGCAAGCACAAAAAACAGTAAGGGCACTAATATCAGTTGGCTATATAAATATCAAGCCTGGTGATTCGTTGGTTCATTTTCCATGCCTGAGAACTTTGCATATAGATTCCGCATGTGTTGTAGAATTGCTTGAATCTTTGCATGAACTCAAGCACCTAAGGTACTTGTCCTTAGAAAAACACTGATATATCTAGTCTGCCAGATAGCATTGGAAATATGAAATTCTTGCAGTACATTAGCCTTCATGGATGCGAACAATTTGTGAAAGTTCCGCATAGCTTTGTAAAGTTAGGGCAGCTAAGGTACCTTAGCTTTAGTGGAACAAGCATAGAAGGCATACCTAGGGGGTTTCATGCTCTAACAAACTTGAGGGTATTACTTGGGTTTCCAGCTAGGATGGATGGTGATTGGTGTAGTTTGGAAGAGTTGGCTTCTCTTTCTCGGCTCAAGAATCTTAATTTGGATGGATTGGAGAATATAACTGTTTCCTCATCTGCAGCAAAGGCAAAGCTTGGCGACAAGGTGCATTTTACCAACTTAACCTTAAATTGTGCTAGTATATTGGGAGATGATGGGCTGATTAAAGAGGAAGATTGTGTCTCTAAGGAAGAGCAACAACAAATCGAGCAGGCGTTTGATGAGCTCTGCCCTCCGCCCAGGTTAGAATATCTTCAAATCAAAGGGTATTTGGGCCGACGGCTCCCAAGGTGGATGATGTCATCATTAGATGTGTCCCTCAAGAGCTTAAGGATTTTGTTCATTGTCGATCTAGTTTTCTGCACACAACTTCCTGATGGCTTGTGTCAACTCCCTTATTTGGAGTACATTCAGATCAACCGTGCTCCAGCCATCAAGAATGTTGGATCCGATTTCATGCAGTCCTACCATCACCAGAGTCCTCATCCTTCACAGGTGGAGGCAGCATTTTTGAGATTGCATGAGATGGAGTTAATAGGAATGGTAGAATGGGAGGAGTGGGAGTGGGAGGAGCAAGTGCAAGCCTTTCCCGTCTTGCAGGTACTTAGGCTACATCAGTGCAAATTGAAGTGTCTTCCTCCTGGCCTTGCCTCCCAGGCAAGGGCTTTGAATAAGTTATCCATATACCGTGTCCACAATCTCATCTCTCTAGAGAACTTTCCATCTCTAGTTGAGCTGGATCTGGATGAAGTCCTTGACCTAGAGATGATCACTAATCTTCCAAGACTGCAGAAGCTTACCATCGAAGACTGCCCAAAGCTGAACGCATTGGAAGGTGTTCCTGCACTCCAGAGGCTCATACTCACGGATGAAGACATGAAGACACTCCCAGAATACATGGAAGGTATAAACCCAAGGCATTTGGAGCTATACTTTAGCCTTGCGCTGCTCACTTCCATAGCCGCTGCACAGTCTGGCCCTGAGTGGGACAAGTTCAGCCATGTTAAGCATGTCAAAGCATATGCATCTGAAGGAGATAATACAAAGAAATGGTACCTCTTGTACACAGCTGATCCCTACAACTTGGAGACAAATGTCAGCCGTTCTTTCATGTCCAGAGGTAGTTTCGGATTGCTCGTTCATCTTAATTGCTCTATCTATTCTGGTTATTTGAACTATTCTGTTTGTATTGTACATTTTGTCAGTATGCTGGAGTTTGAATATATTGCCAACTATTCCTTTTGAATAGACCCTTCTAAAGTAGGACAACAATAACATGCTAGTAATGTCTGCATAGATGTATTACTAGCTTTTTCTCTTGAGAAATAGATGATTGGCTTTTTATCGTTTTGTAATGGCTATTTGTTGACCAATGCTATATTCTGATTTGGCGAGTCCGTCATTTGCTTAGTTCCTATTGTTCACACTTGTTCCCTACTGCTCATACGTTATTTCATCTCACTGTTTTAACTCTGTCACAGCTGAGCTCTTGACTTGCAAGCTTTAGTCCGTCATCCACTTTTATCATTTTTTCTCATGCAGGAACCTTAACCTCTTTTGAGGACACACAAGAATTTGAGTATGTCTTCAAAATGACAAGAAAAACATTTAACTACATCTGCAGCTTGGTGATGGGGCCATCAATGGAAGCTATGAACAGCTACACCTTTGTTGACGGGAGGGTGCTATCTTTAGAAGATCGGGTAGCCGTTGCTCTTAGAAGGTTGCAGTCCAGTGAGCCAACAGAGAGCATAGCATCCTCTGTTGGTGTGAACAAGTCAACCATCATGTTGGTAACAAAGAGGTTCGTTGCTGCTGTGTGCGGGCGAGCAGAGTGCCACGAGTATTGGCCAGAGTCCAGTGCAACGGATGAGATCAAATTCATGTTTGGCAAGATCCACAATATGCCTAACTGTTGTGGTGTTATATGTACAACTCACGTCCCATTTGGATCAAACTGTGACCGTGAGAAGAAACAAAGCACTCTGATGCAAGTTGTGGTTGATACAAGGATGAGGTTCATGGACACTTCCTTCGGACTGGCAGGTAGCATGAACCAGGCAAGCCTTTTGCAAGACTCTGAAATCTTCAAGGGGGCCGAAAAGGGCGATTGGCTGAACGGCAGCAAGCTGAAGGTAGCAGTAGATGGATCAGAAATCGGGGAATACATTATTGGTGATGAAGGATACCCTCTTCTCCCGTGGCTACTCACACCTTACCAGGAAGAAGATCTCTCAGATTCCAAGACGGAGTTCAATCGGAGACACTCTGCAACCAGAACCTGTACGCTGAAGGCGATGGCTCGGTTCAAAGGCACATGGAAGTACCTGCAAGAAGAGACGTGGTGGCCGGTCAATCCCGACACTAGAGTGAAGATAATCCGTGCCTGCTGCATGGTGCACAACATAGTCATAGATATGGAGGATGATGCAGCCATGCCGAGGCCTGACAATGAGGATTGGAATTACTGTGAGGAAGTGCGCCAGTTAAAAAATGAGGACGCCGTCAGGGCAAGGGATATGTTGGCGCAATACTTCTTGACCACCATGTCATCCGAATTGGGAGGTGAATTAACACAACTTTTCCTACGTCTGAATCAGTTCATTTGGTTGCTATGTCCATTAATTTGTCATAATTATTTCCTCCTGTTGTTTTCATCCTTCATCTATTTAGTCGGCGGAGTGGATGCAGAGGAGGACGATGAAGTAGCTGCAACAGGCTCAGGGGATGAAAACAAGGGGCAAGAAGCAGAGACAACGGCAGCAGAGGAAGAGAGGAAATGTTAGGTACATTTTCCTGCTTAATTTTAGGAACTAGGTACATTTTCCTGCTTCGTTCTAGGCACATGCTGTGCTTAAAGTCTTGTTACTCCCTCAGTTCCAGCAATATCAAACTACTAGCAATGTGTTAAGCAGAACACTGGTATCTATTAGCTGAAACTCTTGTGTAGTTCATTTAATAGCATTGTGATTCAGATAAAAAATAAACTTAGCTGCTATACTATGCGTGGAAATAAAATTCTTGATATATTAAACCCTGGTGCTTGGCCGTATATCTGATAAACCTTGTTTTGATCAGCTGAAAGGGAAGCCGACATCGATGCTGCTGGTTGGAGCTTTAGAATGCATGAATCCAGAGAAGCCCTGGCAATGGAGCCAGAGGACTAACTTGATGCTGCAGCAGGAATTGAAGTTGAATTTTTCTTAATTTTGGTCATGTATGTATTAGGCAAACACAAGTACAGTATTATGTAGTCTGTACTTTATGTGTGTGCAATAAGCTTTAACTGACAATATGGCTAGCTGCTTGGAGACTGTCTGTAATTTCCATCCATCAGTTGGTGCAAACTGAAGAATTTGCAGATATAATGGCAGGTAGTCCTGTGTGTTTATGACATACGTATGTTTGGACTGTTATGAGAAAAGCTAAAGAACCAAGAGTGATATGTTTAGTCAATCCTTTCAAAGATTAGGCATGAAACTCCACTACTCCAGTATGATACTAGTAAAACAGAGTCGTCTACTCGCCTTTCTTTCTTTCTTCTTTGGCTGTCTGAAGGAGTAAGCTAGAACTGAAGACAAGACATGATTAGTGACAGAGAAGACATGGGATATCCAATTCTGAGCCCAGGCTCAGCTGCTTCCGAAATCATAGCCGTCGACTCACATGTGAATATGTGCATCCTGTTGTATTTCTGTCTGTATAGCTGCTGTATCGAAAGCAAATAAAACTAGCGCGTGGGCACATTAATTACGTCGCAGTCGGTAAGGCAGAGGCTCAGCCATTATCCCGTGCCAGCCTGAGCCGTCTCCGTGGCACGGCCGCTCGGCCACTTCCTGCCCGTCATTATTTTATCTCCCATGGTGGTCCCCCACACCCAATCGTATTTGTATCCTCACCATGGCCGCTTGTGCATGCGTACGTAACTGAAGCTCTTCTTGCTCCGGCGTCACCGCCGTCAGACCTCCTCGTCGTTTCACTTGCAACGGATTCTGCCGCTGATGATGCCAACAGAACGGAAGCTCGTTGCTTGGTTTTGAATCTATACCGAAGGTGTAGCAATGAAACACAACGGCTGGCCATCCAGTCCTATACTACTTGCGGCTGCCATCCCTCCACCAGTGCTTTAGAAAATGTCATTTACTCTGTCAGCAGTTCAAGCCGCACAAACTCAACTCATCAACAGCCGCATAGTATGCTTAACATCACGAGGGGCACGTATTTATCATCACTCCATGCAAGTCGACATCAGACATGGAACGCAAAACTGGCAACTGCGTGCGTACAAACACTGCCGGTCCATGGGATAACAAAAAACTCAATAAATTTGATGATGATACGTGAAGTCTTAGGCCTCGTAATAGAGGAACAAGCATGGAGCATTGCTCACTGAAACACACAAGAAAACCCTCAACAAACAAAATTTAAAACTGAAAAAAAGAACATTGCATCTTGTTTCTAAGCACCTCCGAGTGGTCGTGCGCACGTGTTCCGACGGTGCCCTTCCATTCCACACTTCTTGCATTTCCCAGGCTTACGCGGTTGCTTGCGGGCAGGTCATCGCTTGTGGCCTTCGAGAGATGTAGAACCTCATTCGTTTACTCAGTCCCTCATACGGTGCTTTTTCCCTGCTCTTAGGGCTCGTTCAGGAACACTCCTGCTCCCAACTCCGTGGAGCTGAAATGGTGGAGCGGAGCGGCGCGCAGTTCATTTTTGCGGAGCAGCTATCTGTCGCTCCTCGTTTCCAGCACCGAGCGGAGCGGAGCTGCGGGAGTGGTCCGTTCCTGAACGCGGCCTTGGTCGGCCTACCGACACCTCTCTGCTTCTCTGGAGCAGCAAGCCCTTGTAGTGCATTGACACTTGCCAAGCAACCATCATTGTCTTCATGACCTGCATTGCCATTCCCCACAAATGCAACCTCTCCATTGCCAGGAGGTCCTTAAAACCCAAACCATCCTTCTTCCCTGCAAATGGTGCGCCACTAACCAACACGGCATTTAGCCCAGCTGGCATGTGCTCGAACGCTTCTGCATCCTCATCTCTCATCCGCACGACATCCATAGCCTACAAGTATAGCATCGAATGCCTGCATGTGAAAGACATATTAACCGTACGGTCCTACTGGTACTGAACGCGGTGCCCGGGCAGTATGTCTCTTGCATCCTTAGCTCTGTTCTGCTCTGTCATACATCCAATACTTAGTATTACTTGAATTTCAATTATTTCCGAAACTATAAAAAGAACTATCTGCTGCATACAGTAACAAGCAAGGTTCTAACCTGTGAGGATTCTTAGGGGTCAGGCCTCCCATCATCCGGAGAAACTCTGCGAAAACACATTTTGGAAGCTCTCTAGTCGCTCATCTTGCATCAGCACACCGGTCATATAATGCTTTAAAAATGATTGTTACTAATGACGTGTCGAATGTTACCACATCCCCGAAGAACCAGTAGTCCATACGGACACACACAGGAGCCTCATCAACGCAGGGTACTCGCAACACAATCTGCTCAGGCTTCCCCTGCACATAAAACAAGCAGAAAATGTCAACGCTATGACACAAAATAAATAAATCCGGTGGACATGCCTGTCATGACTCACATAAACAATTAAGTAGAATTTAGTACGAACCGAGCAGCTCTTGCATTGATTTGGTGCTGTCGGCGTCCCATCTGTTCTTGCCATACCTGATTGAATCCAATCTAGCAGAAATACAAGTTGTAAAAGTCGTACGTCTCGCCATGTGAATCGAAACTCAAGCCTAATTCCGGTCTTATTACACTTTTAGTAGGCTCATCTGCATATCTGAGAATTGACTGCTCTAATGCACTCATTCTAGAGGGGTATGGCGTCCTGTCAGGTGGTGTACTGCAAAGACGTAACCTGAAAATTTTCCAATCCAAGCAATTATGTAGGTAGTTTCAGTCTTTCAGATGCAAAAAACGATTATTGAAATAATTGCCGGCCAAGGAGAACTAACAAGTTATCCTTAGGGACAACTCTGAGGGACCAATAATCCACTACTTCTATTTGGTACAACCGTCCATACTAACACGAGATGATATTGATATCAAGCATCGCAGAGCACAACAACATCGAGCCATTTTCGAACAAGTACATTTAACCACGATAGGAATTTAACTGCATACCCTGTGCCAGAGGCTGCATCCAGACCCAACATTTGAGTTCGCCGGCACGACAAGGTTTCCTCCGCCCGGCGGTAACAAGGCCAGAGGAAGCGGATCTGGATGTTCAAGGTTGTCCGCGAACTGCTTCCGGAGTGGGAACCTGGAACACACGGCCATGGGCGACGGCCAGCCATGAGGTCAGCTTCTTCCTCATGAGTCAACTGGAGAACAAATCTCGCAGACCGGTAGATCTCCAGCGAGAGGAAGGAGGAACTCACCGGACGACGGCATCCAACAAGAACCTAAGCCCAGCATCTCCCATCCTTGAGTCGCCGCCGGCGCAAAACACAGCCGCCGCAGGATGGAGCGAGGGAGTGGGTCGTGGATTGCTTAAAGAACAGGTTTGGATCGTGGCCTCTTGAGTTCGTGCAAGATGCAGATTAATACGAACGTCCTGTACCATCTGTCTTTCCCCTAAAAACAAATAAATCTGTCCCGTGGCTCAGCACAACATGCAACGTTCTGGTCCACGGACTAGGACATCGACGCGCGACGAGGCGTTTCCCCGTACGAGTCCGGCCCATGAGAAGTGCACTGTTCCATACCGTATAGGCGCCGTATCCTATTTTTCCTCCGCCTCTTTCCAGACGTGTCAGGACGAATTCGTGGAATCCCGAGGAAGGAAAAGACGCCAGCGATTTCGGGAGCAGCTGAGCTCGAGCACCGAATCGCTGCTCTCAGAAGACATGTGCTATACAGAAGAGAAAATGTTTTAGCTGAAGCATCTAAACTTTAAAAAGTACTCCCTCCGTCCCAAAATTCTGGTCTTAAATTTGTCTAAATACGGATGTATCAAGTCACGTTTTAGTATTAGGTACATCCATATCTAGATAAATCTAAGACAAGAATTTTGGGACGGAGGGAGTACTACTATACATACACACAACTAAAAGCCGTACACTTATGGTTGCACAGATAAAAAGACCGGTCAAATTTGCTTCTGCATTGTCCAAATATATAACCATGATAAATAAAGTATTCAATAGAGAAACCATTTTAAGACCAGCGAAACACGGTTCCCAGGCTTGATCTCCAAATAAAAAAGCTTCTTGTTATATGATTATCCGGATACCGAATTGTGAATATGCCTGTCTGCCTGCCTGCCTCTCTGCAGGGCGCCTAGGACATGATCTCAAGAAGTCCCCACCAAGAGAGGAAGGAAATCCAAAAGATTACAAGAATTCGTTCGTCATCTGCTCGGCTTCATCCAGGAAGCTACCTAGGCTCCCGGAAAATGCAAAGGGCTCCTCTTTTTGTTGGGAAGCCAAGATTCAAGAACCTGTCATTTCATCTCTAGCATCTTCTCTGGTGTTCTCAGTTGTTGATTCCATCAGATCAGAGGGCCTAACAGAGGAAACACTGTCCATTCATTTAGATACAAGTACTTGGTATCAAACAATTTGAATTTTGAAACTGTTAAGCCATCGAAGCTGTCAAGTAGCAGATACAGCACAGAATAATGCTAACAGCAGGAATGGCTAAAGCCATATGCGTCGAAAGTGGAATCACTATCTGGAGGAGTAAGTCAGGTGTATGTAACTGAAGGAGTAGGCTACAACAGTATTCAACTGTAGTACTAGCTACTAAATTTCATTGTTTTCCTTTTCCATGAGTTCAGTTGCATTAAATTTCTCAGCCAGCTAGCTGCTAGAAGTAGAAGCGTTGGTGCTCTAATTAACTAGACCCAAATTAGACATACCACCTTCATTAGCTATCAGGCGCGCAGCAGCTAAAGATGATTACAGTTTGAGTACAGGAGATCACAAGCTAGCACAGGCTGAACATTAGAACATCTTGGTTGGTTCAGACTGAATAAAACATGTAAATTTAGTTGAAGATGTGTTCCACCTACACTCGCATACAGAGTATTCCCTCCGTTCCTAAATATAAGTCTTTGTAGAGATTTCACTATGAACCACATACGAATGTGTTAGAAGTATAATTATGTTTAAGTTAGAGATTAGGAGTTAGAGATAGGATTAGTTTAAACTTAAACCAAATCTATCTCTATCTCTCCTAATCCTTAACTAACACGTTTATACTTCTAACATTCCCCCTCAGTCGTAGCGTGAGTGAAGCGGACGATTGCGACTGAATTTGAAGTCTTGCGCTTTTGTCATCTTCTCCGCTGCACCATCATCAACTGCGTCCTTGATGGCTGATGGGTCGGCACCTAGAGCGGTGACTGTGTCCCCTTCGGTGCCTTCCCTGTCTTCTCCTCTATTCCCTCCCGCAGTCACAGCGGGAGTGTCGTGGACGCAAGTGACGAGGCGGACGCTGTTGACTGGAGTTGTTGCCGATGAGTTGCTGTAGATAGCCATTAATGTCGAGGTAGCCGATCATGGTGATGTAGCCGTGGTCGAGGTACTCATGATCGATGGTGTGGTCGTCGTGGATGATGAAGCCGCACAAAGCCGGAGGCGCAAAAAATGCGCTATGACGGAGCTACAAACGTGGACGATGCACCTTGCGGATGTCAGAGGGTGGCGTCGGCGACGAGTCCGCCGGTTTTGCCAAGACCGGAGGAAGCCCATCGAGCACACATCGGTTTTGCCAGAACCGTGTGGCCTTGAAGAGGTCGTCACTATAGTGACGCCGTGTCGATGCAGTTGTGCCATCGTGGATGACGCGGTCAATGCCGTCGTCATGACGCGGTCATTGCCGTCGTCGTGGTCGCGTCTTGCAGAAAAGTCTATCAGGGGACGCTAGGTGTCCATCTTGTGGACGAGGCGGCGATGGTGTGTTGGTGAAGACCACGTTGGTGAAGACCATGGCGATGAAGTGTCGGCTATGGCGTCGCAGCGGCGTGTCGACGAAGTGTCGATGCCGAAGAAGTATGTTGGCTCGTAGCTTGGCGTAGTCGTACAACTTGACATCGTTCGGCTCGATGTAGAGGCGTCGGTGTAGCCGTGCAGTACAGATCGGCGACGACAGTCGATGCAGCGATGCAGAGGATGATGTAGCTCGGCTCGGTGAAAGAGTGGATCGTCCTCGGTGTGAGTGCAGGTCGGCGGCTCGGTGTAGATGAGGCAGGTCGTGCGCGTCGTTGCTCATGTCCCGCGAGGGCTGGAGTCGAGCAGACCTATTATGTATCGCTGAAGCTCTAGGATGTGGCTGTGGAGATCATGGTCACATATGGACATGTGGGACGTGGTTACGTGACCCACGATCTGCTTGCTGGAGTTGACGAAGTCGATGCCCACCAGATTGAACGGGAATTGGTTGCTCGGTCTTCTACGCCCACGACTGAAGTCGTCCGCCCACGTCGGAGTTCCGCGGCCACGAAAGAGATCTGTGCGGGAGCTATGCCCTCCCGTGATCGGACGTCCGTGTGTCCTTCGCTGCTGCTCGCCGGCGTGGCATCTCCGCCTGATGGAAGGGCATCAGGACGCTGATTGGTGTCGAGGGCATCTGGACGCTGTTTGGTGGCGCCGCTCCACCGGCCTGCATGGGCTGCGCCTGCCGAGCGTTTTGCATCGACCGGCTGCTCCAGCGCCCGGCCACGAAAGCGCCTGCTCCTGGACCGCCAGCGCCCGGCTTGAAACCTGTGGATCATGGTCGCGCCGGTGTTGCGTGTGCTGGCTCGTTCAGAGGCGCCGGTCGTGGACGCACCGGCGGAGATGCGCGGCGAAGACCCGCCAGGCGGATGCTGCGTGTTGACGAAGCAGATCAGACCTCTACGCCGGCAGTGCAGCACCACGCACTGGATTTGGAGGAGATTTTTGGAACCGATCTCTCCACCGCTTTGCTGTGATCTTTAAGGAGATAATAGGGCTTCAGATTTATTTGTGTCTAAAGAAGAACTAACCTAATAGAAGTTGGAAAATTGAGAAATTGATCTAATCTAACTAAGGAACCGATCTCATCATCTTTGATCCACATTTTGTTCCACATTCATTCACCTTTTCATCCACATTTTGTTCCTTCTATTCACCCTTTGATCCTTAGTTTTGCTATAATTAGTTTGCTGTGCTTGATCATGACTGAAAGTCTCTGTCTAATTCAGTTCATGTGTGGTTTACATCTGTTAGATAAAACTTAGAGTGCCCGAGTTAGTGTTTGCATCCTTAATTCCAGCAACACAATAGTGGATTGATAAGTACCCAAATGCACTGTTAGTAGAATGCAACACTGAAAAATCTTTGAATTACTTAAGCAACAGCAATCATTAGGTCCAGTTTCGCCATCACTAGTACTACCTCTGTTCCTAAATTTGATCTGGCTAGAGCGCAATAGCAGGGTGTTTGATCCGATGGCGGTGCTGCCTTCGATGCTCACCAAGCGTGTCAAGGAGGAATTTGCTGTGTGGAAGGAGGCCAGGCAGCCTCATGGCACTCTGGTGGTGGTGGATGATTTCCGAGAAATTACTCATGAGTAGTTGCTCCATGCGTGTAGGTGGAGGGTAGCAGGCTGCGTCGCCGCTTTTACCCATTCTCTCTATGTGATCCCCTGTAAAACTTTTCCCTCCTGGCTTCGGCCCCTTAATGCAAATGACACACGCCTTGTGTGTTCTTGAAAAAAACTTGAACGGCCAAACGTCTGATATTTAGGAACAAAGGTAGTACAGTACTACTATTTAAAAGTTTTAGCCACCATAGTTATGCAAAACTCAGTTTTATCGCCAATGATAACAGTGACTGACCATTTTACAGAAATCAACTCAGAGATCTTTAGTCTTCAGTTTCTCTACTCCTGATAATATGCCACATTTACTACACAGTTCATACCGGGTGCCAGTAGTATATTGAAGAAGGCAGAGCACTTCGAACCTAGGTTATGCCGATGGTGAAGAAGTTTCGACCATGGCCAATCAAAGCATTCCAGGTTGCCAGGAGTAGGGATGCAAGCGGCGTCCTACATATCCCACAAAACCAGCAAACTAGTTCATTTCTTGCCGGAAGATTGACACTAAACTAGAGATGGATTTGTACTAGGATGTAGCCCGCAAACCTGTCCACTCCACATCCCTATCCAGGAGTCAAAAATATCAGAACCTCAGGCAAGTTGTCTCTCCTCAAATGAGTCTATGATATGTATATAGCAGGAAGTTACCTAAGTTTTCCAATTTACAGGGAGCCTTTTGTTCGATTCCCACTAAATTATTTCTTTTTGAGCGTGAGCCACTAAATTATTTCAGTTATATTTCCAGGGCAGTATTGCCACAAATAGCACGATCATTTCTCTGTAGCTAGCATTTCTCTGTTCCAGTGGTCATTTCTCCCTAGCATGCTGTGCTTTTTAGTTGTCATTTATATCTAGTATTCTCATGGCTTAATCTCGATAAGATTTTGTTTTGCCAATCCCCCCCCCCCCCTCCTCCCAGTTGAGGCAGGTGGAGGTACTACTGTATCCACGGTTTCTAGGCTAGCATCTCAAAATCGTTGGGGTCGTCTAGACTGCGGTAATGCCCTTGTTTCCTCGGTACTGCCTTCTGTGTCCACAAAAAAATGGCCTTTATTATATTAAGGTGCTGTGCAGCAAGTTAGGCCTATGTGAAGCCATGAGACCGAATCACAACGACTTTTTTTGGTTATGGCTAGCTTCTGAATAAACAGAGTTTTCCATTTCTATGCTTGAACAAGGTTTTCCCATTTTCTTTTGTGGACCAAGTTTTCATTTGACTGTCATCAGTTTCGTATTTTCAGAAAGAAAAGTCCAGTACCTCGGAGTAGAATAGCATATTTACAGATACCATGAATAAATATAGCAAATTTCATACAGTTATTAATGGGACTTGGCATTTGTGCGGTACTCATAATTATGCTAAATCTCATACTCCAATTATGAGAAATTCATGAATTAATATGTGAATGTATTTTAACAAGTTGTGTAGCTAGAAAAAACTTTCATATTTGGAAATGAAAATGAGAAATTTCAAGAAAAGTTGAAATGGTGAACATTTCAGTTGCTGATGGGGCGGGTGGCTCATACAGAAAAATGCATACAAGTATAGACTTGACTCGACTGGATCCTAAGGAATTAGCTTGTACAGCTAAGAGTAGTAGAAAACTACACTTTACCAGATTTATAGTGAAGGTTTGTTGTACCATTGACCAGCTAATTAGCTGCCTGCTAACATATCAATCTGATGAAAATTCATGCCCCCATGGTGCATGACCTCATGATTTATACTTGATTAAAGCTAGTGCAGCTCAGCTGCCATCGTCATGGTGAGCTGTTGATCACATCTGAGTTAACAAAACAATCAGGCATCGTGCGCGTGCACGCATCCTGGACACATCTGACTTTCTGATCGATCTGGTGCCGCTGATTAATTAGTTCCGATTAGATGATGTAGAGGTTCATGATGTAGAAATGGTATGCGGATGTAGAGGTTCACGATGTGCTAGTTAGCATATAATTATAGAGGCTTAGAATGTACTCCCTCTATCCCAAAATAAGCGTCGCACATTTAGTACTAAATTAGTACAAATTTTGTACTAAATCAGTGACACTTATTTTGGGACGGAGGGAGTACAAGTTATACCAATGCAGTAAACATATACCAATACAGTTATTCTTAGTTCCTTACATCAGCCATGAGAAAAGATGGAATGCTCAATCCCATCCACCATGAATCTAACCTTAGCTTATCTCTGAGTCTATGTACTATATTTTCCTGCTAAATAAAATTACAGGTTACAGAATTAGGAATTGCATTGTCGTTATTCATTGCCCTGCCTTGCAAGCCACCTCTGGTCCACAAACAAAAAATCATAAGTGTGATATATGCTCGTTTTTGTAGATAAGTATGTAGAGTCAGTTTTCTCATGGAAGGGTAACATGATTGTCATGTTTTTCTGCATGTCATCTTGTTGGTACGTTTTACTTTACGCTGCTGGCGGGGTGAAGTGTTGTGGCATGTTGTGCGCAATCAACTGGAGCATGTTAAATTTCAACATCATGTCTATCCTAACAATACAGTAAACATTGTTTTGAACGGTGTCACAAAGAACTAGTCTAAACATGTATGCATTTCAGTAGTACTGTGCAGCAAGTTTAGTTTCTGAATAGTTCACTAGTATGAAACCATCAAAGCGAATAGCAAAAATTCATTTGGTTATGGTCTTATGGATACCTTGCAAATGAACAGACCATTTCAAAGTAAACTGTGTCACTTGCTCCCCTCAATATTTGGTCTTGGTGATTAAATTATGTGTGCTCTGCTATTGATATAAGTCTTCCACATCTATATTTGAAAAAGTTCCTTGTTTTGGGTTTTTACTAACATTTCCTACAGGCCGGTTCATTACTTTCAGAAGGAAAGCAAAGAAAATTCGAACACAAAGAAAAGTCCAACACGTATGGATACAATAGCATATTTATGGCCATTTGAGAATAAACATGTAAATCTCATAAAGTTGTTGATGAAGCATCTTTTGTATTTTTGTGTATTTCACAGATATATGAAGTTTAACAAGTATTGTAGTTGTCGACTACTATCATATTTCAGAAATGAAAAAGGAAAGAAATTCGAGAAGACTTTAGAAGATGAACCTTTCGGTTGTCAATGGGGCAGGTGGCTCATACAAAAAAAGGCACATAAGTCTGCACTTGACTCGAGTGACTCCTAAAGAGTATTAGAGTATCTACGAACAGCTAAGAGCAGTAAACTACACTTCACATTTTTTCTGGTGAATGCTTCAACTTCCAGATGCCGAGGTGTTAAAATTTAAATATTCCTCTAATGAACATCCATGCCTGACGCGACAAGTACTTGATTAAAGCTAGTACAGCTCATCTTCCGGTGTCGATCACATGCATTCATGCCGGCATTCCAAACACATCTGACTTTCTGATCAATCTGGCACTCGTCAGTTCAGACTAGATGTAGCGTCATG
Source organism: Aegilops speltoides (assembly GCA_021437245.1). Taxonomy (NCBI): domain Eukaryota; kingdom Viridiplantae; phylum Streptophyta; class Magnoliopsida; order Poales; family Poaceae; genus Aegilops; species Aegilops speltoides. The sequence goes on along the minus strand of CM038146.1, from coordinate 32,802,889 downwards.
TGTGGATCTGTTCACGATGTGCAGAGTTAATATAATTATAGAGACTAAGCAAGACTACCAAACATGTAGCATATGCATTGTGAACTACAGTATTGTACTACAATGTTGTTATTACAGCTTCTAATTTATGAATTGCTTGCCACTTAGTTGTTCTTTCTGCATATTTATTGGTACTCCTCAGTGCCCTTGCTTGCAGGCTTACTATTTTAGCTTCTCTATTTGTTGCATTGTTTCCAGGTCTAGACTTTTGGTTCAAATTTGACTTCGCGAATTGGATCTGCAATGAGATCCAAATGTAGACATGGTCATATTGTCTGTGGTTTGTCCTCTTTCCAAGTATAGGTACATCCAATACTTGGCCATGCATTAGGTGTTATCTTCATTGTCAAATTATGCTGTTTGAAATGAAATGATCAGGGATGTCAAAGTATATGGTCTGAACGTCAGGTTTGCATTATTGGTCTTATATATGTGGAAACAAAGGAGTTGGCCCAGAGATGTGCCATCAACCTGGTGTCCAATGTGTAACCGTCATTCTTACATCATGTACGTGATGAGAAAAGATCGAATGATGCAGTCAACTCCATCCACCATGAATCTACCTTGCCTTATCTGTGAACTAATTTTACCTGCTGAATAGTACAGTGCAGCAAGTTAAGTTTCTGAAAGGTTCACTAGTATGAAACCATCAAACCGGATCATAAAGATTCTTTTGGCAAAGGCCTATGCCTAGCTTCCAAATGAATAGAGCATTCTGAAGGTAAACTATGCCACTTGCTCCGCTCATTATTTAATTTAGTGTCTATATATAATTAAACCAGGTGTGCTCTCCTATTGTTACAAGTCTTCCACATCTACATTTGAACAAGTTCTTTCTTTTACGGGCAACAAATTATGCACTTACATTTCATAAAGGTCCATATTTTCAGAAGGAAAATAAAGAAAGTCCAGCACGTATGAGCTGGATAGCATATTTACAGCCATCTGAGAATAAACATGTAAATCTCATAAAGTTGTTGATGAAGGGCATTCTGCATTTGCATGTATTTCACATATATATGAATTTTAACAAACACTCTAGCTGTCAACATCTCTCATATTTCGAAACTGAAATAAAAATTGAAAATTCAGGAAGACTTTTGAAGAAGAACCTTTCGGTGTCCGACGGCGCAGGTGGCTACACAAAAAAGAAGGCACATAAGTATAGACTTGATCCAAGTGAGTCCTAAAGAATATGCCTTGGTACAGCTAAGAGTTGTAACCTCACAATTTTTGTGATTAAGTCTTCAACTTCCTGATGTCGAGGTGTCGAATATGCCTCTATGCAAGGTGGCATCAGTTGTAGCATTGACCAGCTAACAGATCGATTTGATGAACAATCCATGCCTGCATGATGCACACCCACATCCCTAACAAATCTGGCCTTTTCATCATTCTGCCGCAACTAACTAGTAGTAGTACATACTAACTGCCTGAGGTGAAGCTGGAGTCGATTGCTCTTTCTGCACCAACTGCAAAAAAAGAACAGTTGGTTTCTATTTTTAACGACTGTAATGCATGCCTTATTTTGCAGCTGGTCAATTTTTACAGTCTATTTTCTGATTATAACCGCCGCAGGTGAGGATTAAGCCTGTCGATTAGGAATTTTGCTGCAGAAACTGACTCAATCGTGGGACTAGGATGCTAGGTTTAGAACTAGTGAATATAGTAAATCTTCTATAGTGCATTTCAATAAATTTTGCAGCTATTCAGAACTCCATATTTTGGAAAATGTAATAAAGAAATATCAGTAAGACATTTGACAGATGGCTCATACACTACAAAAGAAAACGCATACACATATAGACTTGACTTGGATGAATCCTAAAGAAAATATCGTGTACAGCTAAGAGCTGTAGTAAACAACATTTCACCAGTTTTTTTTAGTGAAGTTTTAAACTTCCCGCGATGATTGCTGGCTTGTTAATACTGTATTAGATTACATGTGGCGTCAGTTGCCACCTAATTAGCTGCCTGCTAACAGAGCTTCTTAAAGCTGGTGGAGCTCATCTTCCATTGTCATGGCAAGCTGTCAATCATGTCCCAACTAACAAGACAATTTGGCATCGTGCGAGCACACGCATCCTGCACACATCTGACTTTCTGACCGATCTGGCGCCACTAATTAATCAGTTAAGATTAGATGTAGCGTCATTTGTGGAAATAGCATGTGGATGGATCGGTTCACGATGTGTATATAATTATGGAGACTAAGCAAGACGGCCCAACATATAGCATATATGTGGATGGATCTGTTCACACTGGCTAATTAGTAAAATTATTACGGAGATGCACATACGACTTGCACATCAGACAGCCAATTTCCCTTTGGCTTTATATACACACAGTGCTCCGTCCTTTCTCGCTAGCCCCTTTACGATTACGAGCAGCGGGACCCAACATCCATTCAGCTTGAAGGTAATTTTGGATTTCCTCTGTTTGGCTGGCTTTTGCCTATTTCTGTTCATCGTGTACTCATGTTAGCATTCTAGTGCCGTCCTTCCCTTTCTTTTTTGCTGGTAATCGTAATTAGCTACAGCGAGTGCTGGAGATGATGTGTTCGTTCATCTTTATTGCAGCAAAAGGAAGCGGAAATGACGATGGTCCTGGATGCCTTTGCATCCTACGTGCAAAACATGCTGACGGAGATGGTGAGTGAAGAGGTGCACATGCTGCTTGGAGTCACAAACGAGATCAAGAAGATGGACGTCAAGCTTAAGGACCTCAAGAACTTCCTTGCCGACGCTGACAAGAGAAACATCACCGACGAGAGGGTGCAAGAGTGGGTGGCCCAGCTCAAGCGGGCCATGTACGAAGCTACAGACATCCTTGACCTCTGTCAGCTCAAGGCCATGGAGCGCGGTCCATCCACTGCAGATGTGGGGTGCTTCAACCCCTTGCTCTTCTGCATGCGGAATCCCTCCCATGCCCACGACATTGGCACCCGCCTCAAGGTGCTCAACCAGAACCTCGACGACATCAAGGTGCGAAGCGCTGCTTTCAGCTTCATCCCTCTTGGTTCATATGAGGATCGCAGCAGCAAGGTCCATGGCTCTCATTCTAGCAATAAGAGAGGTGAGACGTCAGGGGAGTTTGATCGGTCGGGTGTAGTCGGAGAGAAGATTAAACAAGATACAAAAAAATTGGTTGAGACCATGCTATCTGAAAAGGATAGTAACAACAATATCATGGTGGTCGCCATTGTTGGTGTCGGTGGAATCGGCAAGACCACTCTTGCCCAAAAGGTCTTCAACAACAAAACCTTGAACAATAAGTTCGAGAAGCCGATATGGTTGAGCATCAACAAGGACTTCGACAAGGTTGAGTTGCTTAGGACAATCATCACACAAGCCGGGGGAGTAGTACATGGTGGTGAAAAGGCATTGGCCGTGCTTCAGCCAATCCTTGCCACTACCTTGAAAGGGAAGAAGCTATTCATGGTGCTAGATGATGTTTGGAACCATGGGGCATGGGATGATGTGCTCAAAACACCATTGGCTAACGTTGTGGCTCGAGGTAGCCGAGTCATCGTCACTACTAGACATGAAACAGTAGCTCGAAGGATGAAAGCTGTGCTTCCCTACCACCGCGTGGACAAATTAGAGGAGGAGGATGGCTGGTTATTGCTCAAGAAACAGGTGTGTAACTAAACTCCATGCATCTTTAATATTACTAGTTGCATACTTAGTTTGGGGCAGATACATAATAATTGGGCACCCGCCGCATGTGTACGGACCTTATTGTTCATAAGGCACAATATTTTTACCTAGGTATCAAATTTAGATTCATGAAATTTTGACACCATGCTCTCACAACTAGATTTTTTTTCTCACCTGAGTTTTTTGGAAACCGGTGCTTTCGCTAGCTAATTTTTTTAAATAATACATTTTTTTATTAATTTTCATGAATATTACGCTGGATAAAAAAATTCAAAAATAATACACCGCTGCAGGCCGACTGAGCCTAGTCGGCCCACAGCAGGCCGATTGGATTCCCGTCGGCCTACAGCTGGCCGACTGGCCCCTGTCGGCCCACTGTGGGCTGATTGCGTCCTGTCAGCCCACTGTGGGCCGACTGGAGCTAATTGGCTCGCTGTGGGCTAATTTTTTTTCAAAAAAAGTAGGCATAAAAAATATATGTTTACAAAAATGTTAATCATGTAATAAAAAAATGTTAAACGTGTATAAAAAATGTTCCTGATGTATACGAAAAATGTACAATATATATGCAAAAAGTTGACTAAAAAATATGTTTTAAAAAGTGTTAATTATGTATTTAAAAATTTTTAAATATGTGTATAAAAAATGTTCCTTATCTATACAAAAAATATAGAATGTGTATGAAAAAAAGTTGACACCAAAAAAATATGTTTGAGAAAAATGTTAATCATGTATTTGAAAAAAATGTTAATCATGTATTTAAAAAAGTGTTCCTTATCTATACAAAAAATATAGAATGTGTATGAAAAAAAGTAAAAATATGTTTGTAAAAAATGTTAATCATGTATTTGAAAAAATGTTCAACGAGTACACAAAATTTTTTCATGTATTGGAATGGAAGGTTAAACGTGTATAACAAAATGTTCCAGCTCCGGATCCGGTACGGGAGCATCACGGACCTAAGTATGATTGATTGATCTTTTTGTATGGAACTGGAACATTTTTTTCAAACATTTTTTTTGGTGTCAACTTTTTTTCATACAAATTCTATATTTTTTGTATAGATAATGATCATTTTTTATACACACATTTAATAATTTTTAATCATGTATTTGAAAAAATGTCAACTTTTCAAACATATTTTTTTGGTGTCAACTTTTTTTCATACACATTCTATATTTTATGTATAAATAAGGAACTTTTTTATACACGAATTTAACAATTTTTAGATGCATGCTTAACACTTTTTAAAACATATTTTTAGTCAACTTGTTTGCATATATATTATACATTTTTTGTATACATCAGGAACATTTTTTATACATGTTTAACATTTCTTAATTACATGATTAACTTTTTTTAAACATATATTTTTTATGCCTACTTTTTTTTCCAAAAACAATTAGCCCACAGCGATTCAATTAGCTCCAGTCGGCCCACGGTGGGCCGACAGGACCCAATCAGCCCACAGTGGGCCGAGAGGGCCCAGTCGGCCAGCTGTAGGCCGACTGGAATCCAATCGGCCTACTGTGGGCCGCCTAGGCCCAGTCGGGCTGCAGCGGGCCGACGGTGTATTATTTTTGAATTTTTTTATCCAGCGTAGTATTTATGAAAATTAATTAAACAAATCTATTATTTAAAAAAATTAGCCTTCCGCTACCCACCGAGAAAAGTAGATACCGCACGAATATTTCTTTTTAAACACGGTGACAAGAGATTTGATCATACGGCCTACCTGGAGTTGTCCTGAAATACACAAGCAATCCTTGGACCAAAAACCAGTCGTGTTTGGCTGGAGGTATCAGTAAATCCACATGGGCACCCCTATTTCTCGCATTAAGCGAGACAGGAGCGACCCCTTTCTGAAGGGAACGACAGTTGGGCCGGCCACACACGCGGGAAACACTAGCCTGTTTTCTGTTTTGTTTTTTTCTTACTCTTTTGTTTTATTTTTATTTTTTTCTAATTTAAAATATTATATATATATATATATATATATATATATATATTTAAAAACAGTCTCCAAAAAACATTTGAAAAAATATTGAACAAGCATTTAAAAAATGTTGAACAAGTATTCTAAAAAATGTTGATCATATACATAAAAATGTTGAACAAGTATTTGGAAAATGTTGACAAGTATTTAAAAAAAATTGAACAAGTATTTGAAAAAAATGTTGAACAAGTATTTGAAAATAAGTTGAACAAGTATATAAAAATGTTGAACATGTATTTAAAAAAATGTTATATTTGTATTAGAAAAATGATGTTGACGTTTACAAAAAATATAGAATAATAACCAAAAGAACAAAGAAAGTAAACAAAAGAAAAAAGAAATTAAAAAAATGAAGAAACAAAGTGCAAAAAACAAAAGAAAAAAATGGAGAAAGAAACAAATATAAAAATAAAAACTAAAGAAAACCGGTTTGAAATAGCCTCAACTACGATGCGCACCTACTACTTATTATCACTAACATGGCTTGAGCGGAGTGGTAGCAACACCCGGGGTCGCCCCTGCAGACCAGGGTGTCGAACCCTCCCTTTTCCTCAGTTCTTTTTCTTCCCTATATGTATGCACGAATGGGCCAGCCCAATCGAAGCGGGAAGAGGAAAAACCTCAGCGAGAGCAGCCTCTCGACTCGCTTAAGGCGAGAAATAGTCGCCGCGAATCCACATTAAGTGGGATAGTACTTATACCACAATATGAAAAGGTTGTAATCGATCTGCCAACATGGATAATAACAAAAGCACCCCTAAAAAAGGATAAAAACGAAAGCTGGTACTTCAAATTCTTCTACTTATTTGGATGTCCAGATTATAAAATTTCCTATGTAGAATTATAGATAATTTAAACATGTAAGAAGCCTATCCCCTTTTGTAGTTGTAGATCAAATATGACTCTGGTTTTCCCCGCAAAAATATGACTCGGTTTTCCTGAGGATGAGTGTATTGCAGTATCTTTCCGCATAATTAAGCATCTATTTAGTTTCTAAGAAGGATTCTAGTCGCCCATATGATATAGGCATCCCAGTTGATAGCAACATCTCCACTTATCAGCTTATTCACTTGTTAGTTCAGTTTAGGCAGTAGATTAACCGATCTTTCATGAGTCTCTTCTCTCTACTAGCCTACTATTGACTAATATTGAGTTGACAGTAGAAGTTAACAAACTACTGTTTTCTCTCTCAAGGAAAACCACTTGTTATTGACTCTATCAGTTCAACTGAAAAACTTGCAGATAATCTCAAGTGAGACAGATGAACGTGAAGTTGAAATGCTCAAGGATATTGGAGTGCAGATTGTAGCAAAATGTGATGGGTTGCCTCTTGCTATCAAAGTAATGGGAGGGCTCTTGTGTCAGAAGGACAAAAGACACCGTGAGTGGGAGATGGTTCTGGGTGATTCTATATGGTCGATATCTGGACTGCCCAAAGAACTGAACCATGCAGTATATTTAAGTTATGAAGATTTACCTTCTTCTGCCAAACAATGCCTTTTGCATTACTCTCTTCTCCCTAAAACTCAAGTGTTTCTTAACTATGATATCATTGGCATGTGGATTAGTGAAGGATTTATTCGCGGGACCTCTGACGACTTAGAAGAACTAGGAAACAAGTACTATAAGGAGCTGATACTGAGGAATCTTATAGAGCCAAATACAGTGTATGTTGATCAAAAAGTTTGCAACATGCATGATGTTGTACGCTCATTTGCTCAATTTATGGCTAGAGATGAGGCACTAGTAGCTCACAGTGGAGAAACCTATATTGCTAGTAAACTTGGTGCACATGAGTTTCTAAGGTTATCTCTAGAAAGCAAAGCATCAAAATCAGATGGGTTAAACTGGAGTTCTTTGCAAGCACAAAATACATTAAGGGCACTAATATTAGTTGGCTATGTAAATATCAAGCCCGGTGATTCCTTGGTTCATTTTCCATGTCTACGAACTTTACATATAGATTCTGCACGTGTTGTAGAATTGCTTGAATCTTTGCCTGGACTCAAGCACCTGAGGTACTTGTCCTTACAGTACACTGATATATCCACTCTGCCTGATAGCATTGGAAAGATGAAGTTCTTGCAGTACATTAGCCTGAGAGGAAGCAAACAGTTTGTGGAAGTTCCACATAGCTTTGTAAAGTTAGGAGAGCTAAGGTTTCTTAACTTCCATGGAACAAGTATAAAAGGCATACCTAGGGGGTTTTGTGCTCTAACAAACTTGAGGATAATACGTGGGTTTCCATCCCAAGTGGATGGTGATTGGTGCAGTTTGGAAGAGTTGGGTCCTCTTTCTTGGCTCAAGAATCTTCAGTTGGATGGATTGGAGAATATAACTGTTTCCTCATCTGTAGCAAAGGCAAGGCTTTGCGACAAGGTGCATCTTACCAACCTAACCTTAAATTGTTCTAGTATATTGGGAGATGATGGGCTGATTAAAGAGGAAGAGCAACAACAAATTGAGAAGGTGCTTGATGAGCTCTGCCCTCCACCCAGGTTAGAAAATCTTGATATCAAAGGATATTTTGGCCAACGACTCCCAAGGTGGATGATGTCATCATTAGATGTGCCCCTCAAGAGCTTAAGGATTCTGTTCATTGTCGACCTAGCTTTCTGCACACAGCTTCCTGATGGCTTGTGTCAGCTCCCTTATTTGGAGTACATTCAGATCAACCGTGCTCCAGCCATCAAGCGTATTGGACCTGAATTCATGCAGTCCTATCATCACCAGTGTCCTCATCCTTCCCAGATGGTGGCTGCATTTCCGAGATTGCATGAGTTGGATTTTACAGGAATGGTGGAATGGGAGGAGTGGGAATGGGAGGAACAAGTGCAAGCCTTTCCTGTCTTGCAGCAACTTATGCTAAAGCACTCCAAATTGAAGTGCTTTCCTCCTGGCCTTGCCACCCAGGCAAGGAATTTGAGTAAATTAACCATATGCTATTTCCAGGGTCTCATCTCTCTAGAGAACTTTCCATCTCTGGTTGATCTGGAACTTCTTGAAAACATTGACCTGGAGAGGATCACTAATCTTCCCAGACTGCAGAAGCTTATCATCGAAGACTGCCCAAAGCTGAAGGTGTTGGATGGTGTTCCTGCACTCCAGAGGCTCACTCTTGTGGATTATGACATGGAGACACTCCATGAGTACATGGCAGGTATAAACCCAAGGCATTTGGAGATATACTGCAGCCTAGCACTGCTCGCTTCCATAGCTGCTGGACAATCTGGGCCTGAGTGGGACAAGTTCAACTATGCTGAGCATGTCAAAGCATATGCATACGAAGGGGATAACTCAACGAAATGGTATATCTTGTACACAGCTGACCCCTACAACATTGAGACAAATGTCAACCTCTCTGCTTTCATGTCTAGAGGTAAATTGGCATTGCTCATTCAACTTAATTTATTTTATTTGTTCTCATACATTTTCCTCCTTCAGTCATATGCTGGAGTTGGAATGTGTTCCCTACATTCTTATTTCCAGAGTAGGACACCTTTTTCTCTAAAGAAAATATATGGATGTCTATAGGTTGACCAATCCTACTGTCTATTTGGTGAAGTGGGCCTCCTCAAGTCCTAAATATCTTTTATACTAACTTCTTTCCAAATTTTGATGAAGAGAAGTATATTTAGAAGTTATTTTATGCTCATCACAGTTGACCTTTTGCCTTGCCACTCAGGATTGTGTAACCACATTTATGTTTTCTTCTCATGCAGGAACCTTAACTGCTTTTGATGACAAGCAAAAATTTGAGTTTGTCTTCAAAATGACAAGAAAAACCTTTAGCTACATCTGCAGCTTGGTGAAGTGGGCATCACTGAAAGATATGTACAGCTACACCTTTGTTGACGGGAGGGTACTGTGTTTAGAAGATCGAGTAGCCATTGCTCTGAAAAGGTTGTACTCTAGTGAGCCACCGGAGACCTTAGGATCCTCTGTTGGTGTGACCGACTCAACCGTTTTGTTGGTAACTGAGAGCTTTGTCGATGCTGTGCAAGATCCAGGACGGGACCATTTGCGTTGGCCAGACTCCAGCGAAATGGATGAAATCAAATCCATGTTTGAAAAGATCCACAATATGTATCACTGTTGCAGTGTTATATGTACAACTCACATCCCATTTGGACCAAACTGGGATCGTGAGGACAATGACAACATCCTTGTACAATTCGTCATTGATCCAGAGATGAGGTTCAGGAGCATTTGGTGGGGACCGATAAGCAGCAGGAACCAGTTGAGCATCTTGCACGAATCTTATTTGTTTGAAAAGTGCGAGGAGGGCGGTCGGCTGAATGGCAGCAAGCTGAAGGTGGGATTAGATGGATCAGAAGTCGGGGAATATATAATTGGTGATGCAGGATTCCCTCTTCTCCCGTGGCTACTCACACCTTACCAGGAAGAAGACCTCTCAGACTCCAAGGCGGAGTTCAATAGGAGACACTCCGCAGCCACAACATGCATGCTGAAGGCGCTGGCAAGGTTCAAAGACACATGGAAGTACCTAGAGGGAGATACGTCATGCCATGTTAGTCCGGACACTCTAGTTGAAACAGTCCATGCTTGCTGCTACTTGCATAACATAGTCATAGATATGGAGGATGAATCTGAGGATGATGGAGCCACATGGAGTGTTGAGGGGCCGGATGACTCTGAGGATGATGGAGGCACGTCGAGTGTTGAGGAGCCGGATGACTCTGAGGATGATGCAGCCACGTCGAGCGCTGAGGAGTCGGATGACTCTGAGGATGATGCAGCCACGTCGAGCGTTGAGGAGCTGGATGACTCGGAGGAACTGCGCCAGGTAGCAAATGAGGATGCTGTCGTGGCAAGGGATATGCTGGCGCAATACTTCTTGACCACCATGTCATCTGAATCGGGAGGTGAATTAAGACAACTTCTACTGCATCTTGATTTGTTTGTTTGGTTTCTATGTCCACTAATCTGTCATAATTAATTATTTCTTCCTGTTGTTTACATCCTCCATCTGTTTAGCTGGCCCGGTGGTTGCAGAGGAGGACCATGAAGTAGCTGCATCGGGCTCAGGGGATGAAGAAAAGGAACAAGAAGTGCAGACAAGAACAGCAGATGAAGAGATCGTTAACTGAAAAACTACTTGTTTCTACCACATCTTCCAGCTTCATTCTAGGTACTACTGCTAGCTGGCTGTGCATCAAGTCTTGTTCTCTTCTTGGTTTGTTACTTTGATACGGCACTAATGTGAATAAGAATCTCTGATCAAATCCGAAAGAAAGTAACTAATACAGCACATTCATTTAATAGCACCCCTGATTCCTGAATTGCAAATGAATTTAACAGTTACACTCTTGATGGAAATGAAAAATGATGACATGTTTAAAACCTTTGATTTGACCAGGTTGAAGGGAAATCCATCATCCTGCTGGAAGGGAGCTCTTAAATCCATGGACGCAGAGCAGCCTTGGCAATGGAGCTAGAGAATACTCTGATGCTGAAACAGAAATTGAAGTTCGGCCTTCCGTTTTGAAAAAAACGACGCTTGTAGCGTAGATGCACGGAGACTCTCTGCGATTCCCAGTCAGTGTACGTCTTGGACCCAGGCTCTGTTCTCATTCAGTAGGTTCCCTTCACTATTTGATCTTTAGTTTTGTTAATTCGGCCGGAACCTGTGCATTTTTTGGGTACATCCATATTTGTCGTGCTTGATCATGACTGAAAGTGTCTGTCTAATTCAGTTCGTGTGTTCTTTTCGCTTTCTTTCCCCTGTTGTGGTTTTTGTTGCAACACTGACATATCTGAGTTAGCAATGTCTGTTTGTAGTAGACTGTGTGTCTGTCTAATGGAGACTGTGCGTCTGCCTGTAGCTCCCATCCGTCGGTTGGTGCAAACTGGAGAATTTGCATATACATAAGTAAAGGGCAGGCTATATTTCGTGGAAAAATCAAATAAAAAATATTACCTGAATGTGATGCACCTGCACATGCTGCAGAGGGCAATGTTACCTGGAGCTCCTTCTTGTCCTTCAAGCGTACACGACACTACATGAATAGAGCCGCTGAATCTTCTTCTTATTTGGCCGACTGAAAGTGATTCCACATCGATTGGCACGTAAAATCTGCATTTCAGTAGCCCGCACGGATCCCTCGACCAGCCGGTTGTCGGAGCACCGGCAGCAGGCCTGGTTGGGTTGCCGCATCTTCGGTCCAAAGGCTGTTAATAAATTTGTTCCGGCAAAATAATAATGTACTGCCAGAAAACGTCTGATATTATGGGATAGAGAGTACGCATTTATAAGTAGTGCTCCCTCCGTCCCAAAATAAGTGTCTCAACCTTAGTACAACTTACTTATTTTGTACTAGAGTTAGTACAAAGTTGAGACACTTATTTTGCGACAGAGGGAGTAGTACACAATAATGATCTGTTTCGAACCATTTATTAATATATGTTGGTCCCATCCTTCATCTGTTCCCAGTGGATACAGAGGAGGAGCATGAAGTAGTTTCATGAGGCTCAGGGGATCAAGGCAAGTAAACGAGGAGCGCAGACAAGAACAACAGAGGAAGAGACATCTTCATTCTAGGCACTGCTATCACTCTCCTGCTTCAGATCAAGGCAACTATCAACTGAGACTCTTTGTGTATTTCCCTCTCTGAACCGGCAAGTGGTCTAGTTGATGTGGTTCGTTTAATAGCAAGGTGATTCAGACAAAAATAAAGTTAAGCAGCCTGGTGCATGGTCATTTATCTGATAGAACTAAGCCCTGTTTTTATCATCCTGCTGGAAGGGAGCCTTTAATGCATGAATACAGAGCGAGCAGCCCTGGCAACGAATCGAAGCCAGAGATTACTTTGATAATGCAGCATGAATCGAAGCTGAGCGTTTGCTTAAGTGTTGTCATCTAGTCTCTACTTTTTATTCTGTACCCAAGATACATGACAATGTAGTGTTAAAAACGCTTTTGTAGGGGGAAACTATCTGTAAATTCCATCCATCAGTTAGTTGGTGCAGACTGAAGAACCTGCAAACATATTGGCAAACATATGGAGTCCCTGCATGTTTATGACTGGTGCTTATCTTTTGTGGGGAAATGCAAACCAAATACGTACACGTCCTAAATGCTTATGGCAGAACGCAACACTGGGATCTCTGAATTACTTACGCAACAGCAATCATTAGGTCCAGTTTCACCATCACTACTACTATTTAAAAGTTAAGCCACCATAGTTATGCAGAGCTCATTTTTATTTCCAATGATAACAGTGCCTGATCATCTTACAAAAATCGACTCTGAGATCTTTAGTCTTCAGTTTCTGTACTCTGATAATATTGCCACATTTACTACAGTTCATATCAGGTGCCAGTAGTATATCGCAGAAGGCAGAGCATTTTGAACCTAGGTTATGCCGATGTTGAAGAAGTTACGATCATGGCTGATCAAAGCATTCCAGGCTGCTAGAAGTCAAAATATCAGAACCTCACGCAAGTTCACTGTACTAAATGAGACTATGACATGTATATAGCAGGAAGTTACCTGTTTTTCCAATTTCTGTTCTGTCCCCAAGGTAGTATTGCCACAAAAAAACATGATCATTTTGCTCCAGCTGGTGCTAATTAACTAAGCTTGATAGCAATGTATCCAAGGCTATTAGGCTAGCATGTCAAAATCATTCGGGTTGTCTAGACTCCGGGAATGCCTTTGTTTCCTTTGCTTCTCCTGTGCCGGGGGTACTTGCTTCTACGAGCAAGCAACTGGTGTCCACAAGAAAGGCCTTTATTATAGTGTAAGGTGCTGTGCAGCAAGTTTGGCTAGTGTGAAACTATCAAACCGAGTCACAGCGACTCTTTTGGTTATGACTAGCTTCTGAACAAACAGAGTCTTCTGTTTCTATATTTGAACAAGGTCTTCCCATTTTCTTTTGTGGAACAAGTTTTCATTTGCATGCAATTACCTTCTAAATAGTTTCACTAGTATGAAGCCATCAAAAGGAATGGCAAAAATTATTTTTGTTATGGTGAGATCATTTCAGATTAAACTATGCAACTCGCTCTCCTCATTATTCGGTCTTGGTGATTAAATTATGCGTGCTCTGCTATTGATACAAATCTTCCACATCAATATTTGAAAAGGTACTTTTCTTAGGGTCTTATTAACATTTTCGTACGGGTTCATACTTTCAGAAGGAAACACAAAGAAAATTCCAACACAAAGAGAAGTGCAACACGCACATATGGGTAGAATAGCATATTTACGACCATTTGAGAATAAACATGTAAATCTCATAAAGTTGTTGATGAAGCGCAGTTCGCATTTTTGTGTATTTCACGGATATATGAAGTTTAACAAATATTGTAGCCGCCAATTACTATCATATTTCATAAATGAAAAAGAAAAGAAATTCAAAAAGACTTTGGGAGATGAACCTTTCGGTTGCCGATGGGGCAGGTGGCTCATACAAAAAAAAGGCACATAAGTCTGCACTTTGACTCGAGTGAGTCCTAAAGAGTATAGGAGTATCTACGTACAGCTAAGAGCAGTAAACTACACTTCACAGTTTTTCTTGTGAAGGCTTCAACTTCCCGATGCCGAGGTGTTAAAACTTAAATATTCCTCTGTGTAAGTGGCATCAGTTGTAGCATTTATTGAATTCATGCACCAGTCAACTCATCCTAAAGTCTGAACTGATGGAGGGAGGCGGGCAACATATTTCAACACTCCCCCTCACGTCTAGGCTATTTTAGTCCTTAGACGTGGGATCGATGTAGGCCGTAGAATCGTTTTATTTAATACTGCGTTGGCAAGGTCTTGAACTCAAGACCTCTTGGCTCTGATACCATATTGAATTCATGCACCAGCCAACTCATCCAAAAGTCCAAATTGATGGAGGAAGGCGGGCAACATATTTCAACAACATTGACCATTTAATGGATCGATCTAATGAACATCCATGCCTGACACGATGAGTACTTGATTAAAGCCAGTACAGCTCATCTTCCGGTGTCGATCACATGCGCGCCCGCATCCTTAACAGATTGACTTTCTCTTCAATCTGACGCTAGTGAATTCAAACTGTGTAAGGTGAGGCTCGACGCAGCTACTTTTTCTACACCGACTACAAGCAAAAAACAGTTGGTTTCTATTTTTAATCGACTGCAAGGCCTTATTTTGCAGCCAGTTATTCTTTTATACAGTCTATTTTTTGATTATAACAGCAGCAGGAGGATTAACCATGTCTGTTGCGAGCTTTGCTGCGGAAACTGACTCTATCGTCCAACTAGAACACTAGGTTTTGTACTCCCTCCGTTTTCATTTACTATGCATATTAGTTTTGTCTCAAGTCAAACTTTGACCAAGTTTATATGAAAATTTATTAACATCTACAATACCAAATCAATACTGTTAGATTCATCATTGAATATATTTTCACATCGCATATATTTTTTACTGTAAATGCTCGTATGGTTTTCTATAAACTTGGTCAAACTTTGTAAAGTTTGACTTAGGATGAAGCTAATATGAAGTGTAAATAAAAACAGCTGGAGTTGTAGTGAATATGGGCTAGTTTGGTTTGTGACCTGGCAAACTTTTGCCTGGCCTGGGGAGTGCCTGAGACATGCCTGAAATTTGTTTGGTTGGTGTCCTATGCAGTCGAATTCTTGCCTGGCCTAGAGTACGTAACATGGCCATTAGCCTGGCTGGAACACTAGGCAAAATCATTAGCCTGGACCAGGCATGGAGAACGGGTCGCCTGGCTCAAGCCTGGAGCGTTTAATAATACTTTTTTGGTCTGTGGAGTTGTGGGCCAGCAGCTATTTAAGGACAAATAAGGAAATAATAGCTAGGTACACCCAGGACACTATCCAAACACCTTGTTCCCAGGCTAGCCTGGCCAGGCATTTATTTCCAACTCACCAGGCAAGTGCCAGATGCGGTTTTCGTCCAGGCATGAAGCCCAGGACTCGAACCAAACTAGCTTTATATTTCAACATATTTTCTAGCTGTCAATAACCCTCATATTAGGAATGAATTAAAGGAATCCCAAGAAGACTTCTAATGATAAACCTTTTGGTTGCTGATGGGACAGGTTGCTTATACAAAAAAAGAAGGCATACAAGTATATACTTGACTACAGTGAGTCCTAAATAATATATTTTGTACAGATAAGAGTAGTGATAAACAACACTTCACCGCTAACGTATGAATCTGATGAATAATTCATGCCCACATGGTGCAGCTTATCTTCTCCAGTGTCAATTTGTCATGGGGAACTGTCAATCACGTCTGAACTAACAAGACAATCTGGTACTAGAAAACAAATTCACCTTTGGTAGACTTACAACTTAGATAGGTGGTTCGCCACAAAATGGAGTCGTGTGGTGCTTGAAACCAAATAGACTTTTTTTTTCTCTTTTTTGTCCAAAATCTTATACAACAGTTCTTGGGTTATGGTTTATGCAATCGTACAATTGACATTGGTCCAAGTTTCTTGTTATTTCTTCAGATGTGGAGGCACCTAGTACATGTTTTTCTATGCATATTCTTTGTTTCTCAGTACATTATCGTTGTTTGGTTCTGGAGGGTTCCATGTGGTACAACCATTTATTGGCATTTTATCCTGAGATATGTCTTGCTCCTTACTGTGTACTTCTGCTCAATTTTTTTATCCCTTCTGTTAAATCAATTCGAATATTTAGATACACCGTTTCAGTCGAAATAGACTGCTTACGAAGGTGCATTGTGAACTACAGTATTTTATTACAATATTGTTATTACATCTTCTGATTTATGAATCGCTTGCCACTTTGTTGTGCTTTCCGTATATTTATTGGTACTCGTCAGTATCCTTGCTTGCAGGCTTGCTATTTTAGCATCTCTCTATTTGTTGCATAGTATCCAGGTCTAGAGTTTTGGTTGTAATTTGACTTGGGTAAATTGGGTCTTCAGTGAGATCCAAACATAGACATAGTCATATTGTCCGTGGTTTGTCTTCTTTCCAAGTATAGGTCCATCCAATACTTGGTAATGCATTATGTTGTTTGAAATGAAATGATCAGGGATGTTAAAATCAATGGTCATATGTGGAAACAAAGGGGTTGGCCCAGAGGTGTGTCACCAACCTGCTGTTCAATGTGTAACAATCATTCTTACATAGAGCTACCTCCGTTGAGTCTGGTTTTCTCAGTAGCAAGATTGTCAAGTTTTCTGCATGTCATTATCTTGATACCTTTTCCTTTAGGCTGCAGACCTGGAGCAATTGGCTTGAACACACAAATTTCTCCGAGCTCGAATTGAACTCAGGCCTAAGTTTCGCCCCACGTGCCTGTCTAGAAAGAGAACGAAATCAATGAAGAGCATCTTATTCATAAAAGAGGTGTGTCTATACTCTATAGTACACAGTATATTTCGTTGCAAACTTTTTATTTTTAAATCTTTCTCATATCTTCTAATTCACCAGAAGGGGGGCGGATTGAGGAAATTGTTTGCGGTCTTCTTAATATCCTTATCGATATATAACATTTTCATCACCATGAAATGCTGTGGCATGTTGTGCGCGTCAACTGGAGCATGCTAAATTTCAGCATCATGGCCCATCCTAACAAAGGCAGTAAACATTAACTTGAACAGCATCACAAAGAACTAGTGTAAACATGTACACATTCCAGTACTACTGTGAAAGTTAAGTTTCTGAATAGTTCACAGTATGAAACCATCAAACCAAATTGCGGAGATTCTTTTGGTTACGGAAAGTTGTTGTAGCTCCTGGGGGTCCCGACCCCCTCTTATCCTACCGTCTGGAGCCGCTGAGATTCGTGCAGTGTTCTGTCCTATGGCAGAACATTTGCAGCTGCTGCATGCTTATCTAGGTCATTTGACTATTTTAATTATAGGACAGGTAGTCTATAGGGGTAGGCAGCAGGTCATAGGGATAGGCATGCGCTCTCTGTTTACCCACACTTTAATTCTCTCTCCCATTAAAGTTTCTGACATGCATGCACCGCATAGTCTTTCTCCACACTATTTCTCATGCACAAGCACAAGTCAGTCTCTCTCAGGTCTCTCACAAGCTCTCTCTAATTAAAAATATTAGACAAAAACTCTCTCACAGTCTCACTAAAGGGAAAACTTTGTTTTTGCCATTCTAGTTTTTGCCAACTTTGCTTATGCCACCCTAGAATTTGACATCTCACTTTTGCCACTCTTAGCTTTTGACAATACATCTAGCTGATCAGTGCATACGCATGCGTTTTTCGTAGAGTCCGATCAGTGCATCTGAGAGAGAAGTGACAATGAGTAGAGAGAGAGAGAGTTGGAGGTAAAGATGACTGGTCACATCTGTCAATGCTAGCTACACAGCCTACAAACAGTAGGTGGCTAGACCTAGTGATGCACGAGAACGCATGCATGATATGTGGCGCTAGAAACACGGTAAAATTGTTGCATATACAAAAGACGAGGCTGCTAATCAAACTGGCGTTTTCAGACATGGCACGGATCTCAAAGTTTCATATTGTGCTTGGATGGTCATGATAAGAGGGAGTCCAGACTCTCGGTAAAAGGCCGGTCTCTTTTGGTTATGGTCTTCTGGCTAGCTTAAAAAAGAACAGACCATTTCAAAGTAAACTATGTCACTTTCTCCCCTCGTTATTTGATTTCTATGATTGAATTAAGTATGCTCTGCTTTTGCTACAAGTCTTTCATTTATATTTGAACAAGTTACTTTTTTTTCCCAGGGAAGAAGTGTTTTACTTACATTTTATACAGGTTCATATATTCAGAAGGAAAACAAAGGAAAGTCCAACATGTATGAGTAGAATAGCATATTTGCTGAAAATGTATAAGTAAATCTCATTAAGTTGTTGATGAAGCACATTTTGCGTCTGTGTGTATTTCACAGATATATGAAGTTTACCAAATATTGTAGCTGTCGACAACTATCGTATTTCAGAACTGAAAAAGAAAAGAAACTCAAGAAGACTTCATCAGATGAATCTTTCGGTTGCCGCGATGGGGGGGTGGCTCATACAAAAGCAAAATGCACATAAGTCTAGACTATTACTCAAGAGTCCTAAAGAATATATCTAGGTACAGCTAAGAGTAGTAAACTATACTTCCCAGTTTTTCTGGTGAAGGCTTCAACTTACTGATGTCGAGGCATCTAAGGTGGCATCAGTTGTAGCATTGACCAGCTAACAGGTTGATCTGATGAACAATTAATGTCTGCACTTTATTAAATCTTGTTAACGATGATATAGAAGTATACTGTACTTGATTAAATCTAGAACAGCTCATCTTCCAGTGTCGATCACATGCATACACACCCGCATCCCAAACACATCTGACTTTATGATCAATCTGGCGCTTGTCAGTCGAGACTAGATGCAGCGTCATTTGTGGATCTGTTCACGATGTGCAGTTGGTATATACTTATAGAGACTAAGCAAGACTACCCAACATGTAGCATCACTACTAGGGAAAACCTTATACACAGAATGTTACCAGTAGCGCTTGTCAAAATGAGGCGCTACTGCTACTTTTTGATAGCGCGTTCGCAGAACGCGCCACTGATTATCATATTAGCGATGGCGCTGTCTCGCAAAGCGCTACTACTACAATTGCCACACCGTTCGGCGTGGTAGGTATAGTAGTAGCGCCCTTCTGCGGACAGCGCTACTACTATGGTATTTAGCAGCAGCGTTTTGCTTCCCACTTCTGATTAAAGCTACTTCACCTTATCCCCGCCTGCCCGAGATTCCCTCTCTCTGCTTCCTCCCCGATTCCCGACCCGCCTCGCCACCGCCGTCTCCCCGACCCGCCTCGCCGCCGTCTCCCCGACCCGCCTCGCCCGCGCCTCGGTGCCGTCTCCCCGACCCGCCTCGTCGCCGTCTCCCCGACCCGCCTCGCCGCCGTCTCCCCGACCCGGCCGCCTCGCCGCCGTCTCCCCTACCGGCCGCCTCGCCCGCGCCTCGGTGCCGCCGTCTCCCCGACCCCATCTCTCTCCCGCCCTCTGTAAGCACTCTCCCTTCCGATCCCTCTCTCCCTTGATCCCTCTTCTGCTTAGTATGAACCCTAGGTATTTAGTGCTAGTTAGTATGAACCCTAGGCTATTTTTAGTGCTAGTTAGTTAATTACTTAGATGGTAATTAGGGCAGTAGTTCCTAGGTACTAATTAGTTAGTAAGAATTAGGTACTAATTAGGTACTAGAATATTTTTATTTATAGTATTATTTTTAGTAAGAACTAGTTGAATTAATAGAACTAGTTAGTAAGAACTTGTTTCTATTTTTTAGTTAAAAGCAATTTTTCCGCCTCGGCGTGGGCGATGCCTATCCCGCATCCTCGCTGTCGAGTCGGCGGAGGACGACACCTGCTTGACCAGATCGGCCATGTTGGGACCTGGCTCCGCCGGGTGGTCTGGAGGCGCAACCTACCGGGGGGCGCAGGTTGGTGAGGAGCCAGCCTGTCGTTGACCCGAACCTTGTTTGGTGGCGGTCGCGTGGGCCAGTGACGATCCAGAGGCTCGAGGACTCCGCGGAGGTGGTGCGTCACCGTGTCAGTGAGGAGGACGCGCACGTCCGTCGCTACTTGTTTGCGTTGGAGCACAAGCCGTTCTCCAATACCTGGCAGGTTCTCTGGGGATCTCACTGGAGCTATGATCCCGTGATGGTGCCTTCTCTGTGGGTGTCCACCGCCCGCGCCGATACCAGTCATGTGCTAGAGTTTTAGTTGTATTAGTGATGTTATATGTATGACACTATTCGTGATGTATTAGTGACAATATTTTGAAATGCATGAGATGATCTACTTTTGCTTATTGAATGCATGCTAATTTGAGTCCTATAAGATATTTTGAAATGTATATCTTGTGTTGCTCAATATCCAAGTGGCCGGTCATGTTTGCAGGTTACACCTCCGAGTGGCCTATGTTTTGCGGAGTGTTGATTCATTTTCGTTCGGCAAATTTCAGCGCCGATATGTCCTATTTTAGCAAAGGTCATGCCGGATTTTTCCGTGAATTTTGGCATGACTTGTGCTAGAATATATATGTAGGAAATATCGAGTGCCCCGGATGTGTGTGTTCAGTATCTTGGTAGTTGTCTTCGATCGATTTTCAATTAATGTTTTAACTATGAACATAGGAAATGTCTGACGACGAGAAGGATTTCGGTATTTGCAAATACTGCGAAGACGAGCGCGGCCTGTGTGACGGAATCTTCCTAGATGATGATAGGCGCTTCAGCATCAAGCTGGACGAGAACTTCGAAGTGGATACAGTAAGTCACAACGACAAGTCTTTTTTCGTAATTAAGCATGACATCTGCTTTCATTTGCTTCAACTTATATTCTTTTTACTATTCTACTAGCGTATCCCCTGCCATGCAAGAGTTTTTGTATTGGATAAGATAGGTTTCAGTCATAGTATGGAGGAAAAGAAAGTTTACTTGAAGACCGAGCATGGTTATATTTTCCATGCGAAGTTATACAATTCAGACGACTACACCTATTTTGGATGCAAAACATGGTGAGCACTATGCAAGACTTATGCATTTGAGCCTGATATGGTTATCACCTTTGATATTCGTCCGGAAGATGATATTGAAGGTAATACCGACATCTGGGTCAATGTGCAAATGCCTCCAGTTATACCATTATGTAAGTTTCTCAACCATATTTATGTCTTTGATATTGTTTATTCAAAAATAATTGACAACTAATTTGTATTGTCAGCTTATTTCCGTGCAAGCAAACATGTCCAGCGCTTGGTAGACAGGACCGTATACTGTCCTGGGGCTGAACTCAACTGCGAGGAGCTCAGTCATTATGTTTCATGGCTTGAGGATCTTGATCTGTCAAGACAAATTTTCTTCGTGCATTTAGAAATCTTAGTACTGAAAATATCGACCCATAGTGTTCGTAATGAACTACGGTCACATCCATTTAGGAAGGATGGTAAGATTTTTACTTTTTATCCTCATTGCATCTTTTCCATACATTATTTTTGAAGCTAAACTTCATTGCTAAGTATGTTACCATACGATGTTCTTCAACAGGGACTCCCGATGAATGTTGTGCCTTATGGGATCGAGACTAACGGTGTCATGAGTATTATCAACTTACGGCCAAGATATCCTACAGCTTACTTTAGTGCATTCAAGATTAGCGACGGATGCTTAATAATGCAAGACTGGACCAAATATGTGTTGGGGGAGCGCAGAGAAGTACTAGGGAGCAGCAACCAGAGACGCCTTCCATGATTAGAAGACAGGTTCATCTGCATGCTTCAACTTGATCAAGGAGGAGAGCTATACATGTTTTATGTTCTTTTACCTAAGAGAGAGCAGCAGGAGTGAGTAGCAGGAGTGAGTAGCTGGCTAGAAATGAGTTTCAGGATGATGATGTGCTACACTATTACTATGATGATAAAATAGCTAGTGTTCATGGTAATGACTATGATGTTTATTATTAGCTAGTGTTAGTGGTGATTAAATAAATAATGTTGATGGTAATGACCATGATGATGATTAAGTATCTTGTGCTGGCGGATTAGATTCAAGTGGAGGCAACATGTGGTGCACATCGTAAGTACTACTAATCCAAAGTAGATCAAGTTTGGATTAGTAGTATACTTTTGACATGCACCACATATTGCCTCCACTTGAACCTAATCCACCTTCATTTAATACACTGTTATGGACATAATGATGTAAACCTCATAACAGCTGGTATTGTACCAATATTTGTATGATGGCGCATAAATACACTAAAAATAAAAAAATAATAAAAAAATACTAGTAGCGATGGGTGGGAAACACGCTGCAAGTAGATAACTTAGCAGTAGCGCTGTAATAAACAAGCGCTGCAGCTATTTATACTAGCAGTAGCGCGTGACGGCACGCGTTACTGCTAAGCATTAGCTGTAGCGCCTTATTAGTAGCGCGGCTACCCGCGCTACTAGTAGACACAAAACACGCGCTACTGCTAGGGTTTTCCCTAGTAGTGCATCTGGATGGATCAGTTCACGATGGCTAGCTAATATAATTACAGATTTACAGGGATGCGCATACAAGTTGCATGTAATCTAGTAACATGGTAGCGTCAGAGAGCTAATTTTCCTTCGGCTTTATATACACACTGCTCCGTCCGTTCTAGCTAGCCCTTTACCAGTACGAGCAGCAGGACCCAACATCCATTCATCTTGAAGGTAATATTAGATTTCCTCTGTTTGGCTGGCTTTTGCTTGCATCTGTCGATCTAGATGCCTTAAGTTTGCCACTTTTGCCTATTTCTGTTCATTGTGTAGTCATGTTAGCATTGTAGTGCCGCCCTTCCCTTTATTTTTTGCTGATAATCTTAATTAGCTATGAGTGCTGGAGATGATATGTTGGTTCATCTTTGTTATAGCAAAAAGCAGCACACATGGCGATGGTCCTGGATGCTTTTGCATCCTACGTGCAAAACATGCTAACGGAGATGGTGAAGGAAGAGGTGTACATGCTGCTTGGAGTTGGAGACGAGATCGAGAAAATGGATGTCAAGCTTGGGGATCTCAAGAACTTCCTCGCCGACGCTGACAGGAGAAACATCACCGACAAAAGAGTACAAGAGTGGGTGGCCCAGCTCAAGGGTGCCATGTATGAAGCTGCTGACATCCTGGACCTCTGCCAACTCAAGGCCATGGAGTGTGGTCCATCCACTAAAGATGTGGGGTGCTTCAACCCCTTGCTATTCTGCATGCGGAATCCCTCCCATGCCCATGACATTGGCACCCGCATCAAGGCGCTCAACAAGAGGCTCGACACCATCAAGGAGCGAAGCGGTGCTTTTAGCTTCATCAATCTTGGTCCCTATGAGGATCGTAGCAGCAAGGTCCATGTCTCTCATTCTGGTGATACCAGACGTGAGACGTCGGGGGATTTTGATCGGTCGGGTGTAGTCGGAGAGAAGATAGAACAAGATACAAAAAAGCTGGTTGAGATCATGCTAAGTGAAAAGGAGGGCTACACCAACATCATGGTGGTTGCCATTGTTGGTGTCGGTGGAATCGGCAAGACCACTCTTGCCCAGAAGGTCTTTAACAATGAAGCCTTGAATGCTGAGTTTGAGAAGATGATATGGTTGAGCATCAATAAGGACTTTGACAAGGTTGAGTTGCTCAGGACAATCATCACGCAAGCCGGGGGAGTACATGGTGGTGAAAAGGCGTTGGCTGTGCTGAAGCCAATCCTTGCCGCTACCTTGAAAGGGAAGAAGCTATTCCTGGTGCTAGATGATGTTTGGAACCATGGAGCATGGGATGATGTGCTTAAAGCATCCTTGGCTAATGTTGTGGTTCAAGGTAGCCGAGTCATCGTCACTACTAGAGATGAAAGAGTAGCTCGAGGGATGAAAGTCGTGCTTCCATACCACCATGTGGACAAGTTGGAGGAGGAGGATACCTGGTTATTGCTCAAGAAACAGGTGTGTAACTGAACTCCATGTATTTTCATTAATTACTAGCTCCATGCTTAATTTTTTGTAGAGATAGTAAGGCTATTCTAGTGGGTTGTCTTATTGCATGATGGGTGTCTATATAAAACATTCCAAGGCATAACTTTCAGATATTTGTATCTTGGCCAGTTCCATTTAATAAGTTGTACCGTTATTCTAGCTTTTGTATGGTGTCACCTTAGATTTTTTTTCCAAGGCCTTGTGATAATTAGGGTGCCGCATTGGTGTTTTTCCTACATTACCATGTTAAGAACATGTGCGCCTTTCCTTGGAGCACAAGCCTAATAATTTGGCGCCCTCTTTATTTTTAGGTTACAAAATGGCACATACAAGACATGGACACTAATTATGCCACCACACACATGCAAAACCACATGGGTGTGCTATGAGTAAAAAAAGGCACAATACTTGTCTAGCCATCGAATTCATTATGGGTTGATAAAACTGGACAACCTCACTACCACAACACTAGAACCGCATGCTCATATACTCCCACATGTATCATTTTTCGTGGTAAATTGAAAACAGTTGCATGACCTCTGTTCTGAAATAGATGTACATTTAGAGTTCTGCACGAGAATTAAATGTGTGGGTAAAATTCCCATATTGTTCATTACCTTTTACTCACAAGAGCTGTCACCTCGGGAACACACTATAGCAGGCAGTAGCCCAAGCCATCAATTGGATAGCCTGCAGCTTGACTTTATGCAGGATTGATAGGTCGTACTAGATCCCCACTATAGCCGGAGCTATAGCTTGTTTAATCTCAAGCTACTAACGAAAATTAGTCTCGTCCCTAAACTCTCTCTCATCCTCTGATCCACACAAACTCTAACAAGAGCATTAAGTTACCTTGTTTCCTTTCAAAATCTGGGCTGCCGTCTCTCTTTAAGAAATTATTTTTCCTTTTGGAAATTTAATTTTGAAATGTATATAGTCGCCACCTGAAACGCAATTCCAAGCAAAATTGTTAATTACAGATATAAAGTAGAAATGCAAGAAACTAGCAAGGTGGTATTGTTTCCATTCTGGGCCTTTGGCCAAGATTCAATTGTGTTCAGCTGGAGAGTCAATAAACAAACAGTAATCGATATGTTAGTAATACTGGAGCCCAACCCTATTACTGGTCACTTGCGTGATCTCGACATCCAAATCACACGCGGAGGAAGGAGGCCGCCCACCAAGCCACTGCCTTAGTACTATTCCCATCTTTCACCATCCCCACCTTCTCATCCACCGCAAATGTACTAGCGGCATTGTCGTGCCGTCTCAACATGGTGGTCTTTCACAAGCTTATTGTTGACTAAATAGAACGCTTAGCTGCTGACAAACTACTCCCTCCGTTCCAAAATAGATGACTCAATCTTGTACTAACTTTAGTACAAAGTTAGTATAAAGTTGGGTCATCTATTTTGGAACGGAGGGAGTATTATTCTTGTATGGTAAACTGCTTCTTATGGACTTCATTGGCTTAAACTTATTTACAGGTAGTCTCAAGTGAGGCAGATGCACGTGAAATTGATATTCTCAAGGACATTGGGTTGCAAATTATAGCAAAATGTGATGGTTTGCCTCTTGCTGTGAAAGTAATGGGAGGACTCTTGTGTCAGAAAGACAAAAAATATCATGCGTGGGAGATGGTTCTGCATGACTCTATATGGTCGGTATCTCAAATGCCTGAAGAATTAAACCATGCAGTATATTTAAGCTATGAAGATTTGCCGCCTGGTATCAAACAATGCTTTTTGTACTACTCCCTTCTCCCTAAAACTGCATTGTTCTTTCGGAACAACATCATTGGCATGTGGATCAGTGAAGGATTTCTTCACAGCTCAGAAGACTTGGAAGAATTAGGAAGGGAGTACTATAAGGAGTTGATATTGAGGAACCTGATAGAGCCAAATACAGAGTACGCAGATCAATCTCTCTGCAACATACATGATGTTGTTCGCTCGTTTGGTCAGTTTGTGGCTAGAGATGAGGCACTAGCAGCCCACAGTGGAGAAACTAGTTTTGTTAGCAAGCTTAAAGCACAAAAGTTTCTTCGGTTATCTCTAGAAAACCAAGCATCAGAACTAGATGGGTTAGACTGGAGTTCCTTACAAGCACAAAAGACATTGAGAACACTAATATCAGTTGGACCCATAAATATGAAGCCTGGTGATTCTTTGGTTAATTTTCCATGCCTACGTACTTTAGATATAAGATCTGCACATGTTGTAGCATTGCTTAAATCTTTGCATAAACTCAAGCACCTGAGGTACTTGTCCTTGGAGAAAACGGATATATCCAGTCTACCAGATCACATTGGAAAGTTGAAATTCTTGCAGTACATTAGCCTCAAAGGATGCAAGGAAATTGTGCAAGTTCCACATAGCATTGTAATGTTAGAGCTGCTAAGGTATCTTGACTTCAGGGAAACAAATATAAGTGGCATACCTAAGGGGTTCAGTGCTCTAATAAACTTGAGGATAGTACGTGGGTTTCCAGCTTGTGAGGATGGTGATTGCTGTACTTTGGAAGAGTTGGGACCTCTTTCTCAGCTCCAGGATCTTGGGATTGATGGATTGGAGAATGTAATTATTTCCTCGTCCATAGCAAAGGCAAAGCTTGATGAGAAGAAGTATCTTATCAGGCTATCCTTAGCTTGTGGCAGCAGACTGGGAGATGGTGGGATAGTTAAAGAGGAGGATAGTGTCTCTGAGGAAGAGCAACACCGAATCGAGAAGGTATTTCATGAACTCTGCCCTCCGCCCTGTTTAGAAGATCTTTCCATTGAAGGATATTTTGGCCTACAGCTCCCATGGTGGATGATGTCATCACCGGTCGTGCCTTTCAAGAGCTTGAGTATTCTGTTCCTTGAAGACCTAGCTTGCTGCACACAGCTTCCTGATGGCTTGTGTCAGCTCCCTTATTTGGAGTTCTTTCAGATCAACCGTGCTCCAGCCATCAAGCGGGTTGGATCTGAATTATTGCAGTCCTACCATCACCACAACGCTCATCCTGCCCAGATGGTGGCTGCGTTTCCGAGATTGCATGAGATGATTTTAATAGGGATGGTGGAGTGGGAGGAGTGGGAGTGGGAGGAGCAAGTGCAAGCCTTTCCTGTCTTGCAGGAACTTATGCTAAAGCAATGCAAATTGAAGTGTCTTCCTCCTGGCCTTGCCTCCCAGGCAAGGGCTTTGAGTATATTAACCGTATACTATGTCCAGGGCCTCATCTCTCTAGAGAACTTTCCATCCCTAGTTGAGCTGGATCTGGATGAAAACCTTGACCTGGAGAGGATTACTAATCTTCCCAGACTGCAAAAGCTTACAATCGAAGGCTGCCCAAAGCTGAAGGTGTTGGAAGGTGTTCCTGCACTCCAGAGGCTCATGCTCACGGATAAAGACATGGAGACACTCCCAGAATACATAAGATGTATAAACCCAAGGCATCTGGAGCTAGGGTGCAGCCTAGAACTGCTCGCCTCCATAGCTGCTGGACGATCTGGCCCTGAGTGGGACAAGTTTAGCCATGTTGAGCATGTCAAGGCATATGCGCGTGAAGGAGGTAATTCAAGGAAATGGTATGTCTTGTACACAGCTAAGCACTGCAATTTGGAGACAAATGTCAGCCTCTCTGTCATGTCCAGAGGTAATTTAGCATTGCTCATTCGTCTTAATTTGTCTTGTTTGATCTGTTTTCTACCTTCCATCCATATATGTTGATTCCATCCTTCTTCTGTTTCGTAGTGGATGCAGAAGAGGACCATGAAGTAGTTTCATCAGGCTCAGGGGATCAAGGCAAGGAACAAGGAACGCAGACAAGAACGGTAGAGGAAGATGGCACATCTTTATTCTAGGTACTGCTGCTAGCACTCTCTGCTTCAGAGTATTGTCATTCCTTCCATGAAGCAATTTCTCAGTTCTTTTGTTCTTGGTTTGTCTTTTTGAGATGCACTAATCTCAGTGAGAATCATTAAATCGATTGACTCCATTGCTTACACTAGTTCCATACTCCCTCCGTTCCAAAATAGATGACCCAACTTTGTACTAACTTTGTAAAAACTAGCCAGTCCTTTGGGTATGAAACCCATTTGGGCGAAAGTAGTACTAGGATGGGTGACCTCCTGGGAAGTCCTCGCGAAAGGGTTTCATATCTAGCCCACCCCAACTTGTTTGGGACAAAAGGCTTAGTAAGTAAGTAATGAAAGAAAACATCAGTAACTATTAACTGAGATTCTTGTGTATTTCCCTCTTTGTACCGGCAAGTGGTCTAGTTGATGGTTCGTTTAATAGCAATGCGATTCAGACAAAATAAAGTTAAGCAGCTATATCTGCTATACATGGAAATTGAAATTGTTGATATATCACATCCTGGTGCCTTTAAATGGACATTTATCTGATACAACTAAAACCTGGATTTGATCAGGTGGAAGGGAAGCCTTGAGCCCTGATTTGATCATTCTGCCGGAGTGGAGCCTTTAAATGCATGAGTGCAGAGCAGCCTTGGCAAACTGCTTTGATGGTGCAGACTGAACTAAAGTTGAACGTTTTCTTAAGTTTGGTCATCTATCTACTTTATCGTCATGTATTCTGTATCAAAAAACCGACAATGTAGCATAGGTCTGTGGAAACTACGTGTAATTTCCATCCATCAGTTAGTTTGGTGCAGACTGAATAACCTGCAAACATATATATATTGGCAGGGAGCCCAAACACCCCTCTTTTCTGGTGAATTGAAAACCAAATACAGCTCCTGAGAATGTAACACTGCAAATAGTGCTGCAGAGAGGAAATGTTGCATGGAGTTTCTTCTGCTTCTTCTTTCTTCAGTATTCACTAGATGGATATAAGCATAGATGGCATATCCAAAGTGCACCTAAAGTGCAATGCTATCAATGTAACTCTGACCCTAGTTTGAAGAACGCTCCAGTCCAAAATTTACAACTCTCCCTGCACTTGTTGAGCCGATTTATTTAGCCAAACCTAAATATCTAAGACCCGAGGTCCCAACCAGGACGCCTGCCGTGTATGGGGCACCTACCAGTCCGGCGCACTCCTCAACCAAGACGCCTGCCGGGTATGAGGCCGCCGCAGCCACCTGCCACCAATCCATCTTCAGAGTTGTACTGTTGCATGTACCATGTCAGATCGTCATCAACGCCACCATGACGCCCGACAGCGTTGTCTGCCTGCGCGAGTCCATCCTCCCACAGCGAACTCCGAATCTGCACTGCGCCACGCCGTCAAGATCCGTCGCCATCAGTGTGTAGGATGAAGCACCGATCCACCAAAGAATCCGTCCTCTGGTCCCTCGATCACGTGTGTACCTCCAAGAATGGCGCCCCCAAGGGAGGAACGACACCAGAGCGCCGTCGTCATCCGATCATCCGATCTAGGATTTCCCCCAGAGGTAGCAGAGAGTGGCCTTGAACTTCTCCACGGCGATGCCTTCAAGAAGGGAACGACGCAGATAGCGCCGCCACCGCCAGCCTTAGCAGACACCGAAGGCAAGTTTTCACCCAGATCAGTTCGAAGGGATCCAACTCTCGTGCACACGGGCCGCCGTCACCATCAGCACCACCAGGCAGCACCCTGGAGCAACGGCAGATCAGCGAGCCGCCGGCACTACCGCATCCAGATCGCCGGCCACGTCGGGCCGCCGCCATCCCCCGCGCCGTCCGGTTCAGAGACGGAGCCGCCGACCGCGCACAGTGACCACCGCCGCCTGCACACGCCGGAGCGCCGCCGAGAGCCCAGCGCCCGCCACCACTTGCCGAGGGCCGCCGCCGCGTGCCCCGAGCGGACTCCCAAGCACACCAGGGGAAACTGTCGTCGCCCCCAAGCCCGTGCCGGCACGCCCCGCCTCCAGCGCGTCGCCAACCACCGCTCCGATCCGCCCGCGCCAGATCCAGCAAGCCGTAGGAGAAGAGATCTCGCCGCCACCGCCGCCGACCGGGTTTTGCCCGGCGGCGAGGAGGAGAGGTCGTGGGAGGGACGAGGACGCGGCGGCGCTAGGGTTCCCTCCGGTTGCCGCGCAGGGGCGACACGGGAGGAGAGGTCCCCTGATCTTGGGAGCCCACAACTACATGGCGCGTGGGGTGTGACCGGCTGATGTTTCGGCCGGTGCCCCGTCTCGGAACGTTTTCCATCGTCAAAAGGGTGTATAGCAACCATGGGTGCGTACCTAATTTTGATTCCAGCATTGGTGGCAGTGCTGGGTGATTCAAGGATCAAAGTTATAGAAACTGACTCAGGGATCTTCAGCCTTCAATTTCTCATTCCTGATAATAGTGCCTCATTTACTACAGCTCACCGGCAACATTGTTGTACAGTCGATGCATTTAAGAAGATGCAGGATGATTCCCACTACGGCCGCCGATGAGTTGCGTGGGCAGGCCTTGCAACATCGCTGCCATCTGCACCGTCAGCCACGGATCCACCGTGTTCTTTCCATGGCAACACCGAAGCCGTGCCGCTGCCGGGTAACAGTAACACTAACACCGCATCCATTTGTTCACCCTTTGATCCCTAGTTTGGCTAATTCGAAATCTCTGCATTTCGTGGGATTGACCATGACCGAAGTTTCTAAAATGGAATGCATCATATATACTATGAAGTTGATCGTAATTGTAGGCTTGTACTCCCTCCGTCCGGAAATACTTGTCACCAAAATGGATAAAAGGGGGTGTATCTAGACGTATTTTAGTTCTAGATACATCTCTTTGTATCCATTTTGATGACAAGTATTTTCAAACGGAGGGAGTAGCAACTTGGCTTTTTAGCCTAAAAACTCAACATGTATTGCTTCAGTTTATGAAAAATGAGAGCTGTGGTAACTCAACACAACAATCCGCACCAGCACATCACATCACTAGAAAATTATGAATGCGGATAGGATTTCACCTCAATTTTCTATATCAATTTTGTAGTTTTAAAGTAGTAGTATGTCTAAAATATATTAGTTAGTAAAACGGCCCGTGCATTGCAAGGAAAAAAAATCATAATATCCGATGGCCATAACCACATTTTGCTGCATCACCTAGATACACTATCACTCTCATTTTCGTGACATTATGAACAATTTTCTAAAATCATGAACATTTTTTTAAACTCGTGAACATATCTGAAATCATGAACATTTTCCAATTTCATTTTTTTGGGGGGGATTACAAACATTTTTTTTAAATCATGAACATTTTTTAATTCACAATCATTTAATACTCTTTGCAAAAAAATATAAATTATGAAAAATTTTAAAACATTTTTCTTGAATAGGCAAACATTTTTTTGAAATTCCTGATTTTTTTTATTTAAGGAACATTTTTTCAAATGCATGATCATTTTAAATCAGAGAACATTTTATGAATCAATAATCTATTTTATAAGTCACAAACAGTTTTTGAATTCTTAGGATATTTTCCAATTCATGAACATTTTCTGAATTGGTGATTTTTTTATTTCAATAACATTTTTTATTACATGAATTTTTTTAAAAAAATCATGAATATTTTTATTTCCGGATTTGCTTTTCAAAATTGCGAATATTTTTTCAATATGTGAACAGTTTTTAAAAGTTGCGAACAGTTTCTCAATCCACAAAAAATTATTAATTATAAAGCTTGTTTTCCAAAATTCGCACTTTTTTTAGTTTTGGAACTATTTGTAATTATTAAAAGTAGAAAAGAGAATGAAAAATAGAAAAACGGAATTTGAAAAACAGGGCGCCTGGACATGGGCCATAACAAACAGACGTGTTGTGTCTTCTCCCAGCATGCAGAGCGCAGTATAGAAGGTTTGTACTACATGGGCCATCCCAGGTGGGGATTCTCCTGTGAAACATTTTTTATCAGTTACAGATGGCATCAGTGGGTAATATTTTGCACCTTTTGGGGCAATTTCGGAGACGTACCGCCAGAAGCAATAGCCCATTTATTATTCACGTGCATTGCAACGGAAAAAAATATACCACACGTCCCTAACAGAATAATCATGACTGAAGACCTCAATGGGTCCACGTGCATCCCATCTATGTTGCCGCTTACCCTCCTTCCCACCCTTGTCGACAGCGGCCTCAATGCTTACAATCACAACTCGCTTGAATGTGGCCAATTCTAAGGTGTCTCTCTTTCTCTCCATTCTAACGTGTCTATCTTTCTCTCCACATAAGATGAGAAATCTACTTTTTCTTACCTGAGGTTTTACCGAGTCGTGCATGGGTGGTTATAGATGGTTTCTTTCTTCTCCAAACTAATTTTTCTGAGGTGTTAATTTCTAAACCGACCTACACCGGTACGAAAGAAAGATGGACCATGCGCTATTTATAAATATTGTCCCCTAAATAGCATTTAAAAATGTTTAACAAGTAAAATAACAACATATTCATATTCTACAGATTTTTTAATCAATTTCCATATATAAAATGTCAAAATTGAAGTTAGGGTTTAGAAGATATGAATATTAGAAAAACATTTGAATCACATTTTTTAGATATTAAGAGGTAAAATTATATCATATTTAAATTCTTTATATTTTCCAAATCAATTTTCATATATGACATGTCAAAATCGGATTTAGGGTTTAAAAGAAATGAATATTTTTAAAAAGAATTTTAACCTGTCCAAATAATAATAATAATAGATGGATAGCGGGTTGATTAAGTAAGATCCGCAGGGGGGGGGGCGAAAAAAGTGAATCGTTCTTTTCACTTAAATTTAGGACCGCATGTTGATTAACTAAAAGACCAGAGTGTTTTCTAAAAGAAATGAAAAACAAACTGTTTTTCCGTTAAAAAGACTGTGGGTTGAATTCTCATAAATAGAGGGACTATTTTTGCGAAATTGACGATGACGTACGACTAGAAGCAGTAGTCGTTTTATTATTAGGTTAAGACTTAAGTAGCTAGAATATTATAAAACAGGAGAGGAAGCATGCATGCTAGGGTGAGGGGGTGGGGTCGACTTGGGAGGATTTGGATGGGTCTGGCGTGTCGAGTTGACATGGCAAACACGTCCGGAAGGCCCCAAAACCCACCTCACATATGGACTGGATTTAGATGGTGCCGGGTAGTTGAAACAAATGGACCGAGTACAGGGTGGTTTGGGGGTTCTGGTTGGAGATATTCAGTTCATTGACCTAGGGTAGGATAACAAGATTTGACTCCAGGGGATCAAAAGAATAATGCTATGATAAATGTGTAATACCTCCCCTCCACCCTCCCTACCTAAAAAGTTGA
Source organism: Aegilops speltoides (assembly GCA_021437245.1). Classification (NCBI taxonomy): domain Eukaryota; kingdom Viridiplantae; phylum Streptophyta; class Magnoliopsida; order Poales; family Poaceae; genus Aegilops; species Aegilops speltoides. The sequence continues at coordinate 32,769,510 of CM038146.1, read as the reverse complement.
GACGGTCTCCAGGTGCAAGCCCTTGTGGATAATCTGCTGGCTCATCTGATGTTCATTGCAGCATAATGTATGGCTGTTGTTATTAAAATTCCGTCCACACCAGAGACGCTATTAACCAAGAGACATGGAGGAAAAACTGTAACCAATGTGTTTATTTCCCTTCTTTTTTTTCAAGAAAACTTACTATCTATTCATTAATTATTAAGGTAGTACAAAGAACACTAGAAGTAAAAAAATACATCCAGGTCCATAGACCACCTAGCGACGATACAAGCACGAGAGTGAGCCGAAGGCGCACCACCTTCAACACCCTTCCCTTGTCGGAGTCGGGCAAACATTATTGTAGTAGACAGTCGGCAAGTCATCATGCTAAGGCCACATAGGACTATCGCACCAGAACAGCAACCGCCACCGATAAAGAGAAGTCTAGATCGAAAGAATCCAACCTGCAGACATATAGACGTAGGCAAACGAAGACTGGATCCAAGCGGATCCACCGAAGACAAATGCCGATCAGATCCCACGAGATCCACCGAAGACACACTTCCACACGCCCTCCGACGATGCTAGAAACATCATCGGACAGGGGCTAGGCGGGGAGGACCTTATTCATCTTCAAGAAGCCGCCTCCGCCTCGTCTTTCTAAGCATGACGCAAACCCTAACAAACTTTTAAAAACACCTAAAAACGGAGCCCTCCCGCCGGCAAGGGCTGGGATCCACCGTGCCTCCATGATCCAAGGACCATAGGAGACTAGGCGGACCGGCAGCGGAGCCGGTGAGAGGAAGGGAAACCTTAACTGAGAGGTCACAAGAGGCAGGAGCGAAAGGCCTATTTTCTTATTTGCTCTTTCAATGTAGGCTGCCATGTTTGGCCTAAAGTGCCCCACGATCATGTATTAAATCTTATGGACATTTCTGTTAAATCACTAAAACTGTGCAAAGTTGTTGAAAAGAAACTTAGCGAAATTTGCTCTCTCACTTGATGTAGGCCGTTATGTTTGGCTTGGAGTGTTCACCATCATGTAGTATTAATTCCTATTAAAATTCAGCATACAGTCCCTTAAAAGAAGTTCACCACGAATAGAAACCAATATATTTTTAGCACATTACACACGCAAGCGCTCATATATAATTTACGAGATTATCGTAGAAGTTTCGTAGTCGACAGGAACGTCTCCTCTCACTGAACGCGCATTGCCGAAAATCCTAAAATAATTTAAAAAAAATGCAAGCATCATGACTTGAGGCCTGATGAACTGGGAATATCACTGTCCTTTCAATCATCCTGCCACAGGTTGGTTCGCACCCATACAAGCATATGCTTGCTCGGCACTTTGGTGGGGATTTAATTTGGTCGTTGAACAAAAAAGAAAAGAAAGAAATGAGTTGAGGAGGCATCTCTTGCCTTGCCTTGTGTTGAGAGCAAGGAACCCACCTTGCGGACAGCGTGTGCCATTGCTCAAAGCATCGATGCCTCTGCGCCACCATGCCTTTCAACCTCGCCCTCTGCTCCGCCGCCGGCTCCCTCCCACTCCCACCACCTCCTCCGCCGCCGCGCCGTACACCACACAACACACAGATCCGATCCAATCGCGAGGAGCCAAGCTCAGATTTTGGAGAAAAGGGGGGCGGAAGCGCACAGCTGCAGCAGCGCTCCGGCCGGAGATTTTTTTTCCTTTTCAGGCTGGCGGAGCCGACGGCATCGGCAGAGTGCCGCGCGCTGGTGTCCGACGCCGGCGAGCTGCAGGTGGAATCGGGCGACGGCGGGGCAAGGTCGGTGTTTTTTATCGAGGTGCCGTCAGTTTGCCGGCCGGAGCCCGGAGGACATCCACTGGACTACCCCGAGTACCCGCTCGCCGTCCACAAGGACGTCCTGCCTTCGAGCCGGGGTTCCGGTTCAGCCACGCCGCGTGGCTGACGCCTGACGGCCCCAGAGCGGCGCATTTCCTCAACGCGGTGGCGTATCGATTCTGGGTGCCGCCGGCAGCGGCGCATTTCCTCAACGCGGTGGCGTATCGATTCTGGGTGCCGCCGGCAGCGGCGCATTTCCTCAACGCGGTGGCGTATCGATTCTGGGTGCCGCCGGCAGCGGCGCATTTCCTCAACGCGGTGGCGTATCGATTCTGGGTGCCGCCGGCGTGAGATTGGGGAACTTTTATTGGACAAACAGAAAATCTGAGCTTCACTGCAGGTGAGTCCCACAAGTAAAGCTTCATACTGCAACAGTTTCAGTTTCAGATTGCTCATCCTCTGCTTAATCTGTACTAGTTGCTTTTGCTGATATGTTGATAATCCTCTTCGGTACAGCAAAACACAGCAAAAATGGCCATGGTCCTGGATGCCTTTGCATCCTACGTGCAAAACATGCTGACCGAGATGGTGAGCGAGGAGGTGCACATGCTTCTTGGAGTCGGAGACGAGATTGACAAGATGGACCTCAAACTCAGGGACCTCAAGAACTTCCTCGCTGACGCTGACAGGAGAAACATCACTGACCAGACCGTCCAAGAGTGGGTGGCGGAGCTCAAGCGCGCCATGTACGAAGCTGCCGACATCCTCGACCTCTGCAAGCTCAAGGCCATGGAGCGGGGTTCATCCAAAGTAGACTGTGGGTGCTTCAACCCCTTGCTCTTTTGCATGCGGAATCCTTCCCATGCCCGCGACATCGCCACCCGCATCAAGGCGCTCAACAAGAGGCTCGATGCCATCAAGGAGCGAAGCGCTGCTTTCAGCTTCATCAATCTTGGTTCCTATGAGGATCGTAGCAGCAATGTGCATGCCAATCGCTCTAGTGATGCCAGGCGTGAGACATCAGGGGAGTTCGACCGGCAGGGTGTAGTCGGGGAGAAGATTCAAGAAGACACAAGAAACCTGATTGAAATGATGCTGACTGAAAAAGAGACCAACAACAACATCATGGTGTTCGCTGTTGTTGGTGTCGGTGGGATTGGTAAGACCACTCTTGCCCAGAAAATCTTCAATGACGAAACCATGAAGGCCGAGTTTGACAAATCAATATGGTTGAGCATCAACAAGGACTTTGACAAGGTTGAGCTGCTAAGGACAATCATCACCCTAGTAGGGGGAGTACATGGAGGTGAAAAGGCGTTGGTTGTGCTTCAGCCAATCCTTGCTACTGCCTTGAAAGGGAAGAAGTTATTCCTGGTTCTAGATGACGTGTGGAACCATGGAGCATGGGGTGATGTGCTTAAAACACCATTGGCTAATGTTGTGGCTCGAGGTAGGCGAGTCCTCGTCACTACTAGAGATGAAATAGTAGCTTGAGGGATGAAAGCTGTGCTTCCCTACCATCATGTGGACAAGTTGAAGGAGGAGGATGCCTGGTCATTGCTCAAGAAACAGGTGTGTAACTAAACTCCATGCATCTTTAAGATTACTAGTTGCATACTTAATTCGAGGCAGAGATAAAATAATTGGGCACTCTTTTATGTACTACTTCCGATCCATAATTAGTGTCGCAATTTTGAACTAACCTCAGTTTAAAACCGCGACACTTATTTTGGATTGGAGGAAGTATTGTTCTTTGAGAATACATCATGGGCACTATATTTATTTGTGCCACCACACATGCACCCGTCACATGCGTATTGTGTGTACAGAAGGTGCAATACTTCGACGTAGGTATCAAATTTAGGTTGATGAAAGTTGCACATCTATGCTCCCACAGTAACACTAGACCTCATGTTCATATATCCCCGCATGTATATTTTTCCGGATATATAGTTGAACATGGGAGTAATTAATAATGTCTCTTACCATAAAAAAAAATTAATAATGTCTCTTCAAATATTTTTTTCGTTTTTTGGTGTTGTTTTTCCCTTTTAGCAAGCTAAAATTTTGAAATATACATAGTCATCACCCAAAATGCAAGTCCAAACAAAATCTTCTGTACAGTCAATCATTGGGATAAATGTTCTTTGATGTATAAAAAGTGAGAAACAATGGTATTGTTCTTCCATTTCCATCATGTTCACAAATACAGTCAATCATTGGGATACAATTCAGTCATGTCTGGCCGACGTTATCAATAAATCTACATTAAGTGATACAGTAGTGTACCACAATATGAAAAGGTTGTAATCGGCTGAGTGATACTAAAAGCGCGCCCAAGCCAACCAATAGGTGTAGCCAACCTGTCCCATGATCTGCCAACATGATTAAAAATAAAAAAGCTGGTACTTCAAATTGTTCTACTTATTATTTGTTGTCCAGATTATAAAATTTCCTATGAAGAATCATAGGTAATTTAGACATGTAACAAGCCTCCCCCTTTTGTAGTTCTTAATCAAATATGACTCTGTTTTCGGAGGATGAGCATATGTATTGCACGTAGTATCTATCCGCATAAGTAAGCACGTAATTTGTTTAGTTTCTGAGATGATAGATTAAACTAAGCATCTTGTGGTTAAAGCGTAAGAAACTTAACATCTTGTCTAAGTGAGCATGTAACGATTACAGTCGCTCACATGCTAGGCAACCCAGTTATTTTTTACAGGGAAAAAACATTTCATTAATTAATCATAGTTTTACAATCCTCTGAAATAAAAATGCTAATCTCCTCGGGTGCTTTTGTTAACCAACACGCAGTGCGTTGTTGTATAGACAACCCAGTTGACAGCAACATCCCCACTTACCAGCTCACTCACTTGATAGTTCAATTTAGGTACTCCCTCTGATCCGAATTAATTGACGCAGCCTCTATACAATCAGCCTCTAATATGTACTAATACAGCGTCATCTAATTTTAACCGGAGGGAGTAGTATATTAACCAGTCTTTCATGAGTCTCTTTTCTCCACTTGCCTACTATTGACTAATATTGAGTTGACACTAGCAGTAAACAAACTACTATTTTTCTCTCAAGGAAAACCACTCGTTATTGACTCTATCAGTTCAATTGCTTGCAGATAATCTCAAGTCAGACAGATGAAAGTGAAATTGATATGCTCAAGGATACTGGAGTGCAGATTGTTGCAAAATGTGATGGTTTGCCTCTTGCTGTCAAAGTAATGGGAGGGCTCTTGTGTCAGAAGGACAGAAAACACCGTGAGTGGGAGAAGGTTCTGACTGATTCTGTATGGTCGATATCTGGACTGCCGGAAGAGCTAAACCATGCAGTATACTTAAGCTATGAAGATTTACATTCGTGTGCCAAACAATGCTTTCTGCACTACTCCCTTCTCCCTAAAAATACAATGTTTTTTAGTGGTGAAATCATTGGCATGTGGATTAGCAAAGGATTTCTTCATGGGATCTCAGATGACTTAGAAGAACTAGGAAACAAGTACTATAAGGAGCTCATACTGAGGAATCTTATTGAGCCAGATTCAGAGTATGCTGACAATCTGTCTGCAACATGCATAATGTTGTACGCTCATTTGCTCAATTTCTGGCTAGAGACGAGGCACTAGCAGTTCACAGTGGAGAAACTAATATTGTTAGTAAACTTAGTGCACATGAGTTTCTTCGGTTATCTCTAGAAAGCAAAGCATCAGAATCAGATGGGTTAGAGTGGAGTTCTTTGCAAGCATAGAAGACATTAAGGGCACTAATATCAACTGGCTATATAAATATCAAGCCTGGTGATTCGTTAGTTCATTTTCCATGTCTACGAACTTTACATATAGATTCTGCACATGTTGTAGCATTGCTTGAATCCTTGCATGAACTCAAGCACCTGAGGTACTTGTCCTTACAAAACACTGATATATCTAGTCTACCTGATAGCGTTGGAAAGATGAAATTCTTGCAGTACATTAGCCTTACAGCATGTGAGCAATTTGTGAAACTTCCGCATAGCTTTCTAAAGTTAGGGCAGCTAAGGAACCTTAACTTCAGTGGAACAAGCATAGAAGGCATACCTAGGGGGTTTCATGCTCTAAGAAACTTGAGGGTGTTAATTGGGTTTCCAGCCCAGGTGGATGGTGATTGGTGTAGTTTGGAAGAGTTGGGTCCTCTTTCTCAGCTCAATCATCTTGAATTGGACAGATTGGAGAATATAACTGCTTCCTCATCTGCAGCAAAGGCAAAGCTTGCCGACAAGGTGCATCTTACTATTCTATACTTACATTGTGGTAGTATATTGGGAGATGATGGGCTGATTAACACTAGTGCAGAACCGGGCAATAGCACCGGTTCGTAAGGCCCTTTAGTGCCGGTTACATAACCGGCACTAAATTGTGGTCACTAAAGGCCCCCCCTTTAGTACTGGTTTAGCACGAACCGGTGCTAAAGGGCAACCACGTGGCACGAGCCAGCTCCGGGGGCCTGGAGCCCTTTAGTACCGGTTGGTAAGACCAACCGGTACTATAAGGTTTGGGGAGTTTTTAGTTTTATGATTTCTTTTTCATTTAATTTTGTGTTTCCATTTTAATTCTTTTTCGTTTGCTGGTATTTTACGATACTACACATTGTACGTATATACATATATATATATATATATATATATATATATATATATATATATATATATATAAATTTCTAGTAGAACCAATCATGCATATATATATATCATCAATGTCTCACAAACCACCATATTAATTAATTCACACATACACACATGTATAGCTATATACAATTTCTCCTACATATGAATGTTGCCTTCGGAGCCAGTGGCATTAGCCTAATTGGTGCCTTCGGAGCACGATGACAATTGGAAGTGGTTTTCATGGGGGCGGTAGCGGGTAATAGAATTCTCCATTCGGATTTATGACCTGGTCGAGCAAAAATCCCGCTATTTCCTCTTGAAGTGCTTCTACGCGCTCCCTTTCTATGAGCTTCTCCCGCACCTCTTTGAACTGTTAAGAAGGAGATCAATATGCATGTGTATTAGTTGTGTGACTAGATATCGATAATGGTGTAAAAATTATGAATAGTGTTCTGACAAGCGTACCCATTGCTGTCTTTGAGATCTGCTCCTTTTGGACGCCATCATGCGAATGTTCTCGCAAACGCAGAATGCACACAGATCAGTCCCTACGCGCTGCTTGTGGCCTTTACGAGAATGGAATTTGATCAGATAATAATTAATCAAGCATGATAATTAAAAAGATGGCAGCTAGCTAGCTAGCTAGTACTACTTAATTACATATCTTGGGTCGAATCCATTTAAGCTTTTGTTTCCATTCACCTTCCGTGACGCTGATGAATCTTTCCCAAGCCCTGCCCGCCGACAAAGAAAATGAATAAAGGGGTTATTAAATAGTTCATATCATGAAATGACGAACTAAATAGGCCAACATATATAGTTAATAATGATTGAAATTACCTGTTGACTATCCCATACAAGATGTTATAGTCAGTTTTTTCTGAGATTAGTGAGTCCAGTACTTCAACTGTTCGTCTGTTCCGGCGTCAACTTTTATGATACACAAGACCCAGTGAAATCTGCATGCACACACGTTTACATGTCTTAATTAAGCGGGCATATGTAAGCAAAAACATGTAGCTAGCTAGTAGGGAAAAACAAAGAATTTGTAGTACAAGACAGTGTGACTCACTGGAAGTTGTAAGGAAGTAGTATATCTTCATTGTATTTGAGGCGCTTCAAGAACTCTAGCATGCTGTCCTCTACTTCCTTTGCACAATGTTTATTTATCTTCCATGTGTATTCATTAACGGTGTTTGGGTCAATGAACCCAATGCCAAAGCATCCACCTTTTCTCATTTCATATATCTTCATCCTGCATAATACCACAGAAAAGAATATAGTGAGGATAATTACAGGTAATGATTGATCAAAAGGATCACTACTGCTAGCTTGAGACTTAAATTATAGAAAGAAATCACTTACAGACAATAGCAACTGACGATAGATTTGTCGAGTGCGTCTTGATTGTATAACTGAAATAGTTCTAAATACTCAACGGACACAGCTTTCTCATGGTAGTAATGGTCCTGCTTGACATTCACCATGAGGGACAATCGCTCTGAAATCTTGGTAATGTTCATGTACCATTGATGCAATTCATACATTCTCGTTGGGAGGTTCTTGACCTTGTCTAGCGCGACCAAAGGTTGGCCCCGGACATATTTCCGTTTTACTTTATCCTCTCTAAGCGAAGGCATGGGCTCGATCTCGGGGAGTTGTCCAACAGTGATGTTGAGAACTTCAGCCTGCATTATATGCTCCTCCGTTATTACCACATTGCCCACCTCGGGAACATGCACTGTTTGCCCACAATAATATTGGGCGCAGATTGTCACTGTTGTTGGCACAACAAGCGAGGGATCGATTCGCCCTACTGTTCTCCCAGTGGGAATGGTTTTCCGCATTTTTGGCAGCTGCTTCTTGTTTGCTCGATCCCGATGTAGACGTGCTCGCCTCCCTTTGTAGACGTGCTCGATTTAACTTCCTGATGTGGCGCTCATAGTCTGTGTCAACAGGCTTGAGAGCTGGTGGTTGAGCCATATGAATGAAGTGGTCAATCGTTTCCTTAGGCACTTTCTCCCTTGGCGGCGGTAGCGGTTTCGGTGCAAAATGGGCTTCCACCTCGGCCTTCGATATGGCTGTGATTTCCTCCTCGGACCTGTCATAAGACCTCTGCGGAAGAGGCTTGAGGCTTGGACCATATTTATATCGCTTGCCTCCGCCTGTACTTCCTGTACTACCTCGACTCGTACCGCTACGCACCATAGCTGCGGGGTGTCTCTTCTGCGATTGCTGAGGCGGCGGAGACGGCTGACAGGACTGAGTTGGACGAGGAGGAGTGGCCTGAGGTTGTGCCGGACTTGGAGGAGGAGTGGACGTCTGACGCTGTGGCGGACTTGGAGGAGGAGGATTGTCCTGACACTTTGCCGGACTTGGAGGAGGAGGAGTGGCCTGACACTTTGCCGGACTTGGTGGACTTGCAGGAGCGGGAGTCTGCTGACTCGGTGGCGGACTTCGACGAGGACTCGGCTGACGCGGTGTCGGTGGCCTTGGAAAGATGATGCAATCCTTTTTCCATAGGATGATACGATGTTTGGCCTCTCCGAGAAAGCGCTCGCCGTCACCTCCAGCAATGTCAAGCTGTAGCCCCGAATATGGTGGGTCCACCACCTCATCAACCAAGACACGAGCATAGCCCGCTGGAATCGGGTTGCAATGGAAGGTTGCCTCGGGGGGATTTGTGAAAGCACAGCCGTCCGCCACCTTCATGGATATGTTCTTCATTTTGACGTGTAGCTCGCAGTTAGTGTTCTCCGTGATGTCATCCACGGGGTATCTACCCAGCATTGTGTCGTCCGGGACGGAACCCACGCTGCTTCTCGGCATGGATGGGCCGGTGCTATCCAATGCTAGATCATCCGCTAGCTGCTGCAGCTGCTGAGACCCCCTTTGATGGGTAAGTGAGTCGATCCGCTCCTGCTGCCGCTGGATTTGACTGCCAATTCCGCTTGACTTGCTTCTAGGCCTTGAAGGCATTCATAGTCCCGCTTCCTCTGCTCCTCCTCCATCTTCCTCTTCTTCTTCTCCGCAATCTTCTTTCTCGCACGGGTTCTGTAGTCATTGTTCCAGTCTGAAAACCCCTCATACCACGGCATGGCGCCCTTGCCTCGTGTTCTTCCCGGGTGTTCAGGATTTCCCAGGGCACGCGTAAGCTCGTCATTCTCTCTGTTGGGCTGGAACACCCCCGTTCGTGCCTCTTCTATTGCAACAAGTATCGCATCGTCGGCTCCCTTCAGACTTGCCCTCGTCGAAACATTGCCTGTCTCCCGGTCCAACTCCCCCCCATGTGCATAGAACCAAGTCCTAACCCTGGGGGGCCAACTCTTAGTAGCCGGAGTGACACCTGCATCCTCCATCTCTTTCTCAGACTTATCCCACTTAGGCATTGCCACCGCATAGCCACCGGCCTGACTTATGGAACTTATCCTTTTTTTCGGCATTCTTCTTGTTTATTCTCGACCGTTCCTTAGCTAATTCCGAATCCTTGAATTTCACGAAATCGTCCCAATGATCACGTTGGTTCTCCAGTGTTCCCTTGAATACTGGAGTCTTCCTTCCTCCCTTGATGTACTTGCTCCATTCACGATTCTTGTAGTTCTTGAATGCAGTCGCCATCATCCTAAGAGCAGCCTCTTTGACTTTCTGCACATCTGCTTCTATGAAATGATCTGGTAGGGTGAAATGTTCCATGAGAGTATCCCAAAGCAGATCTTTTTGATTCTTGTCGACAAAAGTAACATCTGGACGTGGCTTTGCTGGCGCTCTCCATTCTTGAAGTTTGATCCGGAGTTGGTCCTTGACAAGAACTCCGCACTGACGAACGAACTTGTCCGCAATCTTCTTAGGCGCTAATGGTTTGCCAGTAAGGCCGCATGCCTCGATATTGTACTTTACGCCCGGCTTCAACTTTTTGTTCGGGCCTCGTTTCGTCATTTTGCCTGAAGATTTGCTCGATCCGGATGGCTGAAAGAACAAAGCTCGATTCGTTAATATATCTTCAAGTCATTTAAAACATGTGATGATCACCAGATGCCTGCTTATATAAATATATATACCTCGCCGGTGTTTTTTGTTTCAGGGTCAACATGTTCTTCGTCATCGTCATAATCATAGTTCAGGACTTCATCAATTTCGTCGTCGCGATCGAATATCATATCACCCTCTCCGGTGTTGTTTAGAAATTGAGCCGTCATAATCTTCTTCATTCTGATTATCATCGGCCCGCGTATCATATCGAACATGGTGCATTCTCCCTCTCGTCGGTATTATGCGCCATAGCTTTTGTTTAACTAATCCAAAAGAAATATAAAACAATTTAGTATTCAAATTACATCGTCTCGAATAATAGATATAATCTCGAATACATCATCCAGAATAATAGATATAATCTCAAATACATCGTCTCGAATAATATATAATATTGAATAGTACATCACTGGCTATTAGCTAATAAAGATTGAATACTACAGAAGAATCTAGGACACTCGCGGTTCCTCCGGGCAGGCGGTGGACACCCAAAGAGAAGGAACCCTCACAGGATCATAGCTGAAGTGAGATCCCCGAAGATACTGCCACGTATTGGAGAACCTGCCTCCCTCTAACACAACCATGTAGCGATGGGCGTGCTCGTCCTCCTCCTCGACATGGCGACGTACCACCTCCGGCGGGCCGGGTCCTCCCACCAAGCTGGCCCTGTGAACGCCACCAAACGAGATCGAGGTCGACGATGGGACCCGGCGGGTTCCTCATCAAGCGGCGCGCCCTCAAGCAGCACCTCCAGTGCTAGCCAGTGAGCCAGTCCGGACATGGGTCGGCTGGGCGTCGTCATGGACGGGTCGACGGCGAGGATGCGGGCAGGCATCGTCGAGAACAAATACTAGCTATATGCCCATAAAAAGTAACATTTTTTAATGATTGGATTTTGATAACTAAAATTTCTAACATTTTTATATAACACTAATTATGCTAATCTAAATAATCTAAATAACACTAAAATTTCTAACATTTCTAACATTTCTATATAACACTAATTTCTAACATTTCTATATAACACTAATTTCTAACATTTCTATATAACACTAATTTCTAACTGATTAAGCACTAATTATATCCATCTAACATGCATTCATACATATATAATAGTGAAAAATAATAATCTAAATAATCTAAACTAATTAAACACTAATTATCTAAACTAATTAAACATACAAAATAATAATCTAAATAATCTTAACTAATTAAAGACTAATTATCTAAACTAATTAAAGACTAATTATCTAATGCTCGTGTGTGTGTGTACGGGCTCGGGGCTGGAGACTCACAATGAGCGGCGGCTGACAGCAGGCGGCGGCGAGGCGGCGGCGAGGCGATGGGCGGGCGGCGATGGCGTGGGCGGCGCGACGGAGACGAGGCGGCGAGGGACGAAGCGGCGGCGAGACGAGCGGCGGCGACGGGACGGGCGGCGGCGGGATGGGGCGGCGACGGGGGGAAGCGGCGGCGAGCAGCGGCGACGTCGGAGACGATCGAGGGCGGCGGCGACGGCGACGAAGACGACGGAACAGAGGCAAAAACAGAGGAAAACTGGAATTTTCGTAGCAGTTGTATATATAGAAGGCACCTTTAGTACCGGTTGGAGCTAGCAATCGGTACTAAAGGTCTGTTTTGACCAGGCCAAGCGAAGGGAAGCGATCCCCTTTAGTACCGGGTGGTGGCACAAACCGGTACTAAAGGCCCCCCCTTTAGTACCAGTTTGTGCCACGACCCAGTACTAAAGGGGTGCTTGGGCAAGCAGTCTTGATCTTGAAGTTTAGTCCCACCTCGCTAGTCGAGGACTACCTGACCGGTTTATAAGCCCAGCTGCGGTAGCTCTCTCGAGCTCCTCTCCTAATCAGCCCTCTGGGCCTACCTGTCCTCCTCGCCTTGTGGGCCTCATGGGCCTTGGGGCCTGCATCCTGGCCCAACGAAATGTTGTGTCGCTAGTCGTATGCAGGCGCTTTGGCCCAAAGAGGGCGGCTTTTTCTTAATTTTTTTTTGCTTTATTTTTTGTTTTATTTATTTTTGAGTTGTTTTTTGCTGTATTTAGAGTTTCTTTGTGAATATTTTTGCTTTAGGTACAAAAATTACAAACTTTCTGTTAGTGCGGTAGATTTCAAATTTGAATAGTTTAAATTTTGAATTATTTGAAATTTGTGTGAATCACTAGTTTGTGAATAACTTAACTTTGAAAAAGTTTTTCAGTGATTCTTTTTTCTTATGTTTAATATTAGTGTGTTTTATCATTATATTCAATTTAGTAATGCTTAGGTTATTTAAAAATGAAATGCCTTTGTAACAGTTCAGTTTTAAATTGAAACCCCGATACTTGAAAGAGATTGTCCATTTTGTACACGAAGTGCATCCAGTTTTGCCGTAACCCTCTCTACTTTCTTGCACATGCTATTTGTATGAAATTATGATACCATGCCAACTTTCAACCTTTTCTGAGTTCATTTGAATTGCTTTTCAATTTCAGGGTCATTTATTGGAAAAAAATCAGTAAATGCATGAAAAGAATTTGTTTGCACATAAAATTTCTTCGCGTTTCAAATGCCAAAACACATAACTACCCTAACTATTACAGACATTCCCTCCTGGGTGTGAAACACAGAAGAAAGTGATGATAGTGAAGCCGATCACATCCCAGATCTTTGGTGTGAAACTTTTTCTTCGCGTGTGTCCCTTTGCGCCGTAACCATGGATAATCTTCATCATTTAACGGGATGCTTTTCTGAGTTCATTTGAATTGCTTTTCTCAGTTCATTTGAATTGGTTTTCAATTTCAGGGTCATTTAGCTGGAAAAAAAATCAGTAAATGCATGAAAAGAATTTGTTTGCACATAAAATTTCTTCGTGTTTCAAATGCCAAAACACATAACTACCCTAATTATTACAGGCATTCCCTCCTGGGTGTGAAACACAGAAGAAAGTGATGATAGTGAAGCCGATCACATCCCAGATCATTGGGTGTGAAACTTTTTCTTCGCGTGTGTCCCTTTGCGCCGTAACCATGGAAAATTTTCATCATTTAACGGGATGCTCGGGTCAATATTCACTGTGAATGGAGCAATTTCATCAAACTTTTCATAATCTTCTGACTTGTCTGTCTTGTCATCCACTCCCACGATGTTTCTCTTCCTAGAAAGAACTATATGACGCTTTGGCTCATCGTACGATGCATTCGCTTCCTTATCTTTTCTTTTTCTTGGCTTGGTAGACATGTCCTTCACATAGAAAACCTGTGCCACATCATTGGCTAGGACGAATGGTTCATCTGCATACGCAAGATTGTTGAGATCCACTGTTGTCATTCCGTACTGCGGGTCTTCCGTTACCCCGCCTCGTGTCATATTGACCCATTTGCACCGAAACAAAGGGACCTTTAAACCACGTCGATAGTCAAGTTCCCATATGTCCTGTATATAACCATAATATGTTTCCGTTCCCATCTTGGTTTCTGCATCAAAGCGGACACCACTGTTTTGGTTGGTGCTCTTCTTATCTTGAGCGATCGTGTAAAATGTATTACCATTTATCTCGTACCCTTTGAAAGTCATTATATTCGAAGATGGTAACTGGGACAGCAAGTACAGGTCATCTTCAATAGAGGTGTCATGCATGGTGCGATATACGCAACCAGTTGGCGAAACTCTGGTTTGTTCACGTGTAATCCAGTCATCGACCGCTCCGGTGTTTGGGCGTAGCAAATTCTTGTGTTCATCCATATACGGAGCCACCAAGGTGGAATTCTGTAGAAGCTGTGTAGTGTGCTTGGTGAGAGAATGTCCGTCCATACATATTATTTGTTCCCCTCCTAGCGTGCCTTTTCCATCGATCGCCCTTATGCCGCGATTCAGAACACCAATCGGCTTAAGGTCGGGAATAAAGTCAATACAAAACTCAATGACCTCCTCATTTTGATGGCCCTTGGAGATGCTTCCTTCGGCCTAGCACGGTTATGAACATATTTCTTTAAGACTCCCATGAACCTCTCAAAGGGAACATATTGTGTAGAAATACAGGACCCAAAAGCGTTAATCTCTTCGCATAGGTGAACTAGGGCGTGCGTCATGATGTTGAAGAAGGATGGTGGGAACACCAACTCGAAATCGACAAGACATTGCACCAAATCATTACGTAACCTTGGTATGATTTCGGATCGATTACCTTCGAGAGATTGCATTGAGAAATGCACATAGCTTCACAATGGCTAATCGAGCGTTTTTGGTAGAAGCCCCTCAATGCAACCGGAAGCGATTGCGTCATAATCACGTGGCAGTCATGAGACTTTAGGTTCGGAACTTTTCTCTGCCATGTTTATTATTCCCTTTATATTCGACGAAGCTAGACGGTACCTTAATCTTGGCGGGCATTCAAAGAAGATTTCCTTCTCTTCTTTGGTAAGGCGTAGCTTGCATGACCACGATGTATGCCGTCTTCTCCGTGCATACGTTGCTGGTCCTCCCGTGCCTCAGGTGTATCTTTTGTCTTCCCATACACGCCCAAGGAGCCAAGCAGGGTCACACAAAGATTCTTCGTCACGTGCATCACGTCGATTGTGGAGCGGACCTCTAGGTCTTTCCAATATGGCAGGTCCCAAAATATAGATTTCTTCTTCCACATGGGTGTCGTCCGTCCGCGTCTTCGAACAGGTTGTCCGCGGGACCCTTTCCAAATATCACCTTCAAATCCTTGACCATATCATGTACATCAGCACCAGTACGGTGGCGAGGCTTCGTCCGGTGATCCACCTCACCTTTGAAATGCTTGCCTTTCTTTCTTACTGGATGCCTGCTCGGAAGAAATCAACGATGTCCCAGGTACACATTCTTCTTACAACTATTCAAATATATACTGTCGGTATCATCCAAACAGTGCGTGCATCCATGGTATCCCTTGTTTATGCGTCACGAAGGTTCTTGAGAGCATGCCAATCATTGATGGTCACGAACAGCAACGCCTTTAGGTCAAATTCTTCCCCCATGTGCTCATCCCACGCACATACACCTGTTCCATTCCACAGTTGTAAGAGTTCTTCAACTAATGGCCTTAGGTACACATCAATGTCGTTGTCGGGTTGCTTAGGGCCTTGGATGAGCACTGCCACCATAATGAACTTCCGCTTCATGCACAACCAAGGAGGAAGGTTATACAAACATAGAGTCACAGGCCAGGTGCTATGGTTGCTGCTCTGCTCTCCAAAAGGATTAATGCCATCTGCGCTTAGACCAAACCATACGCTCCTTGTGTCATCTGCAAACTCCTTCCCATACTTTCTTTCAATTTTTCTCCACTGCAACCCGTCAGCGGGTACTCTCAACTTTCCGTCTTTCTTACGGTCTTCTCTGTGCCATCGCATCGCCTTGGCATGCTCTTTGTTTTGGAACAAGCGTTTCAACCGTGGTATTACAGGAGAATACCACATCACCTTGGCAGGAATCTTCTTCCTGGGGCGCTCGCCCTCAACATCACCAGGCTCATCGCGGCTGATCTTATAGCGCAATGCACCACATACCGGGCAAGCGTTCAAATCCTCGTACTCACCGCGGTAGAGGATGCAATCATTAGGGCATGCATGTATCTACGCACCTCTAACCCTAGAGGGCGACAGCCTTCTTTGCTTCAGTACTCTCGGGCAATTCGTTTTCCTTTGGAAGCATATCCTTTATCATTACCAGCAACTTTCCAAATCCCTTGTCGGATACACCATTCTCTGCCTTCCATTGCAGCAATTCTAGTGTGGTGCCCAGCTTTTCTTGTCACCCACGCAATTGGGTACAACAATTTTTGTGATCCTCTAACATGCGCTTTGCAACTTCTTCTTCTCCAAATCACTTGCGCAGTTTCTCTTTGCATCGGCAATGGCCCGACCTAGATTATCAACAGGCTCATCTGATGCCTCTTCTTCAGCTTCTTCCCACATTGCCGGCTCAGCTTCTTCCCGCATTACCGGCTCAGGTTCTTCCCCCATTGTTGTATCATCGTATTCAGGGAACCCATGGCCAGGATAGCTATCATCATCCTCTTCTTCTTCATTGTCTTCCATCATAACCCCTCTTTCTCCGTGCTTGGTCCAAACATTATAGTGGGGCATGAAACTGGACTCAAACAGGTGGACGTGAATGGTTCTTGACGTAGAGTAATTGCGACCATTCTTACAGCCAGCACATGGACAAGGCATAAAACCATCCGCCCACTTGTTTGCCTCAGCCGCAAGCAAAAAAGTATGCACGCCCTCAATGAACTGGGGAGAGCATCGGTCATCGTACATCCATTGTCGGCTCATCTTCATTACACAACACCGAATAGACCAAATTAATACAAGTTCATACATAAAGTTCATACAACACTTAAATGCAACAAACAAATAACTCTCTAGCTAAAGCATTTAAATGCAACAACAAATGCGATCAAGATCGCAACTAAGGTAACAATTGATCCAACAGCATAATGATACCAAGCCTCACTATCGATGGCATATTTTCTAATCTTTCTATTCTTCAAGCGCATTTTCTCCATCTTGATCTTGTGATCATCAACGACATCGGCAACATGCAACTCCAATTCCATCTTATCCCCCTCAATTCTTTTCAATTTTTCTTTCAAGTACTCGTTTTCTCTTTCAACTAAATTTAACCTCTCGACAATAGGTCGGTTGGAATTTCCGGTTCACATACCTCCTAGATAAAAATATCTATGTTAACTTGATGGGCATAATTTGTCATAAACACGAAATGCAACAAATAGTTTTAAAAGAGAATATACCACATCTAAATCATAACAAGGACGAGGGCCGACGGGGACGGATATCAAAACCATGGCACTATGTATAACAAACAACGTACGGGTAAGATAATTATTACATGATTAACTATATATCCAAATCACACAAACATCAATTTTTATATAAAATTTCATGAACAAGAGGCTCACCACAAGGTGGTGCCGGTGTGACGGACGGTCTTGGGCGATCGGCGGTGGTTACGACGGAGATTTAGAAGGCACTAAGTAAACCACACCTACATATGCAAACTAAGTGTTATTTTTGACCTCAAATTGCATATAAATCAAATACTAGCACATATATATATTTCCTCCCAAATTACTAAACTCACAAATTAGTAACTATACAAAGCATGGGAAGAGCTAATCTAGCAATGAGAGATGAAAGGACAAAGTTGCTAACCTTTGTGATCACTTGAATGGATGGGGGCCTTCAAATCTTGACAAATTTTGGGCAAAATGTGTGATGAGCTCGAGGGGAGAAGAGGAAGAACAGAGAGGAGAGGAGAGGGGAAAGGGGGAAGAACAGAGCGAGCTGGACGAAGGGTTTATATGCAGGAGGACCTATAGTACCGGTCCGTGCCACGAACCGGTACTAAAGGTGTTGGAGGGGGCCCAGACTGACAACATCCTGCCACCACCCTCATTAGTAGCGGTTCGTGGCACGAACCGGTGCTAAAGGTTAGCCACGAACCGGTACTAATGAGAGCGGCCCGGCTAGCCGTTGGAACCGGCACTAATGTATACATTAGTGCCGGCTCTAATACAAACCGGCACTAATGTGCTGCACATTTGACCCTTTTTCTACTAGTGTAAAGAGGACGATGGTGTCCCTGAGGAAGAGCAACAACAAATCAAGAAGGTGTTTGATGAGCTCTGCCCTCCACCTAGGTTAGAAAATCTTGAGATCAGAGGATATTTTGGCCGGTGGCTCCCAAGGTGGATGATGTCTTCATCAGTTGTGACCCTCGAGAGCTTCAGGATTCTGTTCATTACTGACTTGGCTTGCTGCACACAGCTTCCTGATGGCTTGTGTCAGCTCCCTTATTTGGAGTTTATTCAGATCCTCCGTGCTCCAGCCATCAAGCGTGTTGGACCAGAATTCATGCAGTCCTACCATCAGCACAGTCCTCGTCCTTCCCAGATGGTGGCTGCATTTCCGAGATTGCATGAGATGGATTTAATGAGAATGGTGGAATGGGAGGAGTGGGAGTGGGAGGAGCAAGTGCAAGCCTTTCCTGTCTTGCAGCGGCTTCTGCTAACGGAATGCAAATTGAAATGTCTTCCTCCTGGCCTTGCCACCCAGGCAAGGGCTTTGAATAAGTTAATCATATACTATGTCCACAGTCTCATCTCTCTAGAGAACTTTCCATCTCTGGTTGAGCTGGATCCGATTGAAAACCTCGACCTGGAGAGGATTACTAATCTTCCTAGACTGCAGAAGCTTACCATTGAAGACTGCCCAAAGCTGAAGGCATTGGAAGGTGTTCCTGCACTCCAGAGGCTCATACTCACAGATAAAGATATGGAGACACTCCCAGAATACATGGGAAGTATAAAGCCAAGGCATTTGGAGCTATACTGCAGCCTAGCACTACTCGCTTCCATAGCTGTGGGACAATCTGGTCCTGAGTGGGACAAGTTCAGGCATGTTGAGCATGTCAAGGCATATGCATGTGAAGGAGATAATTCAAGGAAATGGTATGTCTTGTACACAGCTAATCCCTACAGCTTGGAGACAAATGTCAACCTCTCTGCTTTCATGTCTAGAGGTAATTATATTCGCATTGGTCATTCATCTTAATTATCGGTTTGCTCTGTTTATTTGATTTGTTCTCTGTGTTTTCTTCCTCTCAGTCATATGATGGAGTTTGAATATATTCTCTACAGTCCCAATACGCCCTTCCAGAGTAGGACACTAGGTATTTTAAAGACTGCCTTTTTCTCTAAAGAGATTACTCGAATTGCTTTTTGTTGCTTTGTTGATGGCTACATGGTAACCGCCGCCGCATCATGATTTAGCTACACTCCCTCATGTGCTAAATTTCTTCTATACTTACCTTTTCCCCATGGTTATGTCTGAATTTTAAATGAAAGTGGTATCTTTAAAAGATAAAGCTCATATATGATTTGTGGATCTCACTGTTTTAACTCTGCCACAGTTGAGAGGTCTTGCCTTGCAAGCTATGGATTGTATAACCACTTCTATCTTTTCTTCACTTGCAGGAATCTTAACTTCTTTTGAGGACACACAAAGATTTGAGTCTGTCTTCAAAATGACAAGAAAAACCTTTAGCTATATCTGCAGCTTGGTATATGTGCTGTCATTGGAAGATATGAACAGCTACACCTTTGTCGATGGGAGGGTTCTGTGTTTAGAAGATAGAGTGGCTATTGCTCTGAAAAGGTTGTACTCTAGTGAGACATCGGAGACCTTAGGATCCTCTGTTGGTGTGAATGAGTCAACCGTCTTGTTGGTAACTGAGAGCTTCGTTGTGTCTTTGGATAAGCGAGCAGAGCACCATTTGCTCTGGCCAGACTCCAGCAAAATGGATGAGATCAAGTCCATGTTTGACAAGATCCACGATATGCATAACTGTTGCGGTGTTATATGTACAACTCACATCCCATTTGGACCAAACTGGGACCATGAGAACAATGATAGCATCCTAGTACAGCTCGTTATTGATCCAGAATTGAGGTTCAGGAACATTTGGTGGGACGGATAAGCAGCATGAACCAGTCAAGCATTTTGCATGAATCTTATTTGTTCAAGGAGTGCGAAAAGGGTGCTTGGCTGAATGGTAGCAAGCTGAAGGTGGCAGCAGATGGATTAGAAGTCGGGGAATATATAGTTGGTGATGCAGGATACCCTCTTCTCCCATGGCTACTCACACCTTACCAGGAAGATCTCTCGGATTCCAAAGCAGAGTTCAATAGGAGACACTCCACAGCCACAACCTGTGCTCAGAAGGCGCTGGCAAGGTTCAGAGACACATGGAAGTACCTGCAGGGAGAGACGTCGTGCCCTGTCAATCAGAAAACTCTAGTTACCACAATCCACGCCTGTTGCTACTTGCATAACATAGTAATAGATATGGAGGATGATGCAGCCATGCCGATCATTGAGGAGCCGGATTACTGTGATGAAGTGCGCCAGTTAGCAAAGGAGGATGCTGTCAAGGCGAGGGATATGCTTTCACAATACTTCTTGACTAGGAGGTCATCCGAATTGGGAGGTGAATTATCACATCTGCTCCTCATCTTAATTTGTTCGTTTAATTTCTCAGTCTGATAGTTTGTCATACTTTATTTTTATTTTTTATTTTTTTTAGAAAGAAAGGGTTGTGCCCCTGTTCCATTTCAAAACGAAACGAAACAACCAGTCCAGAGTATGTTACAGCAGCAAAGCACACGACGGACAACAGGCACGCTGCCGTAGTACAGCGTTGAAACAAAGCAACGCGAGTCTAGAGACTAGAAACAAGAAGGAAATTAAAACTGCAAGCGCTAGAGCACAAAAGCACTAATCAACCAAAGAGGGAGCTACAAGCTTCAAAAGCCCAGCGAACAGGTCAACAGAATCTTTCGCGCCTCAGCCAGGATCCGGCCATAGCAACAGAGGTAGGCTTCTTGCTTTCTCCTCCAGCTTTTCCACTGCCCACTCCAGCTTGCCCCTGGCATCTCCTGAGGAAAGGCACTCCCAGGTAGACAGATTTGTAGCTGTTCTCCTCCAGATAGCCTGCATACCAGGCCAACAAACATTATTGAAAACTATGTCGTTGCGAGTTTTCCAGATCGCCCACAGCCCAGCCGCATGGACTATGTTAATGACCGCGAACCTATCTCCTCTGAGCCAGTATGAGGAGATAGACATCATATTGATGTCCTCACTCACTCCAGTGATGGCACAGATGGTTCTCCAGAACTCAGCAGCAACCACACAAGCGCTGAATAAATGAAAACAGGATTCATGTTCAGAGCAAAACACACAGGTGGGATCCCCCACCTCTTGCCTCTTGCTCAGGTTATCTCTGGTCAGGAGTTTATTATTGACCAAAAGCCAGAGAAAGATCTGAATCCTCGGGGGAATTTTTAAATTCCAAACAGCAGGAGCAGTAGTAGGCAAGACCCCTCGGAAATTAATGAACTTGTAGAAGGACTTAACTGTGAACACTTTTTTGGAATTCAGATTCTACACAGGAGAGTCATCCTCATCTACTAACTGAATGGAACTGGCAATTTCTACTAGTTCAAACCAAAGAGCCATCTGCTCATGGGTAAAACATCTTCTAAACGTAAGTTTAAGGTTACGGCCGTCCCAAATATTATTAATAGTGACATTATGCTCATTAGCTAGGTTGTACAACTCCCAATATTGAGTAGCCAATGTAGCATTGCAAAACCAATGGTCCTCCCAGAATCTAGTTCTCTTGTCGTTGCCTACTTTCCAGGAGAAGCCAATTTTGGCAGCTTGAGCTGCCCAAATCACTCCTTTCCAGAAAGGGGAGGTGCCCGTAGCAGAGCAAGCAAAAATATTACTATTCTGGGGATTATATTTGGAGTCAATAATATTCTTCCAAATTTTGCCCTCAGAGTTGTAGTATCTGTTAATCCAAGAAGCTAATACAGCTAAATTTAAATCTCCTATGTCAGTAATACCAAAACCACCAAACTCTTTTCTCATATTAATAGAGTTCCAAGCCGTCAAATGGTATTTGTGATGGCCCTCATAATCATCCCAAAAGCAATGAGCTAATTGGGAGTTAATGAGCTTAATGGCCCATTTAGGAAATTTAATATAGCCCATAAGGTAAGTAGGTATACTAGCTAGGCAGGCTTGGACTAAAATTAGTCTCTTGCCAAAAGAGAGCAATCTCCCTCTCCACCCAGCAGCTTTCTTGATGATCTTATCAACAGTAGGTTGTAGATCCTCTTTTCTAATTTTATTAAAATGCAGGGGGGCACCCAAGTACTTGATAGGAAACGTGCTAATTTTACAGCCCAGGGTTTGGGCAAAAACCGAGGCCTCCCTGCTATCAATATTAATAGGGACTAAATCACATTTGTGAAAATTAATCCTCATACCAGAGATCTGCTCAAAACAAGACAGAAGCCACTTAAGGTTTTTGGCATGCTCTAGATTATTATCTAGGAAGAGCAGGGTGTCATCAGCATATTGCATGCTAACAACTCCAGCAGGGTTTGAGGGGGGGAACACCAGCAATCAAATTTTCACCAGCAGCTTTGATCAAAATTCTAGTGAAAACGTCAGCAACTAAATTAAACAGGAGAGGGGAAATAGGGTCTCCCTGCCTAGCTCCTTTACCAGCTACGAAATACTCACTGTTAGTGTCATTTATTCTAACACCAACAGAACCTTTGCAGAGCAAGGATTCAATCTTATGCATCCAAATGGGGCCAAACCCTCTCTTCCAAAGCATTTTCAGTAGGAATTCTCTACTGATCATGTCATATGCTTTTTCATAGTCAAGTTTAAAGCAGAAACCAGACATTTTATTAGTGGCAACTGCATGAACCACCTCATGGGCCGCCACTATGCTTTCAAGGATAAACCTTCCTTTTTCATACTTTATTTCGTCCTGTTGTTTCCACTGTTCATCTGTTTAGTCGGCCTGGTGGATGCGGAGGGGGACCATGAAGTAGCTGCATCAGGCTCGGGGGATGAAGACAAGGAACAAGAAGCGCAGACAAGAACAACGGAGGAAGACAGGACCTAAAAAGCTTCTTTCTGCCACATCTTCTAACTTCATTCTAGGTACTACTGCTAGCAAGTCTTGTTACTCCCTCTTTCAGCAATATCACGGTTCTCTCTTAACTCAGTGTTATATGGCACAGCAGGTGGAAGGGAAGCATGAACACAGAGAAACAGGCTTTTGAATGCATGAACACATCCTGCACAAGGGATCAATGAGGCCGAGAAGCATCCCTGCTGGTTGGAACTTTTGAATGCATGAAACGCGGAGCAGCCCTGGCAATGGAGCCAAAGAGTGGCTACCTTGATGCTGCAGCATGTACTGAACTTCAACTCTTTCTCTGATGCAAACTGAAGAATTGTTCAAACATATCTGTAGTTTCCATCCATCAAATGGTGCAAACTGAAGAGTTTTTTCTTTGTGTTCTTGCTTAGCTGGTTGGTTTGATTCAGGAGACGGTTGCTGGTTTTGAATTCAGAAATCAAAATCCCAATCTGAATCAGGTGTACTTAAGGAGAACAGTGTTAAACTGAAGCAGTAAATTTCATTCACTGTTTTCATTTTCCATGAGTTCAGAGCTGTTAGAAAAGCGTTGATTGGCACTCACCAATTATCGGACGGCAAAAGGATCGCCAATTATCAGACTGAAGAGTTTGCTTAGCTGTAATAATTTCAGTTGGTCAGTTGACGCAAACTGAAGAATTGGCAAACATGATGCTCTGTTTGGGCCAGTACTCCTGTTTGGTGCAAAAGCAAACAGAAAGCTCCTCCTGTTCGAATTGATAAAAGACATTTGCAGACGTAACGAGGGCCGTCCATTTAACAGTGTTTACTACAAAATCAATCTGATGAGAAAGACGACGGTAGGAAATTAACTTTCAATCTGATTCAAGTGTTTACACAAAGCTGGCCGTCCGTAGTAGCCATGAGCTTAACTTCATGGAGCTTATATAGGAGAAAGAAACCAAGTTGTGTTGAAAGAAAATGGAAGCACAGTGCCAGCACATTTCTCTTTCAGTCATAATTTTCCAAGTACAGCAGTCAGAAACCATGCATATAATGCTCTTTGCAGACATTAATTTCTGATACATCTGATTACAGCAAAAGGAATCGAGTGAGTGAAGCTCGTTACAAAATCCATGCAGTAAGCTTAGAGCAGAAAATTATCAAACTAAGACTAAGACCATGCTAGAAATACATTTCAGAACCATCCTACTCACTTTCATACCTTTTGCTGCACAAATTCTACGTTCGACTGTAGAAAGTGAAATCGCTTGCTTGCAGAAATTATTTAACAACAGCTCAATGGTACCTTTATGTCTATCAAAATTTTCGACACAAGTTATGAGAATCCCGAAATATAACAACTCTCAGACTAAAAATGCAACAAGGTTAGGAAATATGCAAGTAGGCCAGTCCCACTTTCTACAAACTGATAATTCTTTTAATAATCTGGGGTAAAAAGGATTATCTTCTTTTTGTTTGGTTGTTTTCAGTTTTCGTACATAGTGTCAGAAACTATTAATTCTGGTCAGAATACAGAACGTCCTTTTTTGTAAATTTGGATCACCCAAGCGCTATATATATTCATGGTTTTTTTGTCAGCTCACACATTTTTCAGAAATGTCAACTTGAGTTTCCTTTTTAAAAACACTGGAACCAACAGAAAATCCTATTCCCCAGCCATTGCGTAGGATAGGTTTCACTGTACAAAATGCGCACCCCTGTTGGCAATGGGTCGGCCCATGTACGAGATAGGTTTTCCCAGGTTCGGGACGATTCTAGAAGGTTATTCCTGGTTTTCTCTTTTATCTAATTTGCAGTGCTTACTTTCTTGCTTTTACGATTTTTTTTCGTTTTTATTTTTTGTTCTTTTCCTGTTGCTTTTTGTTTTTATTATCCTTTTTAGTGTTTATTCTTCCATTTTAATTCAGGACCAGTACTGAAAAGTTGAGAAATTTCAGAATTCAAGAACATTTTTTCATGTTTGTGAAAAAATCAATCAAAATCGGAAGGAGCTACCATTTGTTTTTTGTTTTCCCCCTTTTGTTGTGTTCTCTTTGGTGGTAACGATTTTTCTATCAATTTACCTTTTCTTTTTCTCCATTTCCTGTTGTTTTTTTCTTTTTATACTTTATTTACCTTTTCCATTTCAATTCACGTACATTTTAAAAAAAAATCAAGCTTGGGAAAAATCATTAAAATTCGCAATCATTTTCTATTTCACATTTATGGAAAAAAGTTAAATTCACATTTTTTGGGGAATTATCTAACATTTGTGAAAATTTTGAACATTTTTTGAAAATCCTCGAATATATTTCAACTTTCAGAAACATTTAAATAAAACATGAACAATTTTTAAAATTCTAGGATTCTTTTTTATTTTATGAAGCTTTTTAAAAATATGCTGAAAAGTAGATTTTCTCATAGATTTATTTCTTGGTTGTACTTTTCATCACACCATTAAGAACACGCAACTATCTTATGGTCTGGAGAGTAACTGGGTATACATATTTTTTTCCATGCCTATTTGTCCAATTTGATCATAGGTTTATATATAAGGAGGTAATAATAGTGAATGATTGGGATTAAACACCGCTTAGAAAGTGCGTTGTCAGGACCTAAAAATTATGCAAGGAGAAAACACACATGACTACACATTCATAAAGTAACAAAAATACAAAAGAGGAACACATCATTCATGGATAGCTTGGAAGGAGCCCGTGGGACCCTCCCGACCCCCGCGTCGTCCCCAGGGCGGCTCGGGGGAACCCTAGGTACACCGCCGCCGCTCCCTTCTACATCACGTCACCCCTCCCGCCGCTGCCGGATGAGTCCGCCGGGCGAAGCCCGCGTCGGAGGACGGTGGCGGCGGGGATCTCCGCGCGCTCGGCGGCCTAGGTTGCCGGCGTGAGCCCATGGTGGTCGGAGACTCGTCCTTGGCGTCTGCGGCCGGCGTGGTGGCTGCCCGGCGCGGCGTCCTCGTCCTCGTGCAGGTGATGGGCTGCCGGCTGCTCGTGGCTGCCTCGACGCGACGGCGTCCCGATGCTTTAGATCTGGCCGTGGTGGGCTCGGTCGATCTGGCCTGTTAGCTTCGGCCGGCGGTGAGGTTGGTGGTCGTGCGTGGTGATGGCGCCGCCGCCGCGCAAGAGGTGCTTGGGCCAGTGGTTTCGCATGCTGGCGGCACTGGGGTTCCCCCATCCTCGTCCGGCAGCATGAGGATGCGGAGGTAGGGTTGCTTCGGGCGAAAGCCGACGGCGCGGTGTCTGCGGATGTTGCTCTCCTCCTGGGGGCAGTTGTGGAGTTCTCCGGCCTCCTCCGCTCTCGGGCCACTTTCTTCGGGTGAAAGCCCAGGACCTGCGGTGCAGGACCAGACAATGGCGTGATACGTCGCTTCCCCTCCTGAGGGCGTCGTCTTTTAGATCGTGATTCCCTGCGTGCTTTCCCAGAGCTGCTCTTGCACGACATCGCGGCAGGTGGCCGGCGATGCGCCCTGAGGTGGAGCGGTGTTTCCTCCTCCGCATCGAAGACAACGGATCTCGGCAGCGTGGCGCAGGGGAGACTCGGTACCCGATGCGTGTAGATGGACTCGCGCAGGAGGAGGTGACGGTCTGGCGTCATGGTGGCGTCCATGGCAGAGTGGCCTAACAAGGTAGAAGCCTCAACTAGTACAATGCCCGTGCATTGCCACGGGAATTTGAAATATTTTGTTTGAGTTCTATATATAAATATAATGCATGTTAAATTTCATATGTATCGAAAAAATAGCAACAATGGTAATAATTGAAAACAACTTTTCTGCGTGGGAAACTTTCAATCTATTGATCTTTAAACATGGTAGTATGAAGAACATCGGAGATAATAGAAATTACAAACCACCTAGCAACGACTACATACACTGGAGCGAGACGAAGGTGTGCCGCTGTCATCACCCCTCCCTCACTGGAGCCGCACAAACCTTATTATAGTTGACAGTCGAGAAGTCGTTGTGCTAAGACCACATAGCACAAGGGCACCAGAGCAACAAGCATCGCCCGATGAAGAAAGTCGTAGATCGGAAGAATCAAACTTGTAAACATCTAAATGAAGATGAACACAGCGCCGCCATCATCGCCCCTCCCTCGCTGGAGCCGCGCAAACCTTATTATAGTTGACAGTCGAGAAGTCGTCGTGCTAAGGCCACATAGCACAAGGGCACCAGAGCAACAACCATCGCCCGATGTAGAAAGTCGTAGAATGGAAGAATCAAACCTATAAACATCCAAATGAAGATGAACACAGACCAGATCCAAAAAGATCCACCAAAGACCTGCACCGACCGAATCCCGTGAGATCCGATGGAGACACACACACCTCCGTGCGCCCTTCGACGATGCTAAACGCACCACCGGGATATGGATAGAACATGGGAGACATTATTCCTACCGAGGGACATCGCCTCGGCACACAGTCCCAACCAAGACTATGAACCTAACAAGAACGAGAATGAGATCCCTCCCGCCAGCGTGGGGCCGAGGTCCTTGGCACCTCCATGGCCCAAAAGACCATCGGAGACGGGGTGGATCGGCGGCGGCGCCGACGGGAGGAAGAGGAAAGCTTGAGATCTTTTCTTGTGAAAGAGGAAAGAGAAGACAAAGTTTATTTCTTGTTATAACTGGCAGCAGCACCGATCATAATCACAATAATTTAAATCTACTAAACTTACAATGTAAGTTGATAGAGAAAAGTAGTTTGATGATGTATACATAGAGAGTGAAGATCCAACTAATAATTTGTTATGAATTAAGATCTACTTGACGTGTATAAGATATTCTCGCGCAATATCAGGAATGTTGTCTTTAGCTTCATTTGCATGATATTTGAGCAAGTATAATAGAACTTCCTTCTCAACTAATAACCATCCTTCACAGGTAATATATGTAGTTAGCACTAATATTTCACGTGGAAGATCTAAAAATGTGCAACGAGAATACTCACCTTGCAAACCGAACGAAGCAATTCTTCATCGTTCCATGAGAGCATGAAATCAAAAACAAAATAGCCAAGTGAAGGAAATATGCCCTAGAGGCAATAATAAAGTTATTATTTATTTCCTTATTTCATGATAAATGTTTATTATTCATGCTAGAATTGTATTAACCGGAAACATAATACTTGTGTGAATACATAGACAAACATAGTGTCACTAGTATGCCTCTACTTGACTAGCTCGTTTATCAGAGATGGTTATGTTTCCTAGCCATGGACAAAAGAGTTGTCATTTGATTAACGCGATCACATCATTAGGAGAATGATGTGATTGACTTGACCCATTCCGTTAGCTTAGCACTTGATCGTTTAGTATGTTGATATTGCTTTCTTCATGACTTATACATGTTCCTGTAACTATGAGATTATGCAACTCCCGTTTACCGGAGGAACACTTTGGGTACTACCAAACGTCACAACGTAACTGGGTGATTATAAAGGAGTACTACAGGTGTCTCCGAAGGTTCATGTTGAGTTGGCGTATTTCGAGATTAGGTTTTGTCACTCCGATTGTCGGAGAGGTATCTCTGGGCCCTCTCGGTAATGCTCATCACTATAAGCCTTGCAAGCAATGTGACTAATGAGTTAGTTGCGGGATGATGCATTACATAACGAGTAAAGAGACTTGCCGGTAACGAGATTGAACTAGGTATTGGATACCGACGATCGAATCTCGGGCAAGTAACATACCGATGACAAAGGGAACAACGTATGTTGTTATGCGGTTTGACCGATAAAGATCTTCGTAGAATATGTAGGAGCCAATATGGGCATTCAGGTCCCGCTATTGGTTATTGACCGAGAATAGTTATAGGTCATGTCTACATAGTTCTCGAACCCGTAGGGTCCGCACGCTTAAGGTTTCGATGACAGTTATATTATGAGTTTATGAGTTTTGATGTACCGAAGGAGTTTGGAGTCCCGGATGAGATCGGGGACATGACGAGGAGTCTCGAAATGGTCGAGACGTAAAGATCGATATATTGTACGACTATATTCGGAGTTCGGAAAGGTTCCGAGTGATTCGGGTATTTTTTGGAGTACCGGAGAGTTACGGGAATTCGCCAGGGAGTATATGGGCCTTATTGGGCCATACGGGAATAGAGGAAAGAGGCCGAAAGGAAGGCGGTGCGCAGCCCCCCTCTGGTCCGAATTGGACAAGGGGTGCGGCCCCATTTTCCTTCCTCCTCTCCCCCTCTTTCCCCCTTCTCCTACTCCAACAAGGAAAGGAGGGAGTCCTACTCCCGGTGGGAGTAGGACTCCCCTTGGCACGCCTCCTCCTAGGCCGGCCGCCTCCTCCCCCTTGCTCCTTTATATACGGGGGCAGGGGGGCACCCCATGACACACAAGTTGATCTACGGATCATTCCTTAGCCATGTGCGGTGCCCCCTTCCACCATATTCCACCTCGGTCATATCGTCGCGAAGCTTAGGCGAAGCGCTGCGCCGGTAGAACATCAAGATCGTCACCACGCCGTCGTGCTGACGGAACTCTCCCTTGACACTTGGCTGGATCGGAGTTCGAGGGACGTCATCGAGCTGAACGTGTGCTGAACTCGGAGGCTCCGTACGTTCGGTGCTTGGATCGGTCGGATCGTGAAGACGTACGACTACATCAACCGCGTTGTGCTAACGCTTCCGCTTACGGTCTACGAGGGTACGTGGACATACACTCTCCCCTCTCGTTGCTATATCATCACCATGATCTTGCGTGTGCGTAGGAAAATTTTGAAATTACTACGTTCCCCAACAGTGGCATCCGAGCCTAGGTTTTATGCGTTGATGTTATATGCACGAGTAGAACACAAGTGAGTTGTGGACGATATAAGTCATACTGCCTACTAGCATGTCATACTTTGGTTCAGCGGTATTGTTGGATGAAGCGGCCCGGACCGACATTACGCGTACGCTTACGCGAGACTGGTTTTACCGCCGTGCTTTGCACACAGGTGACTAGCAGGTGTCTGTTTCTCCAACTTTAGTTGAACCGAGTGTGGCTACGCCCGGTCCTTGTGAAGGTTAAAACGGAGTCTATTTGACGAACTATCGTTGTGGTTTTGATGCGTAGGTAAGAATGGTTCTTGCTAAGCCCGTAGCAGCCACGTAAAATTTGCAACAACAAAGTAGAGGACGTCTAACTTATTTTTGCAGGGCATGTTGTGATGTGATATGGCCAAGACGTGATGCTATATTTTATTGTATGAGATGATCATGTTTTGTACTCGCTTTATTGTATGAAATGCAAACGCCCTGTAATTGCTTTACTTTATCACTAAGCGGTAGCGATAGTCGTAGAAGCAATAGATGGCGTAATCGACAATGATGCTACGATGGAGATCAAGGTGTCGCGCCGGTGACGATAGTGATCACGACGGTGCTTCGGAGATGGAGATCACAAGCACAATATGATGATGGCCATATCATATCACTTATATTGATTGCATGTGATGTTTATCCTTTATGCATCTTATCTTGCTTTGATTGACGGTAGCATTTTAAGATGATCTCTCACTAATTATCAAGAAGTGTTCTCCCTGAGTATGCACCGTTGCGAAAGTTCTTCGTGCTGAGACACCACGTGATGATCGGGTGTGATAGGCTCTACGTTCAAATACAACGGGTGCAAAACAGTTGCACACGCGGAATACTTAGGTTATACTTGACGAGCCTAGCATATACAGATATGGCCTTGGAACACGGAGACCGAAAGGTCGAACGTGAATCATATAGTAGATATGATCAACATAGAGAAGTTCACCATTGAAACTACTCCATCTCACGTGATGACCGGACATGGTTTAGTTGATTTGGATCACGTGATCACTTAGTTGACTAGAGAGATGTCTGTCTAAGTGGGAGTTCTTAAGTAATATGATTAATTGAACTTAAATTTATCATGAACTTAGTCCTGGTAGTATTTTGCAAATTATGTTGTAAGATCAATAGCTTGCGTTGTTGCTTTCATATGTTTATATTGATATGTTCCTAGAGAAAATTGTGTTGAAAGATGTTAGTAGCAATGATGCGGATTGGATCCATGATCTGAGGTTTATCCTCATTGCTGCACAGAAGAATTATGTCCTTGATGCACCGCTAGGTGACGGACCTATTGCAGGAGCAGATGCAGACGTTATGAACGTTTGGCTAGCTCAATATGATGACTACTTGATAGTATTGTGCACCATGCTTTATGGCTTAGAATCGGGACTTCAAAGATGTTTTGAACATCATGGACCATATGAGATGTTCTAGGAATTGAAGTTAATATTTCAAGCAAATACTCGAGTTGAGAGATATGAAGTCTCCAACAAGTTCTATAGCTAAAGATGGAGGAGAATCGCTCAACTAGTGAGCAAGTGCTCAGATTGTCTGGGTACTACAATCGCTTGAATCAAGTGGGAGTTAATCTTCCAGATAAGATAATGATTGACAGAATTCTCTAGTCACCATCACTAAGTTACTAGAACTTCGTGATGAACTATAGTATGCAAGGGATGACGAAAACAATTCCCGAGCTCTTCGTGATGTTGAAATCGACGAAGGTAGAATCAAGAAAGAGCATCAAGTGTTGATGATTGACAAGACCACTAGTTTCAAGAGAAGGGCAAAGGGAAAGAAAGGGAACTTCAAGTGGAAAGACAAGCAAGTTGTCACTCCTGCGAAGAAGACCAAAGCTGGACCAAAGCCTGAAACTGAGTGCTTACACTGCAAAGGAAATGGTCACTGGAAGCGGAAATGCCCTGAATATTTGGTGGGTAAGAAGGATGGCAAAGTGATCAAGTGTATATTTGATATACAGGTTATTGATGTGTGCCTTACTAGTGTTTATAGTAGCCCTTGAGTATTTGATACTTGTTCGGTTGCTAAGATTAGTAATTCGAAACGGGAGTTGCAGAATAAACAGAGACTAGTTAAGGGTGAAGTGACGATGTTTGTTGGAAGTGGTTCCAAGATTGATATGATCATCATCGCACACTCCCTATACTTTCGGGATTAGTGTTAAACCTAAATAAATGTTATTTGGCGTCTATGTTGAGAATGATGTGATTGACTTGACCCATTCCGCTAGCTTAGCACTTGATCGTTTAGTATGTTGATATTGCTTTCTTCATGACTTATACATGTTCCTGTAACTATGAGATTATGCAACTCCCGTTTACCGGAGGAACACTTTGGGTACTACCAAACGTCACAACGTAACTGGGTGATTATAAAGGAGTACTACAGGTGTCTCCGAAGGTACATGTTGAGTTGGCGTATTTCGAGATTAGGTTTTGTCACTCCGATTGTTGGAGAGGTATCTCTGGGCCCTCTCGGTAATGCTCATCACTATAAGCCTTGCAAGCAATGTGACTAATGAGTTAGTTGCGGGATGATGCATTACGTAACGAGTAAAGAGACTTGCCAGTAACGAGATTGAACTAGGTATTGGATGCCGACGATCGAATCTCGGGCAAGTAACATACCGATGACAAAGGGAACAACGTATGTTGTTATGCGGTTTGACCGTTAAAGATCTTCGTAGAATATGTACGAGCCAATATGGGCATCCAGGTCCCGCTATTGGTTATTGACCGAGAATAGTTATAGGTCATGTCTACATAGTTCTCGAACCCGTAGGGTCCGCACGCTTAAGGTTTCGATGACAGTTATATTATGAGTTTATGAGTTTTGATGTACCGAAGGAGTTCGGAGTCCCGGATGAGATCGGGGACATGACGAGGAGTCTCGAAATGGTCGAGACGTAAAGATCGATATATTGTACGACTATATTCGGAGTTCGGAAAGGTTCCGAGTGATTCGGGTATTTTTCGGAGTACCGGAGAGTTACGGGAATTCGCCAGGGAGTATATGGGCCTTATTGGGCCATACGGGAATAGAGGAAAGAGGCCGAAAGGAAGGAGGCGCGCAGCCCCCCTCTGGTCCGAATTGGACAAGGGTGTGCCCCTTTCCTTCCTCCTCTCCCCTCTTTCCCCCTTCTCCTACTCCAACAAGGAAAGGAGGGAGTCCTACTCCCGGTGGGAGTAGGACTCCCCTTGGCACGCATCCTCCTAGGCCGGCCGCCTCCTCCCCCTTGCTCCTTTATATACGGGGGCAGGGGGGCACACCATGACACACAAGTTGATCTACGGATCGTTCCTTAGCCTTGTGCGGTGCCCCCTTCCACCATATTCCACCTCGGTCATATCGTCGCGAAGCTTAGGCGAAGCCCTGCGCCGGTAGAACATCAAGATCATCACCACGCCGTCGTGCTGACGGAACTCTCCCTCGACACTTGGCTGGATCGGAGTTCGAGGGACGTCATCGAGCTGAACGTGTGCTGAACTCGGAGGCTCCGTACGTTCGGTGCTTGGATCGGTCGGATCGTGAAGACGTACGACTACATCAACCGCGTTGTGCTAACGCTTCCGCTTACGGTCTACGAGGGTACGTGGACATACACTCTCCCCTCTCGTTGCTATATCATCACCATGATCTTGCGTGTGCATAGGAAAATTTTGAAATTACTACGTTCCCCAACACCAAGAACATCCTTGTAATTGAATTAATTAATAATATCTATACTCTTGTCTAAACTTCAACGCTTCTCAAGTCCCAGTAACTATTTTATATGAAAAATAGAGTAGAGTTTGAGGCAAACAAAAGTTATATAAAGAGGACCAAAAATAACGGATAGATCTTTAACACCAGCTTGAAATCCAACACCTGCTTTAGTTTATGTTTGTGGTTACAACAGCAGCAAGGTCACTCCGTTTGACCGAGCATCAACTGAGGCCAATACTTGAATCTCGTATTTTTTGGCATTGACGACCGATAGATACCAATGAGACATGTATGTTGCAACAGGGGCATACATAACCTGTATGTTGCAACAAGAGCATGCATATTTTATTATTTCAACACCAATTGCATCAGTCCTCCAAAAACACCAATTTGATCTAACACACACCATTTTCTTTATCATTAAGTCACTCACATACACCATTTCCTTTATCATTAAGTCACTATTCTTATTCCTCCACCACCTTCTATCCATCTATCTTGGTCTCAAACTATGAACCCTCTCTGCTTATTTTCTACCTTGTGCATCTTACTTGTCCATCCTCTCAGATTTCTTGCTTCAATTAATTCATTTCTCAATTATACACATAATACTAATATATTTAGGTGCGGTGTTTTTTTTGGGGGATCTGAAACCACATAAGTGCCTGGAAAAAAATGGGTCATTTGATTCTCGTGAGTTGTCTGTCAATGAAATCTGAACCAAATAGTTGGACATCTATCTTCTAACATCAAATATTTTTCCTTAGACGAAGAATAACAACTTCCTTCCCCAACATGATTTGCCCATTCCTCCCCCCTCCTCATGTGTCACCGGCCCAACCGGCTGCTCTTGTTCCCTATGATCGGTGGTGCTGCCTCACCAACATGCCATCTCCGTCTCCTCCGTCGTGCTACCACCGCCGGTGACCATCCCCTCTACACCTCCTTGGGCATCAAATTTTCTAAGGAAAACACACTCACCCCACCGGAAACATCAAGATTTGAATCCCCTCCACCTGGGCCGCTTCTACATGTCATCGCCGGCTCCAGGTCACTCCTAGACGAGACCTTGCCAGCGTCCCCGCATCTCGCTGGTGCTCACCATGACACCATCGTCTTCTGTTATGAGGCTTTGTGCCGCTTTCACAAGAATCAACCGACACAATTGAAAGTTTAGTTGCCTGTGAAATAGCAATTGCACTAAATTATAGATATGTGCATGTGGAATTGGGGAAGACAATGCTTCACATTTAATTTTTGTCATTGAGCATATTCACGTCCCTAGACTGCACAAATGATTTTGGGACGCATGAATAAAGACATGTTGAACTTTGTATAGTGAGTTGAATTGCTTGAACATACATTAATGTTCAATTAATAAGTACATATGTCATGAAATAGCAATTAAAATGTTCAATTAATACACACTCACCCCACCGGAAACATACATTAATGTTCAATTAATAAGCACATATGTCATGAAACTAATAATAAAACTTAAAAGGTGCACGTAATATATCAGAATGTTCAATTAATAAGCACATATGTCATGCAATAGCAACATATTGCCCATGCATTTATACATTTCTTTAATACTCGCACCACGGTCCTAAAATATGTTGTCCTCCCTCTTCTTGCTCCCATGGATCTGTTCTACAAAAATAATAGCAATTAAAATAGACATGGCTGGAAACATGCAACTGGTACCGGTTTTCTATATTGGTAGTGAAACCACTGAATATTATCCAATATAACTAAAAATCATCAAAATTATGTTCTAAAATAATTACTTTGTTATTATACCTTTCCGTCATTGTGACTATCCTTGGCGAAGACGGCGACTCCGACACTGGCTTCATCGCTATGGTGGAGATCAAGGATCCTCACCTTTGGTGTGATAGTTTTAGTATATCCTTGCATGCGTCATGTTAAGTCCTGTGATTTTAATCAGATCATAAAGGAAGCGGTTTGCTGCATACACTGAAGGATGATTTTAGAATTCCGAATGGATTTTTTTTCTTCTTTAACATGTTTTAAGTGTTATTTTGGAGCAATTTTCCAGATTGTTATCATGCATAACCACTACTGTATTTAGTATGCATCAGGGACTCAAAAAGCTTCGGTAAATCCTCTATTTACAGATCTTTTCCTGTAGGTCCAAAAAATGTGTTTCTGATAATAGAAATCAGAAGCTAGGTAAAAGAAACGGTCAAAAAACATTCCCGACACTTTTATTCTTCTCATTTAGACCAAAAAAATTTCTACACATACTGTGTCAATGATAAATCACAACCACAATAATTTGGGGATATGACTTATGGCCTCACACATGCAGAAACAACATTGGTGGTACTTGGTCATCTACTGCGGGCAGTTTAAGGGACCGTCTCAAATAGTGGTAGGACACATATTGTTTGGTCCTGATGATCTATCCTCCGTGCAAAATATAATGGAAATAAATTCTATTAGCTAATGTAAAAAGAAAGTCGACACATTTGCACAACTACTGTATCCTGAAACCTGAATAAACTGAGTTACTGGACGAGCATACAAACTAATAAATCCTATTGTTATATATATAATCTATACATTCAATTCATCAACAGAGAGGGGCTACTCTGCACAATACCACATTCTCTGAAAAATAAACAACACAAAGATGAAGTTGAGAGGGGCGAGATGACATGCTCACTAATCATTACCTTCTGGTATGATGAATGTACCAGCACACGAGGAGATCAGGGCGTACGAGGGGGAGCTGGCAGCAGGTAGGATGATTGCGACAGAGAATTGATCCTGGTAGAGGTGTGGGTGGAGGTTGTGCCCGCTGGGGTTTCGACCTTGAACTTCAAGATGCGGGGTGGTGCGACGATGGGCTTCTTGAGGTCCGGCTGGTCCTCGTCCCTGACAAGCGCCTCGACACCCGGGCCATAGACCTCCTCGATGACATTTTGTTGTTGATTGTTATTAACAATACTGGCAATGGCAATTCAGTTTTCTTTGTAGTCATGTTCAGTTTTAACTTAACCATTCATATTTACTGAGAAATATTATTCTCTGGCTCTCACTATGTACATTGGTCATGAATTTAATTTAGATCATTCATGTCCTATACTTCTATCTGATCCTAAAGCATGGCAAGTTGGAAACTATCAATGATGTTCTGAAATGCTATCTTCACAGAATTCACAAGTTGGATTATGCACCAATGTATGGACCATTTTTTTTTGTTAGCTTCATATTTTATATATGAAATAAAGAACCATACATTTTCAAAAAAGTTATGTTCAATGTGGAATATTTCATACGGAGGAAATTCTGTAACAACCAATGATGAACTGTGTACATAAGGATATAATATTTTGGCCGAAAAATATAAAAAGAACATTTTGGCTGAGAAGTTCCGTGGATGAACGAGAACTTACCAGCGGATTATGAATGTCAATTTTCTAAGGAGTACAGTTTAAATCACCATCATTGATTACTGCCTTTCCACTAAAGAATGATTATTGGCTTGAAACTTTGTGGTTTCTACAGAACGGAAGGTTAACATTAGTTTACTTTTTGTAAAGTACCTTTCATCAAAGATAATAATATGCAGATAAGAACTACTACAATATCCCTCAGGTGCACTTACAAGAATATATAATATGACCAAATTGAATCTGCAAAAAATGACTGGGGGATGTGAAATAGAAAATGAGGGCAGAAATCCAGCTAAGCAAACGCACTTGTACAATGTCGCTGAAACATGGACCCAATTGTTAACCCCGTAAACCTGAAGATCAAGTTAAAGAAAATAAAATAAAATTAGAAACTTCTCATCAAGTAAAACTTTGGGAAGTCGTTGAAACATAGATAACAATTATCAATCTGTAAACCTGAAGATTCCATTAAGAGCAATGACAGAAAAGAAAAAGGATTAGCCCTACCAGCCTACGTAAACCACGTCCAAAATTTTGGGACATAAGCACTCACCAAGTACGAGTTCTGAAACTCCAAAGTAATAACCCTGTCCTCCTGAGGTCCTGATCATGTTCAGCTATGACAATTTCGTATTGACATAGATTGATTTAACCTACAAGAGCACAAATCAAAATCATTTTAGGTCCTGGTCATGTTCAATCAAGAGAACAAGTATGTTTGTCAAGCCTCGCACTACTGCATGGCCAATAGCTATACCCCTTACCCTGCTATCAAGTTCTTGAAATCGTTAACATCACCCTCCTGTAAACTGAAGGAAAATAGATTCATGACAATCCTATGGAACGGGCAAACATGAGATAAAGTCAACAATTAAAGTAAGATAAAATAGTGTAACGAGAGTACAACCCATAGCACATACCTTATTAGTGTACATGTTGATAGAATGATTCAGCTAAATCTAGTAGGCCGGTATGCTGAATCTAACTCTAGTATATCCTCTCATCACGTGCACGCCCATCACCAACTCCGATGTGCGCCACCGCACAGACCAACCATCAGCCTCAGCCACCGGAAAGCTATCCGGGCAGCCACCGCGCAGCGCCACCGCCTCGAGTGCAGATTCAAGCGGTAGAGGCCAGATCCAACGAGGTCGCAGCACTCCCGTCGCTGAATCCGCCATTGCCCACAGCCGAGCGTGAATGCTAAGATCATGCTTCCCCTGACCCGCACAAAGGCTTGTCGGCTACCTCATCCCGAGGCCGCCAGTGTATCAATAAGCAGTGTATCATGCATCTGACCGCACACGCCGTTCACGCGGCCGACCGCACCGGCAGTAGCCGTGACCGCGTCGTCATATTGCACGGCGCCGTCAAGACCATCTGTACATTTAATACATGTTGCGATGCGTTGCTGTCCCATTCGTCCACATACCGCGAGCAAGTCTCTCTCATCTGTATCATCGTTGCTCTCCATCATTGTCGGTGTCAAAACCGGCGGATCTCGGGTAGGGGGTCCCGAACTGTGCGTCTAGGCAGATGGTAACAGGAGACAAGGGACACAATATTTTACCCAGGTTCGGGCCCTCTTGATGGAGGTAAACCCTACGTCCTGCTTGATTAATATTGATGATGTGGGTAGTACAAGAGTAGATCTACCACGAGATCAAGGAGGCTAAACCCTAGAAGCTAGCCTATGGTATGATTGTTGTATGTTGGAGTTGTCCTACGGACTAAAACCCTCCGGTTTATATAGACGCCGGAGAGGATTAGGGTTACACAAAGTCGGTTACAATGGTAGGAGATCTAAATATGCGCATCGCCAAGCTTGCCTTCCACGCCAAGGAAAGTCCCTTCCGGACACGGGACGGAGTCTTCAATCTTGTATCTTCATAGTCCAGGAGTCCGGCTGAAGGTATAGTCCGGCTACCCGGACACCCCCTAATCCAGGACTCCATCAGTAGCCCCCGAACCAGGCTTCAATGACGACGAGTCCGGCGTGCAGATTGTCTTCGGCATTGCAAGGCGGGTTCTTCTCCAAATTCCGTGTACCTGTTGAATAATGTCCGGTTCTTGTAATGTAGCGCTCCTTGGCTTCAACACCCAATAATGGCCGTCTTCCACGTGTCAAACGAATACGAAAAGTCTGGGTGTTTTTACATTCACACCCCTAGCCGCGTAAATGAGCTGCCTATTTAAAGGGATGAGGATTTAGACCCAAACCACACCTTCTCCCCTCCGCGAGTGTTCATCAGAGTCATCCGACAAAGGTCTATTCTACCATGGCCAGCCGTCGCAACTCCTCCTCTCGCCCTTCCAGTCCTAAGCCCGGAGATTGGGAGAGATGCTCCATCCCGCATAGCGAGCTAGTGTCGCTCCAGACCAAGGGATTTCTCCCCCCGGCCTATATGGTCCCTGTTCGAGCCGGACTCGCCACCTATAATGGTGGAGAGCAAGCGGAGCGCGCCCCCAATCCCTCCAAGGGAGAGCGGGTATGCCCTGTCCCTTATTTAATAAGAGCGCTCGGATTTCCAATTCATCCATTTCTTCGGGGGCTCCTGGAGTTCTATGGTCTCCAGCTGCACAACCTCACGCCTGCCTCCATATTGCATATCGCGGGCTTCGTAGCCCTTTGCGAGCTCTTCTTGGGTGTTGAGGCTCATTTCGCACTGTGGAAGAGGCTATTCTGCCTAGTGCCCCGTTCTCAGGAGGGGTCAATATATCAAGTGGGCGGAGCCGAAGTGTGGCGCATCGCCGGGACCAGATATCTATCCGGAACCCCAAAGAAGGCATCAGAGGACTGGCCTTCAGAATGGTTTTATATGGAGGATGTCCCGCTGCCGGATCCTATTCGGGTCGGCCTCCCTGAATTCAAAAGCGCTCCCCTGAAGAAGCGCCTAAGCTGGCGTCCACGGAGCTCTCAGAGAGAAGGTGACAAGGACGTCCTCTACCTGATGGGCCAGATAAGACTATTGGCTCACTTTGGACTAACCATGATCGGAGTCATGGCCATATGCATCATGCGAGGGGTGCAGCCGCTTCAGTATAGAGGCCACCCCATGTGGGACTTCAACGGGGAGGATGACGCTACCCGTTACGGCCGTAAGGGGCCGGACTCGGCTGCCGCTCTGGTAAAGATCTTGTCCACTTTGTACAAGGGAGAAGAGGAGGAATTCCTCTGCGCCAACCCACAGGGCGGATTTACTATGTACAATCCTCCAAGTTGGGTAAGCGGACAATTTCACTTGCCCATCCGTTTTATATTCCCATGATTTAAGTATATAGTCTAATGACTTCAATACAGGAAATGCGTCAGGAAGTAAAGGACATAAACAGCTGTCCTCCATAGCCCGAGGATGTAGAACGGTCCCTCGATCCGGCCTCCGAAGAGGATCCAGACATATCTGTGGAGCTGATTGACGGGGTGTTTCATCAGCTGAGCAAGGACGATACCTTGGTGGCCATCACGGTCGACTACCCCGGGTTAATCCCGGCCTCCCAGGTAACTGAAACCGGAGTCTCATCACCTTGGGAAGGGATCCATCCTCACGTGTTTTCAGTTTTCCTGACAACAATCGTGTTTTGCAGGGGAGGTTCCTGAGGCGGGAGGCTGATCCTGCAGCTGCTAGCCAACGAGGGGCCGCAGGGCCCCGTGGGGTAAAAAGGAATGTGGTCCGGACTGAGGCGCCAGTGCAAAGGTATAGTGCGCCTTTTTATTCCTTTAGGTGTTATTCCTTCAAGGCATATTAACACGCGTGCTCGGTGCAGGACAAAGAGGCCTCGCCGGACTATATCCGGAGAGGCTGCCAATCGCGCCTCCACCGGCCAGGCTCCACAGCCCGGTCCGGAGGCGGAGGCGAACACGAGGCACGCACCGGACGCTCCTCCGACAAAGGATGCGGACAGGCTGTCTACCACCCATTCCGAGGTGGAGAGTGCCATGAATCACCGGCGCCGCCGGACAGTTCTTCGCGACGCTTGTTTCTCCCAAGAGGCGTTGGATGCCTTCAATTCGGGATATGCGTATCTCCGTGCTGCTCAAAATGGTCTAGCCAGAGCCACGGAGCAATATGTAAAAGACATACGGGTGAGAAAATTTGATAGTTATATGGATCAGTAGCCCCCGAGACTTGAAACAGTTAGAATACTGATTTAAGGATCATGTGACATGCATGCTCTTTCAGAGAAGAATACCCAACTGTCCCATGAGCTAAAGGAGTGCAAAGCCCAACTTGAGGCCGCACTAGCCGCGACAGGGGAGCCCAAGGGGACCCCCTCTGGTAATATATGCTTCAAAAAGATAAGTATTATGCGAAATGTGGCAGATGTGCTAATCTGACAAATTATATTGCAGATGGCGCCGGACTGGATCCGAAAAAGCAACAACTTCTACGCCAGTTAAAGGCTGGTGAAAGCGTGCTGACAAAGGTGAGGCGGGAGAAGAATGATCTTCAGGATGCCAACACCAAGATGGACGTTGAACTAAAAGATGTTCGTGCCCAGCTGCCGGACTCCACTAAGGAGAATCAGCGGCTTCAACGCGGCATATTTAGTAAGTGCTTAAACGAACTCTGAAAAAGGAGTTCGGCGAGGAAGTCCACTAACAGAGTTATGTCTGTAGGTATGCTAACAGGTCGTCCTGCAGAGGAGATGCCTGGTTCTACGGGTGACCTTCTTCCCGAGCTCTCGCAACTGCACGAGCGAGTTCGGCAGGTGAAGCAAGGCGTTGCCCAAGCCCTATGGCCTTCCCTCTCCATGCCCGAGGGCCTTGGAGAGCAGGCAGAGAAGCTGAAGGGAGCGCGGCGGCGCTTCCGGTTGGGGAAGATATCGGCCTGCCGTCAAGGCGCTAGGGAGGCCTAGGCCATGGTGAAGATGCGGTACACAAAGGCTGATCCAAACCGCATGGCCGAGGTTGGACCTGTGGGGCCCGATGGGTAGGAGATCCCTGTAAGCTTAGTGTACGGCCAAGTAGAATTGGCCGCAAAGTATTCCCAGCAAGACTGTAAATTAGACATCCTGTTAGACGGTATTGAAGAGGAATACAATCAGTCAGAGTGACTATGTAATTTTAATTGACATGTGTAATGCCTTCTAGCCGGATTGTAGATCGTTTGTCGTTGCCGACCTTTTCGCTTCGACCTCGGGACCTGACGGTCCGGAGTGTGTCCGAATACCCTAGCGGTTATATAAGAACCGGGGTATGCATGGAGACCAGGCATAGGGGTCATTGGTGCTTTATCAGACAAGTGCCCGACTAGTTATGTTATATTACATGGTTAGTAAGAAACATCTTCCAGAGAGAATAGTTCCGTTAGGGGTTCCTTTATGAGGTGCTCCCTTTACCACCTAGCTGAACAATCGGGAACGTAGGGGTAAGAACAGGAGCCAGTCAACCCAGCTTGGCCAAAACTTAAGTCATATCGATGCATAT
Organism: Aegilops speltoides; assembly: GCA_021437245.1. Taxonomy (NCBI): domain Eukaryota; kingdom Viridiplantae; phylum Streptophyta; class Magnoliopsida; order Poales; family Poaceae; genus Aegilops; species Aegilops speltoides. Next base: position 32,727,099 of record CM038146.1, on the reverse strand, counting down.
AATGGTGAAGAAAAGGTACATGTGGAAGTTTGACACATGTGTTGGGCGTGAAGCCCGTATAAATAAGCTTCTGTTTACAGAAGCCCCCAGGTATAGTGAGCGCGGGTAGCGCGTCTCTTTATGAGCCTTTAAGGGAAGGAGAGAAATGTAAGACAGAAAATATAAAAAATAGACAGAGGTAGGAGACGAACACAGAGTTCGGCGCTAGGCATAGAATCTTCGGAGACGGGCTGCGTTCCATGGGTTCGGCTCGAGTCGGTTGTACGACGCATCTCGCAGGCGGTACGCTCCGCCAGTCAGGACTTGGTCGATTATGAAGGGACCCTCCCAGTTGGGCTTCAGTTTGTCCTTTTTCTTGTCCGGCAGGCGTAGAACTAGTTCGCCAACATTGTAGTTTTTGGCCCTTACTTCTCTGCTTTGATATCTTCGAGCCTGCTGTTGATAGAATGTGGAACGAGCTTTTGCCAAGTCACGCTCCTCCTCCAAGGCGTTCAAACTGTCCTGCCGATAAAGTTCGGCTTCTCTTTCTTCGTACATGCGCACTCGAGGTGAGTCATCAATGATGTCGCAAGGCAAAACAGCCTCTGCACCGTACACCATGAAGAATGGTGTGTATCTGGTGGTGCGATTCGGCGTGGTCCGCAGCCCCCAGAGTACGGAGTCGAGCTCCTCTACCCAGTGCGTGTTGGATTCCTTGAGGGACCGCACTAATCTAGGTTTGATGCCGCTCATAATAAGACCTTTTGCACGTTCGACCTGGCCGTTAGTTTGTGGGTGATAGACGGATGCATAATCGAGCTTGATGCCCATGTTTTTGCACCAGAGTTTTACCTCGTCGGCCGTAAAGTTCGTGCCGCTATTAGTGATGATGCTGTGAGGGACACTGTAACGGTGTACAACCCCTGATATGAAGTCTATCACCGGTCCGGATTCGGCCGTCTTAATAGGCTTGGCTTCTATCTTGGTGAACTTGTCCACCATGACCAGTAAGTATTTTTTCTTGTGGGTTCCGCCTTTAAGGGGTCCAACCATGTCAAGCCCCCAGACCGCAAAAGGCCAAGTGATGGGGATAGTTTGGAGGGCGGTGGGTGGCATATGGCTTTGGTTTGCGAAAAGCTGGCAACCGACGCATCGTTGGACCAAGTCCTGAGCGTCTGCCCGGGCCGTCGGCCAGTAAAAGCCTGCACGGAAAGCCTTGCTTACGAGGGACCGAGCTGCAGCGTGATGACCACCGAGTCCGGCATGAATTTCAGCCAGCAAGTTCCGCCCTTCCTCTTCGGAGAAGCACCTTTGAAGGACTCCGGTAGTGCTTTTCTTGTAAAGTTCTCTCTCATGGACTTTATAGGCCTTAGATCGCCGCACTATGCAGCGTGCCTCATTTTGGTCCTCTGGGAGCTCCTGCCTAATAAGATAGGCTAGGAATGGTTCTGTCCACGGGGCGATGACGGCCATTATTACGTGGGCTGAAGTTGTAATTTCGTTGGCAGAGCCTCCGATTATGTCAGATTGTTCGGTGCCGGACAGTGCGGTTGGGTCCGGGCTGTTATTACCAGGTTCCCCTTCCCATATTACGGATAGCTTGAACAGCCTTTCCAGGAAGATGTTGGGGGGACTGCATCGCGTTTTGCGCCGATGCGTGCCAGGACATCTGCCGCCTGATTGTTTTCCCGGGCTATGTGGTGAAATTCGAGCCCCTCGAACCGAGCTGACATTTTTAATACGGCGTTGCGGTAAGCTGCCAATTTTGGATCCTTAGCATCAAAGTCTCCATTTATTTGGGATATCGCAAGGTTCGAATCCCCGCGCACCTCTAGGCGTTGAATGCCCATGGATACTGCCATCCGGAGACCATGTAAAAGGGCCTCATATTCAGCTGCATTGTTGGAGTCTGTGTACATAATCTGGAGTACGTATTGCACTGTGTCTCCTATGGGGGACGTCAAGACGACGCCAGCCCCCAGTCCGGCCAACATTTTGGAGCCGTCGAAATGCATGATCCAGTTTGAATATGTGTCGTACTCTTTAGGGAGTTCGGCCTCTGTCCACTCTGCGACGAAGTCGGCCAAAACCTGTGACTTAATAGCTCGCCGTGGCTTGTAAGTTATGTCGAACGGGAGGAGCTCGATGGCCCATTTTGCGATCCGGCCCGTTGCGTCGCGGTTGTTTATAATATCGTTGAGTGGTACTTCCGAGGCTACTGTAATCGAACACTCTTGAAAGTAGTGTCGTAGCTTCCGGGATGCCATGAATACCGCGTATGCAATCTTTTGATAATGTGGGTACCGTTATTTGCATGGAGTGAGGACAGTGGACACATAGTAGACCGGCTTTTGAAGGGGGAATTTGTGTCCGTCCGTTTCCCGTTCAACGACGAGCACTGGGGTGACAACCTGATGGGTTGCTGCAATGTACAATAGCATTGGTTCGCCGATGTTTGGCGCGGACAGGACAGGGTTTGTTGCCAATATGGCTTTTATTTCCTCGAGTCCAGCCATGGCCGCATCCGTCCACTCAAAGTGTTCGGTGTGCCGATGGAGGCGATAGAGGGGTAGTGCCTTTCTCCCAAACGGGAGATAAAGCGGCTTAGAGCCGCCACGCATCCGGTTAATTTTTGTATTTGTTTGTGGTTCTTTGGGATATCCAATTGTGACAAAGCTCGGATCTTGGCTGGATTTGCTTCAATTCCTCTACCGGATACAATGAAGCCCAAGAGCTTTCCGGCTGGAACGCCGAAAACGCATTTTTCCGGGTTGAGCTTGATGTCATATGTTCGGTGGCTATCAAATGTAAGCCTCAAGTCGTCTACTAGAGATTTGACATGTCTTGTTTTGACGACCGCATCATCCATGTACGCCTCTACTGTTTTGCCGATCTGGTTTGCCAGACATGTCTGAATCATGCGCTGATATGTTGCGCCGGCGTTTTTGAGCCCGAAGGGCATTGTGTTGAAGCAGAATGGGCCGTATGGTGTGATGAATGCCGTTGCGGCTTGGTCTGACTCTGCCATCTTGATTTGATGGTAGCCGGAGTATGTGTCGAGGAAACACAACGAATCGTGTCCTGCAGTGGCGTCGATAATTTGATCGATGCGAGGGAGGGGGAAGGGATCCTTTGGGCAAGCCTTGTTAAGGTCTTTAAAATCAACGCACAGGCGCCAGGATTTGTCCTTCTTTGGTACCATCACCAGGTTTGCTAGCTAGTCCGGATGTTTTATATCTCTGATGAATCCGGCCTCCAGTAGCTTGGCTAGCTCCTCTCCCATGGCCTGTCTCTTGGGTTCGGAGAAACGCCGAAGGGCTTGCTTGACCGGTTTGAATTCTTTTAGGATATTTAAGCTGTGTTCGGCCAGCCTGAGTGGGATTTCGGGCATGTCTGAAGGGTGCCAGGCGAAGATGTCCCAATTTTCACGTAGGAATTCTCGCAGTGCGGCGTCTACATCAGGGTTTAAGTGTGCCCTGATGGAAGTTGTTTTATTGGGGTCCGTTGGATGGACCCGGAATTTGACTGTTCTGTCCGCTAGTTTAAATGAGGTGGACTTGGATCTTTTGTCGAGTATCACATCGTCCCTGTTTACCGTGGAGCGCAGCGTAGTCAGTTCCTCGGCCGCTAGGGCTTCGGATAGTGCCTCGAGGGCCAATGCGGCTGTCTTGTTTTCGGCGTGGAGTGCTATGTCCGGATCACTAGCGAGAGTGATGATTCCGTTCGGCCCGGGCATCTTGAGCTTCATGTACCCGTAATGGGGTATTGCTTGGAAGATTGTAAACGCTTCCCGCCCTAGTAGAGCGTGGTATCCGCTACTGAACGGGGCCACATGGAACGTGACCTCTTCGGACCTATAATTATCCGGCGTACCGAACACCACATCTAGTGTGATTTTTCCTGTACAGCGCGCTTCCCGACTGGGGATTATTCCTCTGAAGGTTGTGCTGCTTCGCTCGATGCGGCTCCAGTCTATTTCCATTTTTGAAGGGTTTCCTCATAAATGAGGTTCAATCCGCTGCCTCCGTCCATGAGTACCTTGGTGAGGCGAAAGCCGTCCACTATCGGACTGAGGACCAATGCGGCTGGTGCTCGAGCTGTTCGGAGTTTAGGTTCATCACTGGCATTAAAAGTAATAGCCGTGTCACTCCATGGGTTTATTGTTGCTACTTGATAGACTTCGGCGAGGCTGCGGAGTGTTCTTTTTTGCATATTATTTGATGTGAAAATCTCGAAGACTGTTAAGACAGTACTGGAGTCCCTGAGGTGGCCTTCTGCGGCCTCCGGAATTAGGAGATCTTCGCCCATTTTGGCCACCTGCCGGAGTATCCAACATGCTCTAAGGCTGTGAGTTGGCGTGGCGTCCTCTGTGCTATGAATTTTACAGGGTCCATTAAGCCATCCCTCCAGTACGGTTCCATGCCCTGTAGAGGGTTTTGGTTTTTTGGTTTTTAACCCGGGTGTCTGACGATGATGCACCCTTTTATTTCGGACGAGGTTTCTATTCAGGGTCGGATTGTCCCAAAATTTTGTTTCGGTTTTCCAGGCGCTTTCCATCACATAGTACTTTTGTACTATGGACGCCAAGTCAGCGAAGCGTGTAATATCACGACGACTTATGGCGTCGAGGATTCCCTTGTCCATGCAATTATTGCAGAAGATTGAAATTGCGTCTTCCTCGCGGCAGTCCTTTATCCTGTTCATAAACAGGAGGAACCTCGCCCAGTAATGATGTACTATTTCTTCAGGCTTTTGCCTGATTTGGGATAGATCGCTTATGTTCGGGTGGGTGGGTGGAATTAGATCCGAAACCTCACCCAATCTAAGACTCAGAGGCCAAGGAGTTTCCGAACTCTGAGGTTTGGATTCTTGGATGTTGTCCAATGAGTCTAGCCCGTTGCCTGATTCTAAGTTCAGGTCTTGAGTTACATCGTCCCCTCCGCGGGTATCCGGCTTGGAGGGATCGGGAATCCGGACGTAGCTTGTCCTTAAGATAGATGAAGGGTCGCCGCACTGCGCCTCTACCACGGCAACATGATGGGTGACTTGGGGAGAATTGATCTCTCTTAGATCGGGTTTAAGCCCAACCTGGTCATAATCCGTAGTGACCCCTAGGGCGGTGATGTGATCCAAGAGCTTGTTTACGGAAGAGAGCTCCATTGGATCCAACTGCTCGACGAGTTCCGAATTGACGTGAAGAATGCTTTTGATGACCCGAGAGGTCACCGTCGGCGCAACAGCCGAAAAGGCGGTCATAAGAAAACCACCTAGCCGGAGAGTTTGGCCGACAGCCAAGGCTCCCTTAATAACAGCGCCGTCTTTAAAGACGGGGAGAGGCATCCGTCCTGATTGCGACGGCACAGAGGAACTCTCAATGAAAGCACCAATGTCGGTGTCAAAACCAGCGGATCTCGGGTAGGGGGTCCCGAACTGTGCGTCTAGGCGAATGGTAACAGGACACAAAGGACACAATGTTTTACCCAGGTTCGGGCCCTCTTGATGGAGGTAAAACCCTACGTCCTGCTTGATTAATATTGATGATATGGGTAGTACAAGAGTAGATCTACCACGAGATCAAGGAGGCTAAATCCTAGAAGCTAGCCTATGGTATGATTGTTGTATGTTGGAGTTGTCCTACGGACTAAAACCCTCCGGTTTATATAGACACCGGAGAGGGTTATGGTTACACAAAGTCGGTTACAATGGTAGGAGATCTATATATCCGCATCGCCAAGCTTGCCTTCCACGCCAAGGAAAGTCCCTTCCGGACACGGGACGGAGTCTTCAATCTTGTATCTTCATAGTCCAGTAGTCCGGCTGAAGGTATAGTCCGGCTACCCGGACACCCCCTAATCTAGGACTCCCTCAATCATATTTCAGATTTTGGAGTACAGACAAAGAAGACTACGGTTGGTACTACTACTCCTAGCAGGACAACATTAGTACATGAAAAGAAGAAAGGTTTAAGAACATAGCATAAAATTGTACCTTGTCACAGGGGAAGGGGAGAAGGGAACGGACTCTGCAGCTCCTAACGAGAGAGACCGTAACAGGAGACGGCGGTGGCGGCATGCACACAGGCCGTGCACGCAGGCAACCAGCACCTACAAGAACTTCGCTTGATCCCCTCCTCTGAGGCCATGTTGGCAATCCGGAGAGACGGCGGCGGCGGCGATCCGGAGAGATGGCGGCGGTGCAATCCGGAGAGACGGCAGCGGCGCAATCCGAAGAGGCAGCGGCGGCGGCGATCTGGAGAGGGGATCGAGAGACGTGCGTTCGGGTGGGGGCAGCGGCACGATGCGGAGAGACGGCAGCGATCTGGAGAGGGGATCGAGGAGATGGGGGCGGGCGGCACCGGGAGCCAGGGAGGAGGTTGGGGGTTGGAGGCATCGATCGTAGGGTTTTTTTGGCACGGTTTTTTTTCGCGGGTGGGTTGCAAGTTAACGGAGGTGGGAGGATGACAAAAAAACCCAGAGGTGGGAGCATGACGAAAATAAACCGCGCAGACTATTCACCAACTGCTCCATTAGGAGTAGAGATATCTGCTATGAAGACGGACCTGTGAAAGATGGCGGCGACGACACATGTGAGTGCGTCAGACCGGTTTGTGCCTCAGACCCGGTATGTGGCTCGGCTGAGGCTTCCGGCTTTTGATGATAGGTTTAGGTGAGTGGTCTGGGTATTTGGCCCAGCTAGCATCCCTTCATCGTATGGATAGGAGTAGTGGCATATGTTGTCAAGATGACGGATTCAGATATATTGTTATAATACTTTGTAAGGTCCTCGAGAATAATCAATAAAATGGCCGTATGCATCTCCCAGATGCAGAAGTCGGGGAGTCATCCTCCTTTTTTTAAAAAAACACATCATTCTTGCGATTTAAAATCGATGAACACAGCATGTGAGCTACTCTACTGGACGATCAGCTCCTTTCGAATGGTTTGCACCACCCTAGCCCACCCGCACGGCCCCGCTGTCGGGCTGGAACTGGGCTGCCGCCTCTTTCTTGGAGCGCCCGCCGTGGGCCTGGATTGGGTTACTGCCGTGGCTGACTTTGCTGGCGGCTGGCCCGACGACGGAGGGAAGTCACGGGCGGCGGCGGCGGCGGCGGCTTCAGAGCGACTCTGCTCGGATGGATGCCTGTGCGCGGCGGCCGCCAAAGGAGCGCCTCGCGGTGGAGCGGGACGGGGGCCGGAGGGCATCGGGGGCTCAGCCCGGCCTTTTCCTCCTTGGTCGCTTGGACGGGTCCACGCAGAGGCAGGCCGTCGCCACATGCTCACCACTGACAGCTCCGGCATTGGGGAGCAATACCAGGGGCTGCCGAGGCGGGCGGGCAGGAAAGGCCGCTGCCAACTGCCACTGTATCTTTACCTAGGCTCCACTCTCCCTTTGCTCCTTAGCATTCCATTTGTTCTATTCACACTTTGACCCTTAATTTTGCTGCTACTGAATTCCTTTGTTGTGCTTCATACGGCTACGACTGAAACTGTCCGTCTAATTCTTGTTTACATCGTCAATTCCAAATTCAGTGAGAGCACTCTGCATTGCATTATGCAGATTCATTGTTAGGAGAATGCAACACTGACATGTCTGAATTAGTTAAGCAACAACAACCGTATTAGGTCCAGTTCCACCGTCACTGCTGTTCAAAAGTATGACTCAAGGATCATCAGTATTTGATTTCCGCGGTCCTGATAATAGTGCCTCATCTACTACAACTCACCTGCCTGCTGTTTCTCTCTATCCAGTGTAGTGTTGCTCTGTTTCAGTGCTCATTTCTCTCTAACATCCTGTGCTTTTTAGTTGTCATTTGTGACAAATTTATCTACAACATTCTCCTACCCCTCCAAGTGGGACTCTGGGAGGTAGAAGATGGTGACAATTAGTGCTAGTTAACCGGCCAATGGGTGCCCACCAGAAAGGCCTTCATATTATACTAGTATAAGGTAAGTATTGTGCAGCAAGTTAGGCTAGTGTGAAACGATAACACTGAATCACAAAGAGTCTTTTGGCTATGGCCTTCCAAGCGAACAGACCGTTTCAAACTAAACTACACCACTTCCTTCTGGGAAATAACAGGATGCCCCTAGCTCTTGGCTTATGTGTTTCCTTCCCGCAAAGCATTCAGTAAGAGACGGATATATCTAGGTACAGCTAATTGTATTAGAGCTTCTTAACATTAGATGTTGCATCAATTGTATCGTACCCCTCAGGCCCTCACCAGCTAGCTAGCTGCCAGCTAATAGATCAGTCTGATGAACAATCCAAGACTCAACACACCATTTAATTTGTGGACAGTGTGTATGGACCCGTTGATCACAATGTGCGGGTTAGTATATTCGCGTACAAGTTGCTTGTAATCTCCCTTTAGCTTATATATACATAGTGCCCCGTCCTTATTAGCCTTTCACCGGTACTACTGTTCTACCAGTTGCTCTAGAGGAACTAGAGCAGGACCCAACATCCATCCATCTTGAAGGTAATTTTGGACCTCCTCTGTACGTTTAGTTGGCTTTGCTTTCCTCTGTTGATCTTTGGTAGCTTGCCCCTGCTCATAAATTATAACTTGTTCCTCATGTACCCATGTTAGCATTCGGGTGCTGCCTTTTTCAATACTTTTGTCTGGCAATCTTCAGCTGCAAGGAGTGGTGGGGATGATTATGATATGTTGCTAAAATTTGTAACAGAAAAAACATAGCAAACACAACGATGGTCCTGGATGCCTTTGCGTCCTACGTGCTGCACATGCTGACGGATATTGCAAGCAAAGAGGTGCACATGCTGCTTGGATTCAGACGCGAGATCGACAAGATGGACATTAAGCTTAGGGACCTCAAGAACTTCCTTGCAGACGCTGACAGGAGAAACATCACCGACAAGAGCGTGCAAGAGTGGGTGGCCCAGCTCAAGCGTGCCATGTATGAAGCTGCAGACATCCTTGACCTTTGCCACCTCAAGGCCATGGAGTGCGGTCTGTCTAGTGCAGATGTGGGGTGCTTCAACCCCTTGCTCTTTTGCATGCGGAACCCCTCCCATGCCCACGACATCGGCACCCGCATCAAGGCACTCAACAAGAGGCTTGACATCATCAAGGTGCGAAGCGCTGCTTTCAGCTTCATCCCTCTTGGTTCATATGAGGATCGTAGCAGCAAGGTCCATGGCTCTCGTTCTGGCAATAAGAGACGTGAGACGTCAGGAGAGTTTGATCGGTCCGGTGTAGTCGGAGAGAAGATCGAACAAGACACGAGAAAGCTGGTTGAGATCATGCTGAGTGAAAAGGAGGGCAACAACAACATCATCGTAGTCGCCGTTGTTGGGGTTGGTGGAATCGGCAAGACCACTCTTGCCCAGAAGGTCTTCAACGACGAAGCCTTGCATGCCGAGTTCGAGAAGACGATATGGTTGAGCATCAACAAGGACTTCGACAAGGTTGAGTTGCTCAGGACAATCATCACACAAGCTGGGGGAGTACATGGTGGTGAAAAGGCATTGGCTGTGCTTCAGCCAATTCTTGCCGCTACCTTGAAAGGGAAGAAGCTATTCCTGGTGCTAGATGATGTTTGGAACCACGGAGCATGGGATGATGTGCTTAAAGCACCCTTGGCTAATGTTGTGGCTCGAGGTAGCCGAGTCCTCGTCACTACTAGAGATGAAAGAGTAGCTCGAGGGATGAAAGCTGTGCTTCCCTACCACCATGTGGACAAATTAGAGGCGGAGGATGCCTGGTCATTGCTCAAGAAACAGGTGCATACTAACTAAACTCTCTGCATCTTTAATATTACTGGCTCCATGCTTAATTTTGGGTAGAGAAATAATAACTGGGGACACTCTACAGCACGGACACTATATAATTGTGTCACTACAAATGCATGCACCCACCGCACATGTACTAGGAATAACATAGGTATCAAATTTAGGTTGATCAAAGTTGGACAACTCGCTCCCACAACAACACTAGACCTCATGCCATGTATTTGCTGGTGTATCATTTTTGGAATATATTTGTACCCGGGAGTAATTATTATAGTTTTGGGCCGCTGTCTCTCTAAGAGAAATATTTTCTCCTTCTTTGCCACTGCTTTCCCCTTTTAGAAAGCTAAAATTGGAAATAAATGTAGTCGCCACCTAAAATCCAAGTCCAAACAGAATCAATAATTACGATCATATAAACGTTCTTCGATCTATAAAAGTTGGAAAACAGCAGTATCGTTCTTCCACATTATGTTCACAAATACAAGGTCAATCTATCCTTGGGCTTAAAGCTCAGCTGTGCTTGGCTGGAGGTGTCAATAAACCAAGATTAAACGATATGGTACTGATACCACATATGAAAAAGTTGTATTCGAGACAAAAAAAAGTTGTAATCAATAGAATAATACTGAGCGTGGCCAGGCCCACCAACAGGTGTAGCCCATCCGTCCGCTGATCTGCTAACACGAATAAGAAAAGCCAGTAATATCCACATTATACAATATATAAAGCTAATTTAAACATATACTCCCTCGGTCCTAAAATAAGTGACTCTAGAGGATGCCTAGTTTAGTACAAAGTTGAGTCACTTATTTTGGGATGATAGATTAAACTAGGCATATTGTGGTTAAATTACCAGATCTGCCAACAAACCACAAGATGCCTAGTTTAGTACAAAGTTGAGTCACTTATTTTGGGAAGGAGGGAGTATGATACATTTGTTGTGTAGTTGTAGATCAAATATGGCCTCTTTTTCTAGAGGATGAATATGTAGTACCTATCTACATAATTAAGCCTGTAATTTGTTTAGTTTCTGAGATGATAGATTAAACTAGGCATCTTATGGTTAAAAGGGTAAGAAACATACAATAGTCTGGGTGAGCACATTATTATAATAACCGCTCACATGCTAGGTATCCCGGTTTATAGCAGCGTCCCTGCTTACCGGTTCAATTACTTGATACTTCAATTTGGGTAGTACATTACTCAATCTTTCGCGAGTCTCTCTCCATGAGCTTATTAGTGACTAATATTGAGTTGGCACTAGCTTCTTACAAACTGCTATTATTTCCCGTAAGGAAAACCTCTCCTTATTGACTCTTCGGTTCAACTGCTTGCAGGTAATCTCAAGTGAGACAGATGAACATGAAATTGATATGCTCAAGGATATTGGAGTGCAGATTGTAGCAAACTGTGATGGTTTGCCTCTTGCTGTCAAAGTAATGGGAGGGCTCTTGTGTCAGAAGGACAGAAAACAACATGAGTGGGAGATGGTTCTGGATGATTCTATATGGTCGATATCTGGATTGCCTGAAGAGCTAAACCATGCAATATATTTAAGCTATGAAGATTTATCTTCTTGTGCCAAACAATGCCTTTTGCACTACTCCCTTCTCCCTAAAACTGCAGTGTTTCTTAGTGATGACATCATTGGCATGTGGATTAGTGAAGGATTTCTCCATGGGGCCTCAAATGACCTAGAAGAACTAGGAAGCAAGTACTATAAGGAGCTGATACTAAGAAATCTTATTGAGCCAGATTCAACGTATGTTGATCAACGTGTCTGCAACATGCATGATGTTGTGCGCTCATTTGCTCGATTTCTGGCTAGAGATGAGGCACTAACAACTCACAATAGAGAAACTAATATTGTTACTAAACTTAGTGCACATGAGTTTCTTCGGTTATCTCTAGAAAGCAAAGCATCAGAATTAGATGGGTTAGACTGGAGTTCTTTGCAAGGACAAAAGACACTGAGGGTACTAATATCGGTTGGCTATATAAATATCAAACCTGGAGATTCGTTGGTTCATTTTCCAAATCTGCGAACTTTACATATAGATTCTGCACATGTTGTGGCATTGCTTGAATCTTTGCATGAACTCAAGCACCTGAGGTACTTGTCCTTAGAGAACACTGATATATCAAGTCTTCCTGATAGCATTGGAAAGATGAAGTTCCTGCAGTACATTAGCCTCATCAGATGCATACAGTTTGTGAAACTTCCGCATAGCTTTGTAAAATTAGAGCAGCTAAGGTACCTTAACTTCATTGCAGCAAGTATAAAAGGCATACCTAGGGGGTTTTGTGCTCTAACAAACTTGAGGATAGTACTTGGGTTTCCAGCCCAGGTGGATGGTGATTGGTGCAGTTTGGAAGAGTTGGGTCCTCTTTCTTGGCTCAAGAAACTTCAATTGGATGGATTGGAGAATATAATTGCTTCCTCATCTGCAGCAAAGTCAAAGCTTCGCGAAAAGGTGCATCTTACGAACCTAACCTTAAATTGTGGTAGTATATTGGGAGATGATGGGCTGATTAAAGAGGAAGGTTGCGTCTCTGAGGAAGAGCAACAACAAACCGAGAAGGTGTTTGATGAGCTCTGCCCTCCGCCCAGGTTACAAAATCTTGACATCAGCGGATACTTTGGCCGATGGCTCCCAAGGTGGATGATGTCTTCATCACTTGTGCCCCTCAAGAGCTTGAGGATTCTGTTCATTACTGACCTGGCTTGCTGTAGACAGCTTCCTGATGGCTTGTGTCAGCTCCCCTATTTGGAGTTAATTAAGATCAAGCGCGCTCCAGCCATCAAGCGTGTTGGACCAGAATTCATGCAGTCCTACCATCAGCACAGTCCTCGTCCTTCCCAGATGGTGGCAGCATTTCCGAGATTGCATAGGATGGAGTTAATAGGAATGGTGGAATGGGAGGAGTGGGAGTGGGAGGAGCAAGTGCAAGCCTTTCCTGTCTTGCAGCATCTTATGCTAAAGCAGTGCAAATTGAAGTGTCTTCCTCCTGGTCTTGCCTCTCAGGCAGGGGCTTTGAATAAATTAATCATATACAATGTCCAGGGTCTCATCTCTATAGAGAACTTTCCATCTCTGGTTGAGCTGAATCTGGACGTAAACCTTGACCTGGAGAGGATCACTAATCTTCCCAGACTGCAGAAGCTTAGCATCAAAGACTGCCCAAACCTGAAGGTGTTGGAGAGTGTTCCTGCACTCCAGAGGCTCATACTCGCGGATAAGGACATGGTGTCACTCCCAGAATACATGGGAGGTATAAACCCAAGGCATTTGGAGCTATACTGCAGCCTAGCACTGCTCGCTTCCATAGCCGCGGAACAATCTGGCCCTGAGTGGGAGAAGTTCAGCCATGTTGAACATGTCAAGGCATATGCACGTGAAGGACGTAATTCAAGGAAATGGTATGTGTTCTACACAGCTAAACCATACAGTTTGGAGACAAATCTCAGCCACTCTTTCATGTCCAGAGGTAATTTAGCATTACTTGTTCATCTTAATTTGTCTGTTAACACTGTTTATTTTGTTTGTTCTCTTATGGTTGTTTCTTCCTTTCATCCATAAGCTAGAGTTTTGAATATATTTGCTACATTCACATTCCCTTTGAATATGCCCTCCGAGAGTAGTACACTAGGACATCAAATACATGGTAGTAATGACAACATTGACATGACTACCTTCTTCTCTAAAGAAAATATTTGAATGGCTTTTTATTGCTTTGTGATGGCTATATGTTTATCCATGCTTCTTTCTGATTTGACTGCACTCCCTCGGGCCCTAAATATCTTTTATACTCAGTTTTCCCCTAGGTTACATCCAAATTTTAAATGAAGAGTAGTATCTTTACAAATTATTAAAGCTTGTATATGATTTCTGGATCTCACTGTTTTAATAGGTCACATTTGGGCTCTTGCCTTGTAAATCATGGATTTGTAACCACTTTTGTTCTTTCTTCTCATGCAGGAACCTTGACTTCTTTTGAGGACGCACAAAGATTTGAGTCTCTCTTTAAAATGACGAGAAAAACCTTCACCTACATCTGCAGCTTGGTGATGGGGCCATCAATGGAAGATATGAAGAGATACAGCTTTGTTGACGGGAGGGTGTTGTCTTTAGAAGATCGGGTAGCCGTTGCTCTTAGAAGGTTGCAGTCCATTGAGCCAACAGAGAGCATAGCATCCTCTGTTGGTGTGAACGAGTCAATCATCTTGTTGGTAACTGAGAGGTTCGTTGATACTGTGTGGGAGCGGGCAGATCACCACTCTAGCTGGCCAGACTGGAGTGAAAAGGATGAAATCAAATCAAAGTTTGACAAGATCCATAATATGCATAACTGTTGCGGGGTTATATGTACAACGCACATCCCATTTGGACCAAAATGCAACCATGAGAAGAATGATATCATTCAGATGCAGCTCGTCATTGATCCAGACATGAGGTTCAAGAACATTTGGTTGGGACCGGCAAGTAGCATGAACCAGTTCAGCCTTTTGCGGGACTCTGCACTCTTCAAGGAGTGTGAGAAGGGTGTTTTGCTGAATGGAAGCAAGCTGAAGGTGGCATTAGATGGATCAGAAGTTGGGGAATACATAGTTGGTGATACAGGATATCCTCTTCTCCCATGGCTACTCACACCTTACCAGGAAGAAGACCTCTCAGATTCCAAGGCAGAGTTCAATAGGAGACATTCTGCAGCCACAACCTGTGCTCTGAAGGCGTTGGCAAGGCTCAAATATACATGGAAGTGCCTGCAAGGAGAGGCATGGTGGCCAACCAATCGGAAAAATAGAAGTAGAATGATATATGCCTGCTGCATGTTGCATAATATAGTCATAGAAATGGAGGATGATGCAGCCATGCTGAGCACCAAGTGTGGGAATTACTCCAAGGAAGTGCGCCAGATAGCAAAGGAGGACGCTGTCAGGGCGAGGGATCTGCTGTCGCAGCACTTCTTGGCCAGCAGGTCATCCGAACTGGGAGGTGAATTAGCATAACTTCTGCTACATCTTAATTTAATCGTTGGTTGCTCTTTTCACTAATATTTCGTATTTGTTTCCTCTTGGTGGATGCAGAGGAGGGTGATGAAGCAGCTTCATCAGGCTCAGGGGCTGAAAAGAAGAAACAAGAAGCGCAGACAAGAACAGCAGATGAAGAGATATCAGTATAACTAGGTACTACTGCTAGCACGCTGTGCTTCAAGTCCTGTTATTCCCTCCATCGAGAAATACCAGAGTTCTCTTCTTCTCGGTTTGTTTTCTTGATATGGTAGTAATGCTAGTGAGATTCTTTAACTGCTTAACTACCTAAGTTACTATCTATAGCGTGTTACATGACTCCGAAATAATGGTAACTGAAACAGCTATTAGCAATGTGTTAACTCAGACTCTGTACTGGCAATTGCTTTAATTAGCCGATGTTTCATGTAATAGCATGCGTGATCTGGTTAATGAAGGTAGCAGCTATACTATGCGTGGAAACATGAAACTTCTTGATATGTTGAACCCCGGTGCATGGTTGTATATCTGACAAGTGATATAATTAAAACTTAAAACTTTGGTTTGATCAGGTGAAAGGGGAGGCTGGGAGCTACATCCTGCTGGACGTGGTTGGAGCTTTTAAATGCACGAATGCAGAGCAGGGAAGACAAGTGTTGTCATGTAGTCTGTACTTGGTGGATGGGCAGTAAGCTTTTGTGTGTCAGGAGAGCGAATTAAAATGGTAAGAGTCCACGTAATTCTCATATATAGGAGAAACACCTTCATCTTAGTAGTAAAACAGAGTCATCTTTTTTCTTGCTTTCTTATATCTGGTTTGTTGGTTGGAGGTGTGATGGCAATTCCCATGTAATAGTAACCAACTTGTTCAGACGCAATTATTATTCCTGAGATCGTCGATGAAACTCCAGTAGAAGTCGATCTCGAAACAGAGTGTCCCATGCTTTTCTGCTTTTGTACTTCCAATGGTAAGACGTTGTATCCTCAACTGGGAAGCAAAGACATGTAATCTGTACTCTTATGCGCTGGAAAAGGGGCGACACCGCCTACCTGTGTCTGCATCCATTAGTTGATGTGTATTCACTGAAGAGAAGAATTTGCAAACATGCATCCTTTTATTGGTAAGAGATACTAGTACTACATACAGATGGACTGACAACGGCACAAGTTATAAGCGTTGATTGGCGCTCCAGACGGCAAAAGGCTCCAACTGCATGACCAGGCTCAGCTGTAGGATCAAACACAGCAAACTCAAGAGTTTGCAAAGCATAGCTGTCATAAATTTGCAAGCATGAAGTCCTGTTTGGGCCGGTAGTAATCTTATTCGGTGCAAAACCAAACGCAAAGCTCCTCCTGTTCGAATTGTCATGACAACTCTCATGCAATAAATCAACATTCTCAGACGTAAACCAACGAGGGCCATGTAACAGTGTTTACTGCAAAATCAATTTGATAAGAAAAATGGTACACGAATTAATTACCATCATCTCTACAGAACTAACACTGACATATCTAAGTCAATTCTTCTAAGATCAGCCATGAAACTCCAGTAACAGAGTCATCTGTCTTTGTTTCTTCCTTGGCTGGCTTGCTGGCTTGCATGCTTTCACTTGACAAATCAAAATCTAGAAGGAAATTATCGAGAGGAGGTGGAGACTTAAGTTTTGCTGAGTTTACACCCAACAAGTTTCTGAATTCTGATAGGAATGTTAATTTGCCCGGTCAATGCAAAACAACGATGCTTATTGGAGACAACTCATCATCGTGCATTTGCTTCTACATCATGCTTATCATCTAGGGTGGAGAACAACGCGGCTTTGGCTTTGGGATACGAGGGGTGTAAGCGCCAGCGTGTATCTTGCTTATTGTGAGATGTAGCCTGGACTCGCGTCTGGCGATGGGGGTGCTCACTATTAAACATGTTTCAGGAGGGTTCTACACACCGGTATAGACCGCTTTTAGAATCCTTCAAGCAATTTTTTTCTTTTTTTTTCTTCAGTTTTTTTTTTCAGGAGGGTTCTACAGACTGGTACAGACCGCTTTTTTTGTGTTCAGTTATTTTTTTCTTTTTTCCAACACATATCTACTTTTTCAATATATGATGTACATTTTTCATGTACACGTGGAATATTCTTCTGATATACGTTTAACATTTTTTAAATACATGATGAAAATTTTCAAATACATGTGTTGAACATTTTTTATATACTCGTTAAACATTTTTTAAATACACGTCGAACATTTTTTTGAATGCTACTAAATAGTTTTGTTAACTACATGAATATCTTTTTTACATTGTATAAAAATGTTTCAAACGTATTTCTGAAATGCGTGAACATTTTTTAGAATTCCACGAACATTTTCTGGAATGATAAGAAAAATATCTTTAAAATTGGTACGAACCAATTTTAAAATTACGTGAACAATGTTTCAAATTGTTATTTTTAAATGTTACAGAAATATGAAACATGTGAAACATTTTTTGAATGTCACAAACATATTTTTGAATTGGACGAATTTTTTCTAAAGTTGCATGAATTTTTTTACTGCCTTAAAAAAATTTAAATGCACAACGACTATTTTTTTAAAGTTAGTAAATTAGTTTTCGAATTAGGGTAGTGTGAAACCATGAAACCAAATCACAACGTTTCTGGATGCTCCTCCCGACGCGGGCTGTCGGGCTGGATCTGGGCTGACGCACCTTTCTTGGAGCACCCGCGGCAGGCCTGGACAGGGTTGTGGCCGTGGCTGGGATTTGCGGTCCCGGCGCCGTCAGACCGACTTCGGTCAGATGGATGCTTGTGCGCGTACGCCGCCATGCCGCAGCCAAAGGAGGGCCGCGCATTGAATTGGGATGGGGGGCGGAGGGCATCGGCCACGCAGTCCAGCGAACAGTACCGGGGAAGCAACGGCATGGCAGTCTTCTCTGTCGTCGTTCGGCGCTGCCCCAGTTAGTGCTTATGTCACCGACAGACACCGCTTCCACGGGCCGTGGCATCGAGGCTGCCGATGCTCGAGGACGACAGCCTACAGGCAGGGCAGGCGTGCTTGCCGCCATCTGCAGCATCATGCACCGTCGTCTGTCCATCTTCGCCGCCGGGTAACACCGCATCCGAACTCAAGCTCCATCCACTATTTGATCCTTAATTTTATCCCTCGTTGTACTAAATCAGCGAAGATTAATATGGATCGGAGGGAGTAATTCGTTTGTCCCTGCCTAATCATCACCGAAAGCATATTCAATTCATGTGTGCATTGCATTCTTTTTTCTCATTTTCCTCCCGAGACGAGCGGCGTTCGCCCGTTCCGAGATCCAAAATATCAATCCCACCGTCTGCCTCGTATTCCACAGCCTCAGATCATGGCCAAGAGAAAAAAGAGCAAAATAATGTGCCGAAGAAGAAATAGGTCGCAGATACTGTGGAGGAGATCGTCCATGTCGAGGATGACTTGTGAGACGGCGGCCATGGGCGCCGGCTCTACCTGACTGTCGCCGGTGTCCACCGATACCACCATTGGCAGGTGAAAGAGAGATCTAGGGGATTTCATTGCAGGACGCCACCACCTCCGATCCCTATGGACATGAAGTCGTCACCAGTCACCACCACCACGACGTAGGACGTACCAACGCCAGGTGTCGAACTGAGGGAGTTAACGGGAGGGGGGGAGGAAGAGCAGAGGTGTGGCAGAAGGAAATATAACCTGACAACATGTTTGGTTGGGGGTAATTAGAGCTAGGGAATGAGAATTGAAGAGCTACGAGACTTTAAATCTGTTGTTTTGGTTGGAGGGATTGGGAATTCATAAGGGAATAGTCATGGTACTTGAGACTCCAACTCCCACCGTTTTATTAACAGGGAAGGGGGTGAGAGTTGGAAGGGAATTGTTTTAGTGAGTCAATCTTAATCGTTCATCATAACTTATGTTAACTTCCTTTGTCTAGTCCCTCGCAAATTCCCACGAGCCAAATAAGGGAATACAATTTGTCCTCAGTTCTCACACATAATTCCTATTGGAGAGTACGAGAGGTCCAATTTGGGAATAAAATGACTCTTCCCATGTCTAATCTCAATACAACTCCCTACTCTAAACTCCCATTCCCCTTCCCAAATATTGCCAAGCACGCTGTGAGTGAGTTACGGGAGGGAGTTAGGGGAGAAGGGACCACATCTCAAGGAAGGAAACGTGAAATTAAGGGGACGGAATTAAGGAAGGAAATTGTGCGGCATAATTGTTACGAGGATCGTTGAGGATCTTACTGGGCTGTTCAGAGCCACGTATGTGCGCGCGGGAGCGAGCGAAAGAGGGGGGCAAACGAACGACGTACAACGTACCATCGCCGCCGCGGACTCCCCTTTTAGGAGTAGAGATTAGAGACAAAAGGCAAAGATCAATTCATTAGGAAAGTTAGGATTTAGAATTGATTGTCATGAAACTGAATTTTATTGATTGGTAATGTGCTATCGTTTCTTGCCCGTTTGTAATATGTCTAGTTAGGAAATTTTGAAAAGGTTAGGAGAGTTTTCATTGTGAAGATAAAAAAACCAATGTGAGGAGATATGGTGGTGGGATGTGAGACAAAAATAAACCAGACGAAAATAGACCAGACGAAAAAAAGCCATGGACACAATCCTACCAACTCACAGACATTAGGAGTAGAGATATGAACTGGATTTAGATGGTGCCGGGTAGTTGAAACAAATGGACCGAGTACGAGAGGTCCTATTGAAGAGTTTTTTTGTCTGAGCTGTCCGCTTGGACATACGGTGTGGTTTGGGGGTTCTGGTTGGAGATATTCAGTTCATTGATCTTGGGTAGATAACTAGATTTGACTCCAGGGATATCAAAAGAATAATGCTATGATAAATGTGTAATGAATAATGCTATGATAAATGTGTAATACATCCAATCCCCCCTCCCCACCTAAAAATTTGAGATTGTCTTGAGGTGCAAGCCCTTGTGGATCATCTGCTGGCTCGTCGGATGTTCATTGCAGCATAATGTATGGTTGTTGTTATTAAAACTCCGTCCATACTGGAGACACTCTTAACCGAGAGACATGGAGGGAAAACTGTAACCAATGTGTTTATTTCTCTTTTTTTTCAAGAAAACTTACAATCTATTTATTAATTATCAAGGTAGTACAAAGAACACCAGAAGTAAAAAAATACAACCAGGTCCGTAGACCACCTAGCGACGACTACAAGCACTAGAGCGAGCCGAAGACGCATCGCAGTCAACACCCCTCCCTCGTCGGAGCTGGTCAAACATTATTGTAGTAGACAATCGGCAAGTCGTCATGCTAAGGCCACATAGGACTAGCGCACCAGAACAGCAACCGCCGCCGATGAAGAGAAGTCTAGATCGGAAGGATCCAACCTGCAGACATATAGACGTAGACAAATGAAGACCGGATCCAAGCGGATCCACCAAAGACAAACGCCGATCAGATCCCATGAGATCCACCGAAGACACACCTCCACACGCCCTCCGACGATGCTAGAAACTTCATCGGGACGGGTGCTAGACGGGGAGGATCTTATTCATCTTAAAGAAGCAGCCTCCGCCTCGTCTTCCTGAGCATGGCACAAACCCTAACAAAACTCTAAAAAAACACCTAAAAACAGAGCCCTCCCGCCGGCAAGGCCGGGATCCACCGTGCTTCCATGATCCAAGGACCATAGGAGACGAGGCGGACCGGCAGCGGCGCCGGTGAGAGGAAGGGAAACCTTAACTAAGAGGTCACCAGAGGCAGGAGCGAAAGGCCTTTTTTTTGCTCTTTCAATGTAGGCTGCCATGTTTGGCTTAAAGTGCCTCGCGATCATGTATTAAATCTTGTGAACATTTCTGTTAATCACTAAAACTGCGCATAGTTGTTAAAAAGAAACTTGATGAAATTTGCTCTCTCATTTGATGTAGGCTGTCATGTTTGGCTTGGAGTGTTCACTATCCTGTAGTAATTCCTATTAAAATTCAGCATATAGTTCCTTAAAAAAAGTTCAACACGATTGTAAACAACATCCTTTTAGCACATTACACACGCAAGCGCTCATATATAATCTACGAGGTCGCCGTAGATGCCTTGTAGTCGACAGGAACGTCTCCTCCCACTGAACGCGCATCGCAAATAATTTTAGAAAAATGCAACTATCATGACTTCAGCCCTGATGGACTGGGAATATCACTGTCCTTTCAATCATCCTGCCGTTGGTTCGCATGAGTATCAGATGCTTGCTCGCCACTTTGGTGGGGATTTAATTGGATCCTGAACAAAAAAGAAAAGAAAGAAATGAGTTGAGGAGGCGTGCTCCGGAGTGGAGCGCAAAGCATCTCTTGCCTTGCCTTGCCTTGTGTTGAGAGCAAGGAACCGCGACGGCGTGTGCCATTGCTCAAAGGATTGATGCCTCTGCGCCACCATGCCTTTCAACCTCGCCCTCTGCTCCGCAGCCGGCTCCCTCCCACTCCCACTTTCTCCTCCTCCTCCGCCGCCGCGCCCTACACCACGCAACACACAGATCCGATCCAATCAGAGCAACACCCAATCTGAATCGAGTTGCCTCGCTGCAAATCGCGAGGACCCAAGCTCAGATTTTGGAGAAAGGAGGGGCGGAAGCGCTCCGGCCGGAGGTCTTTTCTTTTTCAGGCGGCCGGCGCCGGCGGCATCGTTAGAGTGCCACGCGCTGGTGTCCGACGCCGGCGAGCTGCAGGTGGAATCGGGCGACGGCGGGGCGCGGTCGGTTGCCGTCAGTTTGCCGGCCGGAGGACATCGACTCGACTACCCCAAGTACCGCTAGCCGTCCACAAGGACGGGCCGCTCCCCCCACCTTCGAGTCGGGGTTCCGGTTCAACCGGTGCAGATCGTCGGCGCGGTGGCGAACCGATTCTGGGTGGCGCCGGCGTGAGATTGGGGAAACTTTTACTGGACAAACACAAAATCTGAGCTTGACTGCAGGTGAGACCCCGAAGTAAAGCTTCTTACACTGCAGAAGTTTCAGTTTCAGATTGCTCATCCTCTGCTTAATCTGTACTAGTTGCTTTTGCTGATATGTTGATAATCCTCTTCGGTAGCAAAACACAGCAAAGATGGCCATGGTCCTGGATGCTTTTGCATCCTACGTGCAAAATATGCTGACCGAGATGGTGAGCGAGGAGGTGCACATGCTGCTTGGAGTCGGAGACGAGATTGACAAGATGGACCTCAAACTTAGGGACCTCAAGAACTTTCTCGCTGACGCTGACAGGAGAAACATCACTGACCAGAGCGTCCAAGAGTGGGTGGCGGAGCTCAAGCGCGCCATGTACGAAGCTGCTGACATCCTCGACCTCTGCAAGCTCAAGGCCATGGAGCGGGGTTCATCCAAAGTAGACTGCGGGTGCTTCAACCCCTTGCTCTTTTGCATGCGGAATCCCTCCCATGCCCGCGACATCGGCACCCGCATCAAGGCGCTCAACAAGAGGCTCGACGCCATCAAGGAGCGAAGCGCTGCTTTCAGCTTCATCAATCTTGGTTCCTATGAGGATCGTAGCGGCAATGTGCATGCCGCTCGTTCTAGTGATGCCAGGCGGGAGACATCAGGGGAGTTTGACCGGCAGGGTGTAGTCGGGAGAAGATCAAGAAGACACAAGAAACCTGGTTGAGATGATGCTGACTGAAAAAGAGAGCAACAACAACAACATAATTGTGTTCGCTGTTGTTGGTGTCGGTGGGATCGGCAAGACCACTCTTGCCCAGAAGGTCTTTAACGATGAAGCCTTGAATGCTGAGTTCGAGAAGACGATATGGTTGAGCATCAATAAGGACTTTGACAAGGTTGAGTTGCTCAGGACAATCATCACGCAAGCCGGGGGAGTACATGGAGGTGAAAAGGCATTGACTGTGCTTCAGCCAATCCTTGCTACTGCCTTGAAAGGGAAGAAGTTATTCCTGGTCCTAGATGATGTGTGGAATCATGGAGCGTGGGTTGATGTGCTTAGAACACCATTGGCTAATGTTGTGGCTCAAGGTAGCCGTGTCCTCATCACTACTAGAGATGAAAGAGTAGCTCGAGGGACGAAAGCTGTGCTTCCTTACCACCATGTGGACAAATTAGAGGATGAGGATGCGTGGTCATTACTCAGAAAACAGGTCCGTAATGCATCTTTAATATTACTAGCTTCATCCTCAATGCTTAATTTGCGGTAGAGATTGTAAGGCCAATCATTAAGGCTCCCTGTTATTGCATGACGGGTGTTTATATAGAACTTTCCCTGCATGGTTTTTGGAGTGTTGTATCTTAGCTACTTGGATTTATTATGTTGTACCATCATTCTTGCATTTGTATTGTGCCATATCAAATTTTCTATTGCGCCTTGTGATAACCACAATGGATTTTAGCCTATGTAACGATGCTACGAAGATGTGCACCTTGCCTTATCTTCCTCCATCGTGCTTCCTCCGCCACCATGGATCAGCACGCTGTTGTGCCATCTCATTGTGGTCGTCTTACCCCTCACATACCTCATCCACAGATCCTACCATAAGGGTGACTCACCACCGCCCTCTAGTATCGGCAGACTAGGCTTCCTCTACCCCTGGCCGGCCGGCGGCCAGATGGCCCCACCCTAATGCTTACACCACCACCCCGAATCATCTCTCTAAATCCATGTGCCCATGTCAGGAGGTTGAAGAAGAAGACAATCGTTGCATGGCGGGCTTTGGCTGAAACTGGCTAGTCGATTTGAGCGTATTAGGCCCTGTTTGGTTCATAAGTCCTAGGACTTTTTTTAGTCCCAACTTATAAGTTCCAACTCTATAAGTTCATAAGATGCTTAAGATGCTTTTTTTAGAAACTTTGAATCGTAGCAACTTATAAGTTCATAAGATGCTTAAGCAGGTGGAGTTGCATGCAAAAGACTGGATTCGAACTCGAGATCTCATAACTGCGTAGATACTGTATTAAACTACGTATAGGAAATGCCTCTATGTTTTTCACGTTTTTCTTTTTTTGGTTTCCTGTTTCTTTTTTATTTTCCTTAAAATGCGTGAACTTGTTTCAAATTGGTTTTTCTTTCAAAATTGACGATCTTTTCAAATTCAATGAATTTTCTAAATTCGAATGAATGTTTTTTCAAATTGGATGAACTGTTTTTTTTTTTCAAATTTGATGTTTTTTTTTAATTTTGATGAACTTTTTTTCAAATCCGATGAACTGTTTTTTCAAATCCCCAATGAACTTTTTTTTAATTCTGATGAACTTTTTTTTTTTGAATCTGATGAACTTTTTAAGATTCCGATGAACTTTTTTCAAAGTCGACAAAAAATTGAAAAGTGTTGAACAGTTTTCAAAATCGATGAACTTTTTCTCAAAAACATTGAACTTTTCCCAAAACGATGAACGTTTTCAAATTCAATGTTTTTCCATATAATTACAAAAAATCAAAGTGATATACAAACATACTGTATTGCGCAATAAATAGCGCGACCACGTTTTATTGTTATATAGTTGACGCTATGATTTCCCACTACTGGCCAGTGGCTTTAGTGGTCACCGATAAGACTTGTCGCCCCAAGATGAGTCCTGGTGAAGCCAGCTTTTTTGCGGGCGCTTTTTGTGTTATGTTCTGCTGCTTTGTGATCGGCCCAAATCCGGCACAAGCGGAAGCCGCACGAGCGCCAGCTTCTCGCTCGGGCGCCTGAAGTGCCGATTAGGAGCTCCCGCAATCAGGGTAACCTCTCCAGGGCTACCCTTGACTAGTGATTTGGAAAATGTAATCGGGGAAATAAAACCAAAGCTTGCCCTGGCAGTCAGGCCCATCAGTATGCATCAGCGTGTATTCCACTTGGCCCATGATCTGCTAACATGAATAAAATGCATGGAAACAATAAGGAGTGAACGTTCGCCCTGCAGCTCTCTCGCGTGACGATTTGTGGTATGTGGATAATTGGTGTGTGTTTGATGATCTACATGGTCCTTTTGACACCTTGCATTGCAGGAAAAGTTGGATTTTGTTTTGTGTTGGTTGCTGTTTGCACACAATTTTTTTTTCAAAATCTTTGTATTAAAAAAATATTTTGAAAATTAAAAATATTTGTAGCTGAAACCATTTGCTTGATTAACAATCTGTTTTCAACGTTTTCTTTGTATAGACGAGGGTTTTGACCGTAAAAGTTTTTGGTAGTTTTTTCGACAAACTTGGTCAAACTTTGCACCGTTAAAAAAATAGTATCATTAGATATTTTGTGAAAAACTATTTCTGTCGTTAATATAAAATTCGTAAAATGTGACATATGGCTAAAAGAACTATTGGCCAATGACGCATATTAGAGTCTGTGTCAATGTCTAAACTATATATTTACGATTGGAGGTGTAGTGATTTACAACAAAATAATGTTATTGATGAAGTTTAAGACTACTAGGAACTCTTGTCAATGCACAATGAAACAAACAATTTATAAACTAACACTTTGGAATAAGAGTGAATAAGAAGGTACGGCGGAACACAAAGATAATGAACTAGATTAATTTCCAATATGTAAACATTTTTGGTGAATAGTAGGAAAGACATTATCATCAAGAACATAAATTCTTCTAATACAAAACAAAATGTTGTCACTAGAATATAAATTCGTATATTACAGAACAAAATGTTGCTCGTGGCGTAACATGTTTGTATCTGTGTTAGAACAAAAGAAATAATTGGCTGTAACAAAATTTCAACGGAATGGATAAAAATGCAGGCAAAGTGAAACATTTTTTTGGTGTTAGTTGCAATAAGGGGAGCCTTGGCGCAGTGGTAAAGATGCTGCCTTGTCACCATGAGGTCATGGGTTCAAGTCCTGAAAACAATTTCTTGCAGAAATGTAGGTAAATGCTGCGTACAAAAGATCCAAAGTGGTCAGCCCTTCCCCGGACCCTGCGCAAGCGGGAGCTATGTGCACCGGGCTGCCCTTTTTTTAGTTTCAATGAAAATATAATCAATTGGAATTGGAAATTACTCAAAATTGTTACTCAGCTAGAACAACATCAACTAATCCGAAACACAAAAAAATGTTGATTGAACACTATATCGCTCACAACATAACATTATTCAGTATTCATTAGAAAAAATGAGTTTATTTTTAGATAAAAAAATGTGAGTTAGAACAAAAATAAATATGAACAAAATTTGGTTGTGACAATGTGTGTACAATCCCACGCCCATGAGAGCCTTCATGGATGCGTTTTTTAATCCATATTGATATTGTACAATCCCTTGCTGCTTTCCTTAGAAAACTTATGCTTATTTGGAAATCTAAATTGAAAGAAACACATAGATAGAGATAATTCAAACAGAGATGAAACCTTCCGCTGTCATGCAGTCATATAATAAATCTCACTGAGTATGGATATATGTACTGTAATATCCATTCTGTCGGCTGTAACTGCAGAAGATGGACTTATAGAGATTAAGAATTCTAATTATAAGAACGTAAGAAACTTAGTACTACCTCCGTCCTGGTTTATTGGTCCCCTTTGAAATTTGTGCCAAATTTGACCAAATATTTAACTAACAAAATGTTAATGCATGTTAATAAAAATTATAACGTTGGATCTGTATTTGAACATAGTTTTCAATGATATATTTTTTGTTGACATGCATGAACATTTTATTAGTTAAATTTATGGTCAAAATTTGGCACAAAATACATTGGGGACCAATAAACCAGGACGGAGGTACTATCATGTTTGGGTGAGCATGGTTGATTTAAGATTGGTCACGTGCTAGGTATCAAGTTTAACACTTGACAGGAACGTCCCCGGTTATCTGTACATTGATCCGTCTTGATTAGTATTATTTTGTTCACGAGTTTATTATTGACTAAACTGAACACTAGATGCTAATAAACCACTATTGTTCTTGTTAGACAAACCGCTTCTTATGGACTTTATTGGTTTAAATCATTTTTGCAGATAGTCTCAAGTGAAATAGATGGATGCGAAATTGATATGCTCAAGGACATTGGGTTGCAAATTCTAGCAAAATGTGATGGCTTGCCTCTTGCTGTCAAAGTAATGGGAGGACTCTTGTGTCAGAAAGAAAAAAAACACCATGCATGGAAGATGGTTCTGGATGACTCTATATGGTCAGTATCTAAGATGCCAGAAGAGCTAAACCAAGCAGTATATTTAAGCTATGAATATTTGCCTTCACCCATCAAACAATGTTTTCTATACTACTCCCTTCTCCCTCAAACTGCATTGTTCTTTAGTAACAGCATCATTGGCATGTGGATTAGTCAAGGATTTCTTCATGGATCCTCAGATGACTTAGAAGCCTTGGGAAGGGAGTACTATAAGGAGCTAATAGTGAGGAACCTTATAGAGCCAGATACACAGTATGTTGATGAAGATGTGTGCAAGATGCATGATGTTGTTCGCTCGTTTGCTCAATTTGTGGCTAGAGATGAGGCACTTACAGCTCACACTTCAGAAAGTAATTTTGTTAGTAAGCTTAAAGCACGTGAGTTTCTTCTGTTATCTCTAGAAAGCAAGGCATCAGAGTCAGATGGGTTAGACTGGAGCTCTTTGCAAGCACAAAAAAAATTAAGAACAATAATATCAGTTGGGCCCATAAGTATGAAGCCTGGTGATTCTTTGGTTAATTTTCCATGTCTACGGACTTTAGATATAAGATCTACACATGTCGAAGCATTGGTTAAATATTTACATGAACTCAAGCACCTGAGGTACTTGTCCTTAAAAGAAACAGATATATCTGGTCTGCCAGATAGCATTGGAAAGATGAAATTCTTGCAGCACATTAGCCTTAAAGGATCCAAACAATTTGTGAAACTTCCACATAGCATTTTAAAGTTAGGGCAGCTAAGGTATCTAAACTTCAATGGAACAAGTATAAATGGCATACCTAGAGGATTTTGTGTTCTGACAAATTTGAGGATAATACATGGGTTTCCAGCATGTGTAGATGGTGAGTGGTGTAGTTTGGAAGAGTTGGGCCCTCTTTATCGACTCCAGCATGTTGGAATACAGAGGTTGGAGAATGTAACTGCTTCCTCGTCTGCAGCAATGGCAAAGCTTGATGAGAAGGTGCATCTTACGGACCTATCCTTAAAATGTGGTAGTAGATTGGGAGATGATGGGTTGATTAAAGAGGAAGATGGGGACTCTGAAGAAGGGCAACAAGGAATAGAGAAGTTATTTGATGAGATCTGCCCTCCGCCTAGGTTAGAATATCTTGACATCACTGGTTATTTTGGGCGACGGCTCCCAAGGTGGATGATGTCATCATCAGCTCTTTCCCTCAATAGCCTGAGGATTTTGTTCATTCAAGACCTGGCTTGTTGCATACAGCTTCCTGATGGCTTGTGTCAGCTCCCCTGTTTGGAGCTCATTCAGATCAACCGTGCTCCAGCCATCAAGCGTGTTGGGTCTGAATTGATTCAGTCATACCATCATCAGAGTCCCCATCCTTCACAGGTGGTGGCAGCATTTCCGAGATTGCATAAGATGGAGTTAATAGGAATGGTGGAATGGGAGGAGTGGGAGTGGGAGGAGCAAGTGCAAGCCTTTCCTGTCTTGCAGGAACTTATGCTAAAGCACTGCAAATTGAAGTGTCTTCCTCCTGGACTTGCCTCCCAAGCAAGGGCTTTGAATAAGTTAATCATATACTATGTCCAGGGTCTCATCTCTGTAGAGAACTTTCCATCTCTGGTCGAGCTGGATCTGGCTGAAAACCTTGACCTGGAGAGGATCACTAATCTTCCTAGACTGCAGAAGCTTAGCATCGAACACTGCCCAAAGCTGAAGATGTTGGAGGGTGTTCCTGCACTCCAGAGGCTCTTTCTCTCGGATAACGACATGGAGACAATCCCAAGATACATGGGAGTTATAAACCCAAGGCATTTGGAGCTATACTGTAGCCTTGCGCTGCTCGCTTCCATAGCCACTGGACAATCTGGCCCTGAGTGGTACCAGTTCAGGCATGTTGAGCATGTCAAGGCATATGCACGTGAAGGAGATAATTCAAGGAAATGGTATGTCTTGTACCCAGCTAACCCCTACAAGTTCGAGACAAATGTCAGCCTCTCTTTCATGTCCAGAGGTACTTTAACATTGCTCTTTCATCTTAATTTGTGTATTTATTCTGGTTATCTGAACTATTCTCCTTGTTTTCTACTTCATCAGTATGTTGGAGTTTGAATATGTTCCCAACTATTCCTTTTGAATAAACTCAAGTAGAGTATGACAATAATTACATGGTAGTACTGTTTCACCATTACTAGGTTTTTTGAATATATTACTAGCTTTTTTCTCCAAACAAAATAGATGGCTTTTTATCATTTTGCAATGGCCATTTGTTGACCAATGTTACTTTCTTATTTGGCTGGACTGCGGCATCTGCTAAGTTTCTGTTGTTCTCACTTGTTCCCTACCCCCTACTCATATGATGTTTCTGGTTCTCACTATTGTAACTCTGTCAACATCTGAGCTCTTACCTATGAATTGTGTAACCACTTTAATGGCTTCTTCTTATGCAGGAACCTTGACCTCTTTTGAGGATGCACAAAGATTTGAGTCTCTTTTCAAAATGACGAGGAAAACCTTTAGCTACATCTGCAGTTTGGTGATGGGGCCATCAATGGAAGATATGAACAGCTACACCTTTGTTGACGGGAGGGTGTTGTCTTTAGAAGATCGGGTAGCCGTTGCTCTTAGAAGGTTGCAGTCCAGTGAGCCAACAGAGAGCATAGGATCCTCTGTTGGTGTGAACGAATCAGCTGTCTTGTTGGTAACTGAGAGGTTCGTTGATGCTATGTTCGAGCGGGCAACACACCACTCGAGGTGGCCAGACTCCAGCGAAAAGGATAAAATCAAATCAAAGTTTGACAAGATCCATAATATGCATAATTGTTGTGGTGTTATATGTACAATTCACATCCCATTTGGACCAAACTGGGACCATGAGAAGAATGGCAGCGCACTGACGCAAGTTGTCGTTGATTCAGAGATGAGGTTTAGAAACATTTGGTTCGGACCAACGGGTAGCATGAACCAGTCAAGCCATTTGCAGGACTCTAGACTCTTCAAGGAGTGCGAGAAGGGTGGTTTGCTGAATGGCAGCAAGCTGAAGGTGGGATTACATGGATCAGAAGTCGGGGAGTACATAATTGGTGATGCAGGATATCCTCTTCTCCCCTGGCTACTCACACCATACAAGGAAGAAGATCTCTCAGATTTCAAGGCAGAGTTCAATAGGAGACACTCTGAGGCCACAACCCATGCTCTGAATGCGATCGCAAAGCTATTAGATACATGGAAGTGCCTGCAGGGAGAGGCACGGTGGCCTGCCTATCTGAAAACTCTAAGCAGAATGATATATGCCTGCTGCAGGTTGCATAACATAGTCATAGAAATGGAGGATGATGCAGCCATGCTGAGCACCAAGAGGAGGAATTACTCCAAGGAAGTGCGCCAGTTAGCAAAGGAGGACGCTGTCAGGGCGAGGGATATGCTATCACAATACTTCTTGGCTAGCAGGTCATCTGAATCTGGAGGTGAATTACTGTAACTTCTCCTACATCTTAATTTGATCGTTTGGTTGCTCTGTTCCTAATTTTTCATATTTATTTCCTTCTGGTGGATGCAGAGCAGGATGATGAAGCAGCTTCATCAGGCTCAGGGGGTGAAAACAAGAAACAAGAAGCGCAGACAAGAGCGGAGGATGAAGAGCTCATTAACTAGGTACTACTGCTACCCCACTGTGCTTCGAGTCCTGTTAGTGAGAATCCTAGTCCTGTTCCCACAAGTTAAAGTCCTACTACCCCGCCATCCGGAAATACCAAAGTTCTCTTCTTGGTTTGATCTCTTGATTGGCACTAATGCTAGTGAGTATATAGTAAACATTTTTCTGTCTTCTTCGCTTCCTAAACTATTTAGGGAACAGGCTCCCATCTGCTTATTCCAATTTTTCCTATTCCTAGTGAATTGAATGAGATTTCTACTACATAACTGAGAAAGAATGGTAGTTGATACAACTATTAGCAATGTGTTAGCTGAGACTCCGTATTGGCAATTTGTTTTACTGATGGTTCATATAATAGCATGTGCGATCTTGTTGATAAAGTTAGCATCCTGCAATGCATGGAAATGAAAATTCTTGATATGTTAAAACCTGGTGCGTGGTCGTATATATCTGATATAATCAAAACCTTGGTTTGATCAGGTGAAAGTGGAGGTACATCCTGCTGGATGTGATTGGAGCCTTTGAATGCGTGAATGCAGAGTAGACGTGGTGAAAGGGAAAGCCTTTCAAAGCCTACATTTTTTTAAAGTTATGCCCATCTACTCTATGTGTCAAAGACAAGTGTTGTCATGTACTCCCTCCGTTCCTAAATATTTGTCTTTTTAGAAATTTCACATGGTTACCACATACGGATGTATATAGACATATTTTAGAGTGTAGACTCACTCAGTTACCCATCTACTCTATGTGTCAAAGACAAGTGTTGTCATGTAGTCTGTACTTGGTGGATGGGCAGTAAGCTTTTGTATGTCTGGAAAAACGAATTAAAATGATCAAGTAGAAACACATTCGATCTTAGCAGAACTTCACTAGTAGTAAAGCAGAGTCTGTTTGTTTCTTTCTTATTATCTGGCTTGTTGGTTGGAGGTGTGATGGCAATTCCCGTGTAATAGTAATCAACTTGTTCAGACGTAAACCATGGCCATTTCACGGTACGTAGTGCTACTACCAAGTTAACTGGTACTTATGAGAAAATGCAGTAAAGTAGTAAGAAAAAAAGTCAATTATTATTCCGGAAATCGTCCATGAGACTCCGGTAATAGTATTGAAACAGAGTTTCCATGCTTTCCGCTTTTGTATTTCCAAAAGAACAATGTTATGTGCACAACAGAACAGAGAGAGTGTCTCTGTTTCGCTCTTCCTCAACCGACAAGCGACAACAGCTCTGGAACATTTCGTCATCGATCCTGTGTAAAAAATAGCAAGGGTGATTGATGTTCATGCTACAAAGTATGGAAAGTCTTGTTATTCCCTTCATTTCAGCAAACTGAAACCATTCGCTTCTTCTCTGCTCAATGTACCAAGGAACCTTTAACTGATCGATTTAACTCCCAAAGACAGATAACTGATACAACTGCCCGCATGCAGTGTGCTTAGCAAAACATTAGTATCTATTACTCCCTCGGGTCCAAATTAAATGACGCAGCTCTAGTACAACTTGGGATTGGTTAACTGTTAGGTTTGGCCGTGAGGTCTGTACTGGCAGTTGCTTTAATTTATGGTTTAGTTAATAGCATCGGTTATTCATAAGAAAAAAAAGTTAGCAGCTATCCTGTGTGCGTGGAAATGGAAATTTTTTGATATGATTAAAACTTTGGTTTGATGGGGTGAAAGGGCAGCCGAGATCGATCCTGCTGGTTAGTGCTCTTGAATGCTGCATGAACGCAGAGCAACCCTGCCTGCCAATGGTGCCAAAGACTATTCAGATGCTACTGCATGAACTGAAGTTCACCGCTTTTTTTTTTTTCTTTTCATTTTGTTCTTGTGCCTGTTTGGCGAAGACAAGTGCTGTCATGTAGCCCGTACTCTTATGTGTCTCCGTCCATCAGTTGATGTATTCATTCACTGAAGAGAAGAGAAGAGAAGAATTTGCAAACATATATGATAGCTGGCAAACTCCAGTAACACAGAGTTGTTTATCTTTGATTCTTCCTCGGCTGGCTTGTTGATTTCCATGCTTTGACTTGAGAAATCAAAATCTAGGAGGAACACAACTCACTCTAGAGGAGTTGGAGACATTTCGTAAGAGGTACTCCTACATACAGATGGGTGACACCTGCACAAGGCGTGTAGTAACCAACAGGCTGATGTCGTGGCTGTCTTCTTCTCGGTTGCACGTCTTAACCGTCTACATCTGATTTACTACTTACTAGCGTTCTGAATTTTGTTTTGTTGGAATTCTGATACAAATGTTAATATGCCCAATGCAAAACAAAGATGCTTAACGGAGAAAGAAACCGGTTGTGTTGAAAGAAAATGAAAGGACAGTGCCAGCGCATTATTACCCTTTCACTAGTGGTGAATTCGTGTTCTCAAAGAGATCTTGTTATTATCCCTGGTTGACAAAATTGATAGCTATATAATTTTTTCAAGTATAGCAGGCAGAAACTGTGCACACGATACCCATGCTGCCCGATATCTCTTATATCCTTTTTGCTGCGTTTTCTTTGTTGGTTTTAACGACTTCCTTCTATTTTGTTGTTGTTCTTTACCAGTTGTTTTAGTTTTTTTTTACTTTTTTACTTTCCCCATTTTAATTGTGGAACAAAACGGTAAAGTCATGAAACTTTAAAAGTCAAGAACATGTTTTCAACTTTATGAAAAAATACAATCAAATCGCAAGCATTTTTTACTTCATGAAAACTTTTTCATATTTTTGAAAACATTTTTTTTCAAATTCATGGATATTCTTAAAAAATTTAAGCAATGTCTAAAAATTATTAAATATTTTTTCATATTGGTGAAGATTTAAAAAAAATAGTGGATTTTTTATTTTACAAACATTTTCTTAAACCTATCAATAAACAGAGTTTAGCCCAAGCGAGGAGCTACCATTGTTTTAACCATTTTGAATGTCATCAGTTGACGGTTTCGTGGAGGGAAGGACTGCATCGTTATATTGGGTATATGGTTTTTGCTTTTTTGCTTTTATTTTTTGTGGTAACAATTTTTTTGAATTTCCCTGTTCTTTTTTGCTTTTTCTTTATCTGACCTTTTCCATTTCAAATGACGAATATTTTCGAAAATTTATGAATACTTTTTAAAAATTTGTGAACTATCAAAATCAGAGAACATTTTTTCATGCTTGTGAGATAAACATTAAAAATCTTCAAACATTTTCATATTAAAATGTTTTTTCCTGCAGCTAAAAGCAAGGAGCAAGACTTTTTTAATCATTTTGAGCAAACATGAGTTGAAGTTTTCCTTGAGCGAAGGGTTGCCCCGAATTTTTTGGAACTATACGATGACGCTTCAGGTGTTTTGCATGCTATTGTTATGTGTGGATGTGTCTACTATTTGTGTAGTAGGTGCTTATGTGATCGAATATTAGTATATGTTCAGTATTATCAATGCCATGCTCATGATTATTTTCTAGATTAAATTAACCGGAGAATTGCTAATATACTCAATAGCGACCACCCCAGGACCTCAAAACCATGTAAGGAAAAAAGACACATGACTACATTCAGAAAGTTTCTTTTTGAGGGTACACATTCAGAAAGTAAAAATACAAAAGAGGAACACATCATTCATGTGATTTAAAATTAAATGAGTACACGGTATGTGTGAGCCACTAGGAGATCAGTTACTTGCGAATGCATTTGCTAAGTTTGCACCACCCTAGCCCACCCTAACCCACTATGAAACTCCGGTAATAGTCTCGAAACAGAGTTTCCCATGCTTTCTGCTTTTGTATTTCCAATGGTAAGACGTTGCCTCCTCAAATACACCACATCAGAATCACAACAATGTTATCTGCACAACAGAACAGAGAGAGTGTCTCTGTTTCGCTCTTCCTCGAGTGACCCTGTGTAAAATTTTATTCTGGAAATACATCAGAAACTCAAGTGACCATGCTACAAAGTATGGCAGGTCTTGTTAGTCCCTTCATTTCAGCAAATTGAAACCATTCGCTTCTTCGCAGCTCAATGTATCAAGCAACCTTTGACTGGTTTAACTCCCAAAGACAGATAACTGATACAACTGCTAGCAGTGCCAGTGTGCCAATCAAAACATCAGTATCTATTAGCTGCTGAGACTATTGTGTATTTCCCTCTGTATTGCATACGCATGAATCAACTAGTTGCGGGCTTGCGGCTACGCAATAGAAGCAACAGCGTTTCAGACGTAATGAGGGCCATTTAACAGTTTTACTACAGAATCAATTTGGTATGAAAAATGGTAAAGAAATTACCATGATTTTAACAGCACTAAGACTGACATCTTAAGTCAGTTCTTCCTAGGATCGGCCATGAAACTGAAACTCCAGTAGCAATAACACAGAGACATCCATCTTTGTTTCTTCAATAGCCATGGAACTAAGGCTGGCTTGTTGAGCAACTAACCGAACCGGTGCATGATTCAGAAGTCGTTAGTGTACTTGTTAGGCTTGAACCCCAGAGAAATCAATTCCTTTCTTCTTAAGATCTTCAAAGTAGCAGGTCATCAGATCCGACCCAAGAGCTGCAACTAAGAGAATTCATCAATAACCTCCATATAATCTCTCCGAGAAACAATGCAGCGGAATTTTAATTAATTGCTCTAGGTAATCCATACAGAACAACACACACAGACACTGTAAGAATGGAGATCCCCTAATAGGAATAGGATGAATCATCTAATGTGGACTCTTTAAGTCCCTTCGGGGATATTATGACTGTAAATGCTTTGTAATACCATTAGAACAGGGGTGTTTCTTTGGCAAATGTTGAAAACCGACCTGTTCGTGATCAGCGCCACTGGAACACAACAACAGAACGATCAGAGACTGTAAACTCTCTTAAGCTTAGAGCAGGAGAAAAGAAGCCATCCGACTCAGGATCAATGAGCTGAAATTTATCAAACTGAAACTAAGGAATATCCTATTTCTCACCCGTTCTCTGTACAAAACTCGCACCCCTGACGGTAATAGGCTGGTGCATGTAACATTATGGGATAGGTTTTCCCAGCTTCCGGAAGGTTCTGCCCGATTTTTCTAATAGCCTTTTTGCTGCGTTCTCTTTGTTGGTTTAACGACTTCCTTCTATTTTGTTTTTGTTCTTCTCTAGTTGTTTTTTTCATTTTTCATCTCCTTTTTTTATTTTTACTTTTCCCATTTCAATTGTGGAACAATAGTGAAAATTGAATAACTTTTAAAATTCAAGAAAAAAGTTTCATGCCTGTGAATATATTAAATCAAATCTGTAAACATTTTTTAAATTCGTGAACACTTTTCATATATTTCAACATTATTTTTTTTAAAATTCATGAATATATTTAAAGTTTGTGAGCAATTTATAAAAATCATTAAATATTTATTCATATTGGTGAATATTTCTAAAAATCTGGAATGATTTTTAAAATTCAAGGATTTTTATTTTTCAAACATTTTTAGAATCTATCAAAAAACAGAGTTTAGCCTAAGCGAGGAGCTACCATTTTTTAAGCATTTTGAGTGAACATCAGTTGATGGTTTCGTGGAGCGAAGGAGTGCACCGTGTTATTGGGTATACGGCCTTTTCTTTTACCCATTCGTTTTATTTTGTGGTACAATTTTTTTTGAATTTCATTTTTCTTTTCTTATTTTACTGTTGTTTTTCGCCTTTTCTTTTTTACCTTTCCCATTTCAATTGATGAACATATTTGAAAAGTTATGAATACTTTTTAAAAATTTGCAAACTTTTAAAATCTAAGAAAATTCTTCATAATTGTGAAAAAAATCATTAAAATTTTTCAAACATTTTCGTATTCAAAAACAACATTCTTTTCCTGAAGCTAAAAGCAAGGAGCAGACCTTTTTTGATCATTTTGAGCGAACATCAATTGAAGTTTTTCTGGAGTGAATGGCTGACCCGAATTTTTTGGGACCCATACGATGACGTTTCTGGTGCTTTTGCATGCCATTCTACAATGCTAAGGAGCTTCAGCAACCAAGGCATACACCCTGGGTCTTTCCTGGGCAGGGCAACCCAGGCGACCACCCCAGGACCTCGAAACCATGCAAGGTAAAAACACACATGACTACACATTCAGAAAGTTTTTTTTTGAGGTACACATTCACAAAGTAATCTTTCCCTAATAATAATAAAGCACGGATGGACTCCTTGAGTTCACCGTCACAATACAATTCTTTCCATGATTTTACGCTTTCAGTTTGTTTTATATGGTTTGCCCGAGGTGGTACTATTTTTCTGTACAGGCTCACTTTTATTTTTATGGGTCATCAGTGGTGTACGTCCGCCCAGGCTAGGCTGCAGCGAACGCATGAACCAGCCCATCCCACCAATGCCATTCCGTAAGAAGAAAAATACGTTCTGTAAAACGAGATGAAAAAATTATTGCCGGGCGCTGAAATCAAACCTTGGTCTCCTAGATGTGAGTGGGCTGGGCTAGCCATGCGAACTGTTGACTGACTTTGATAAAAAGAAAGTTTTGACTTTAAATGAACCATATCTTATTCGGGGACGAGGGAGCGTACGTGCCTTTTTTTTTTGAGGGAGCGTACGTGGGGTGCACCTAACCAGCGCTTCAGGCGCCGGCTGGCTCTACCGGCGCCCGCTAGCGACGCGCAGCGGGCTGGCCCACTAACCGAGTCAACAGAAGCAAACGCGAAAAAGAAAACAAACAATTCCTAATAAAAAAATGGGATCGGCTGCTGTTCGAACCTAGCACACCTCACCAATCGTGGCTTGATGAATTAACCGCTAGACCAAGCTAGCTCTTTCG
Source organism: Aegilops speltoides (assembly GCA_021437245.1). Lineage (NCBI taxonomy): Eukaryota > Viridiplantae > Streptophyta > Magnoliopsida > Poales > Poaceae > Aegilops > Aegilops speltoides. Next base: position 32,689,868 of record CM038146.1, on the reverse strand, counting down.
CACACTCCAAGAATAACCACCCTAGTTAACGGGTTCTTTAGTAAAACCAATATAAATTATTTTTAAAAAAGAAAGCTAAATTCGAAAACAAGATCATGGAATTTTAGAAAAGTTTGTCGCTTTTTTCCTAAAAAGTTCATTCATTTGAAAAAGAATCGATTTTGGAATTAGTTCATCAAATTTGAAAAAAAGAAAAAGAGTTCATCAAATGGAAAAAAAGTTCATCAATTTTGAAAACGAGTTCATCGATTTTAATCGATTTTGAAAACAGTTCATCGATTTTGAAAAGATTTCATCAATTTCGAAAAAAAGTTCATCAGTTTTGAAAAGAGTTCATTGATTTTGAAAAAGAGTTCATCGATTTTGAAAAGGAGTTCACCGATTTTGAAAAGAGTTCGTCAATTTTGAAAACAGTTCATCGATTTCGAAAAGAGTTCATTGATTTAGAAAAACAAAGTTCATCGATTTTGAAAAAGAGTTCATTGATTTTGAAAAAGAGTTCATCAATTTTGAAAAGGAGTTCACCGATTTTGAAAAGAGTTCATCAATTTTGAAAACAGTTCATCGATTCTGAAAAGAGTTCATCAATTTGGAAAACAAAGTTTATCGATTTTGAAAAAGAGTTCATTGATTTTGAAAAAATTTCATCGATTTTGAAAAAAAAAGTTCGTTGATTTGGAGAAAAAATTTATTTGTTCGGTAAAAGAGTTCATCAATTTTGAAAAAAAATAGTTCACGAATTTGAAAAGGTTCATTGGATTTTGATAAAAAAAGTTCAGCAAATTGAAAGAGTTCACGTATTTAACAAAGAAAAACAAAAACAAAAAATAAACAAAAATGTTCCAACAAAGGAGGAAAAGGAACAGAAAAAAGGTGGAAAAGAAAAAAAGAAATAGAAAGAAGAAAAGGCGAATGAAGGTGGACATGAACACATTTGATGTGGTTGGCTAGTTGGTTGCTGCAGCTTACGTACAATGAAGAAATCGTGGGTTCGAGAGTCCTGCCTGCGCCCCCTTCCCGTTCTTTTTTTGCGGGATAAGAGCAGAAAAAAAACATGATGGGCCGAGCCCAAGTCGCTGCGGGGGGTATGCGCCTGTTAGGGAAAACAACTAAAACGGGCGCAACGGGCGCCGTTTAGGATTTGCCGCGTACGTGCCTGGGCTGCAGCGAGGTGCGTGGACCGAGTTGGGCTACGATGTTTTTTCCGTTGAGTTGATTAGGGAGCCTATAAAATACAGCTGACAGTGGTTAGGGAGTTCAAACCCATGATTTTCCTTTTGTCCCACATCGCCTCTTTTCATCAAAGACCATCTATACGCCCAACTTGAATGTGAGAACAAGCAGCCTCAAGAATAAACAAACGAGGGTAAGATGTGGGTCTTGGTGGTATATCGCTGCACCATAAAAAAAAAAGGAGAACTCAAGAAATAAAGGGAGGGGAGTGAAGAGGAGGAGCAGGAACATGCTTTTGTGGCTCCGGGGAAGAGAAGAGGATAAGTATGTATGAACATGCTCGACCAGGACTCGCCGGAGCAGAGTTTGGCTGGATGTGCTTGAATCGGCGCTAGGGGACACTCTGGCCAGAAGCCTGCTTACGTTTAACTTGGTGCTCCCCTGGCTATGCACTCAGGGTGTTTGTCAAAATGCCAAGGGCATCTAGGCAATTCTTGGGGTGGCCAAATTCTCCAGATCAGTGTCTCTTTGGATGGATAAGGGGGTGGTGAAGCTAGTTTGACAAAAGCAAAAACTTGTTAGTGCAAGTTTTGCAAAACCTCAGTTCTTGACAGAAAGAAGAGGGCATGATTGCAAGCACTTAGAGTCATCCAATGGGTCCACTCTCCTGGACATAAGGGTTTGGCAAGGTGCACTACGAGCAGGAGAAAGCTCAAGGGTAAAGGAGCAAGTTAGAAGATGGTTGCAGTACAAATCACCAAGTTGCCCCAGAATGAAGATGAGGATGATTCACTCAAAATCTTCAAATAACATCACTGGGTTTTTGCATAGAGTTGAATCATAAGCTACTACCAGCATCCCATAATTTTGGTGGACTAGAAAGAAATATTTAAATGAGATGTAGTGCAAAATTGCCCATTGGACCAGAGAAGAAAATTGGGTGTAGAGCTTAAAATATTTCATGAATAAAAGATATTTTTGTATAAAAGTGATTTAAAAACATCACCTAACATCTCCAAATTTTGGTTGGAATTTTAAGTGAATTTATCAAATGGTTGTAGTTCAAATATGGCCATATAACCTTGGAAAACCATTTTTCAAGAAAATAAAGATCAAGCAAATTAATTATGTAATTAGTTCTACTAATAAAAGAAAAGTTTTTCTTGAGAGGTTAAACAAGTCCAATAACATATTTGAAAAGTTTTCACTTTGGGGAAAACTCCATAACTTAGGGGAAAAGAGAGGTTCTGAGATCAAGAATAAATCCAGAAAAATAAAAATTTAATTTCCTGGCAAAATTTTAATTAATAAAACAAGGTTAAAAGTTTGGGGTGTTACAGAAAGCATCTCGGCTTCCAATGATCTCATCAAGCGGAGCTGTCGGTGGGAACGACACCTATGGGATCACAAGAATCCCTAGTACGGTTGCAGGGCGCGAGGTCGTGAAAAGAGCGGGTCAAACAGGTAGCACACGGTTCCTTTATCCAGGTTCCGGCCGTGAGGATGCGTAAAACCCTACTCCTGCTTTGGTGATTTGTTTATCTGTGTTCTTGGACTAGCAATGGGGCGTGAAGAGCTCCAAAAAGCTGAATCCTCCTCCTGGTTGCCTTGGGCTTCCTTTTATAGAAAAAGGGGTTGCCACAGTGGCACACAGGAGGTGGAAAGGGTACAGTGATGCGAGTTTATCCCTCCATTACATGACAAGGCACATTTAATGCACTTCGCTTAGGTGTCCTTGCTTTATCGGGGACGGGGGAGAGCCCTGTCCCGTCCGTTGCCGCTCGCTCTCGTGTTGACACGCGCTCTGGCTAGTGGTGCCTGCGGTGCCATGTAGGCAGGCAGGCAACTGAGGTGGCGCAATGGTGAGTCTCCACGAGGATCTGCCTGCAGCCACGAAGGTGCCGGCCCAACTGGTTGGGTCGGCAGCTGCATGTGAACGGTGGTGGAGGCTTGACTGACGGTGGCCCTACGGGTGCTCGTGGCAAGGGCCTTGCCGGGGCCCCGGCAAGGGTCTTGCCGTGGCGCCCGCTATCATCCCCGGCAAGGCTCTTGCCGGGGGCCTTGTGGTCCTCCTTGGCTGGGATCCCGCCAAGGGTCATCATTTTCTGTAGTGTGTATCTGATCTTGAATGTCTTCACAAAGATCTGCATGCCACCACGGGGATGTCTCCCGAATCCTTGCCCCATGGGGGTAGTGGACTTGAAGGTGACTCGCTCCGTAGGCGTGGGGCGAGCTGCCATGGCAAGGGTCTTGCCCTGTTTGCTAAAACCGCCTTCCAGCAAGGATCTTGCCGGGGGGGGGGGGGTCCGCTTCGTCTCCCTCGCTCTTTGTGGTCTTGGTCTTGGCGTCGTTCTGCTCCTTTCGAGCTTCGGCCTTACCTTGGCTCACTTCCCTTGCCCTGCCCAGTGCGGTGGTGCCTACGGCTCAGACTGCCCGTGCACAGTTATAGGGGTACAAAAAGCGTACCCCTCTTTTTGTACACCAACAGGAGCCCCCGGTCCTGGGCCACACGTAAGCGCGATCGCGTCGTTGGGCTAGGCCCAAAAACGGTGCGCGAGCAGGCGGGGCAGTTTTTACAATGGTAAGTTTCTTCGCGCGCTGCGCTTCCCACGCTCCCCGCGCGTGGGTGAGCGTGGTGAGGCGTGTGCGACGTGGGCGGCATGCGTGGGGCTGAGCTCTGCGTGCATGCGTCACGTCGTAGTAAAGGGGGCGGTTCGCGCCTTCCCCATAATCGGAGGGAGGCGTGGAGGCGTGGCCCATTTACTGGACGGGGCCGAGGCGTGGTCTTCGAGGCGTCCACTCCCCATGATCACGGGGCGGGGAGAGGTCGCCTCACCCGTCGCCTGGGTCCCGCACGCCCGCCACGTGGCTCTCACGCGCTTGAGGTGGCGAACGGCGGAGGCGGGAAACCGGGCCGTCGCGGGCCGGGGAAGCGGGTTGGTCCCAGTTCCCTGCGCCTTCCGCATCTTGATTGGCTGAGCGGGGCGGCCGAGCCCCTACCTCGCTCCTTTATAAAGAGCGGGGGGGGGGGGGATGGCGTCCTGCATTCTTTCATCTCCTCCTTTCTTCGACTTCTGCTCCCCCCCTCCGTCTGCCATGGAGGAAAGGAATCCTGGCCCTTCAACGGTGGTGGCAAGGGTTGCTGCTCGACAACGCGTTCCTCCTTCTCCTGCACCTGCGGTGGCGGAGCCAGCCGCGAGGGGAAGGGGAAGGGAGCGAGGCCATGGGCGAGGCCGAGGCGCCCGGGGAAGAGGAGGACGGGGCGGCGCGTCGGCCTCGCCTCCACCCGTGGCTCCTCCCCCCATGGAGGGCCATGTTGGGGATGACCCTCGTGAGTTCTTCGTCAGGCTGCGCTGGTCGCCTCGCCGTCGTCTTCGTCTCCCGACTCCCTTCGCGCGGGAGATGGAGCTAGATCCGCCGGAGTCACTGCGGCTGCACATGAGGGGCTGTGGGAACAGCGGTACGCGAGTTTGCGTCGACTTCCCAGCCCCTCACGTGATGTATCTCCGTCAGGGATGGAAGACGTTCGCCCGTATCCACAACTTGACGGAGGGGCTCACTCTCCATTTCAAGCTAATGGAGGGTGGCTTCCTCTCTGTCAAGGTCTTCGGGCTCTTCGGGACTCGGGCAAGGTGGTGCATGGAGAGCTCTTCTGATAGCGAAGACTCCTCCTCGGACGGGAGTGGCGAGGAGGACAGCGGCAGCGACGACGAGGGTAGCAGGCGGTAGGATGACGGGTCCGACGGTGACCCCATCATCCGCGTCGCCAGCTTCCTGAACTTCTCGGGGTCGTTGCTTTGGGCGGCTAGTGTTGGGAGGCTGTGGAAGAGGAAGAGGGCGGGCGGCAAGGCCGTCAAATCGGAGTACGCGGGCTCCAACGCCTTCGACATGTGCTGACGTCCTGCCGCCTCGTCTTCGAGCTCTGCTTCCGGCGCCGCCATCACCATCCAGCCTTCGCACGGCCACCGAGATGTTCTCTTGGTGTCTTCTGCCACCCGTAGCTCGCCTAGGCGCCCCTTTTGCCCTTTTCGCCTCCTTGACCTGCCTCCTGAGGAGAGGGACAAGAAAGGGATTACGGGCATCTTATCTCTTTTCAGTTTGTAAGCCTTTGGGCCTTATCTTAATTTAGAACTTGTAATCCCATCATTCATGTTTTTCATTCCCCATGGACTGTACCTGAATGGAATGTTTTTTAATGAAAAAGGGATGCTTGCCGGGCCATTTGTTTGCGGGTAGAACCCACGACAAGGAGTAAATCCTTGATATCCCTGAGATAAACATTTCCTTGCCCGGCAACAGGCCCTGCCGTCTTCCCACTTTGCTCGACCTTTCTCATGCTTTTGGCGGAGGCAGGGACAAGGTGGGTTCAGGCCCCTCGTTTTATCCTTTCGCTGCCGCGACTACGACCAAACCTGGCCCCGAGAACGAGCCCTGGGGCCTAGAGTTTTAGGGGAGCACGGTAGCTTTAGGAAGAAACGAGGTTTCACATACCTCAGCCCATAAGGGAATGCTTGATAAGGGATGAAAAACTTATATGGAGCTGTAGCCCCCGGCAATTCTGGTTTGCCGTGGGTGAATCTTTGCACTTGCAGCCCCCGACAGTACTGGCTTGCCGGGGGCTAGATGCCGGTCTGTCCCTTTTTTCCTTTTCGTCTTCAAGTGATCCGGCGAGGATATTTGTCCTGCAAACCAGAGAAGACAAAAGAACGGCAAAGAGACGCACACTCGACCTCTAAGCTAGGGGTTAGTCGCTGCCAAGCACTATCAACCCTAACCAAGGACGATACTCGATCTAGCATGCATGCTATAACTTAGGGCGCCAGCGCTTCATTTATTTATGCTCAGGGTCTGCGCCTGGCTTTGTACAAAGGGTTACATGCATCATCGGAAATGCTTGTACAAAAGGTGGCTTGCCGGGGGGCCCGGCAAGCCGCGCCTCATGGGTAAAACTTGCGAAGATGCTCAATGTTCCAGGAGTTACTCACTGGAACGGCATCTTTGGTCTCCAGGCGGACTGCGCCGGGCCTGGTGACTCGTATTCCCCGATAAGGGCCTTCCCACTTTGGCGTCAACTTGTTGGAATTCCTGGCTGGTTGAATGCGCCGAAGGACAAGGTTGCCTTCCTCAAGGCTTCGGGCATGAACCTTGCGGCTATGGTAGCGGCGCAAGGTTTGCTGGTAGCATGCTGCTCTCACAGCCGCCCGAAGACGATCTTCCTCAAGGAGCATTGTGTCATCTTGTCGCAGTTGCTCTTGCTCAAGCTCATCATAAGCGAGCACTCGAGGTGACCCGTATATGAGTGCAGTGGGGAGAACTGCTTCTGCCCCGTATACTAGGGCAAAAGGTGTCTGCCCGGTGGCTCAATTTGGCATTGTCCTGATCGACCAAAGAACCCCCGGCAACTCATCAATCCAGCGCCTCCCGCTCTTGTGCAGCCTGTCAAAGGTCTTGGTCCTTAAGCCTCGCAGTACTTCAGCATTTGCCCTCTCAGCTTGACCATTGCTTCGCGGGTGAGCAACGGTAGCGAAACAAACTTTGCTGCCGAGGTCTTTGATATATTGCATTAAGGTGCGGCTTGTGAACTGCGTGCCGTTGTCGGTGATAACCCTGTTGGGTACGCCAAAATGGCACACTAGTCCCTTGAAGAACTTGTCGGCTGACTGAGATGTGACCTTCCTCACTGCCTCCACCTCCGGCCACTTTGTGAACTTGTCGATTGTAACGTACAAGTACTCAAAGCCCCCGACGGCACGGGGAAAGGTGAAGGAAATATGCCCTAGAGGCAATAATAAAGTTATTATTTATTTCCTTATTTCATGATAAATGTTTATCATTCATGCTAGAATTGTATTAACCGGAAACATGATACATGTGTGAATGCATAGACAAAACAATATGTCACTAGTATGCCTCTACTAGACTAGCTTGTTAATCAAAGATGGTTATGTTTCCTAACCATGAACAAAGAGTTGTTATTTGATTAACAAGGTCACATCATTAGTAGAATGATCTGATTGACATGACCCGTTCCATTAGCTTAGCACACGATCGTTTAGTATGTTGCTACTGCTTTTATCCATGACTTATACATGTTCCTATAACTATGAGATTATGCAACTCCCGTTTACCGGAGGAACACTTTGGGTACTACCAAACGTCACAACGTAATCGGGTGATTATAAAGGAGTACTACAGTGTCTCCAAAGGCGGATGTTGGGTTGGCGTATTCGAGATTAGGTTTTGTCACTCCGATTGTCGGAGAGGTATCTCTGGGCCCTCTCGGTAATACACATCATGAAGCCTTGCAAGCATTACAACTAATGAGTTAGCTGTGAGATGATGTATTACTGAGCGAGTAAAGAGACTTGCCGTAACGAGATTGAACTAGGTATTGGATACCGACGATCGAATCTCGGGCAAGTAACATACCGATGACAAAGGGAACAACGTATGTTGTTATGCGGATCGACCGACAAAGATCTTCGTAGAATATGTAGGAACCAATATGGGCATCCAGGTCCCGCTATTGGTTATTGACTGTGAATAGTTCTAGGTCATGTCTACATTGTTCTCGAACCGTAGGGTCCGCACGCTTAAGGTTTCGATGGATGTTATTATGAGTTTATGTATTTTGATGTACCGAAGAAGTTCGAGTCCCGGATGTGATCACGGACATGACGAGGAGTCTCGAAATGGTCGAGACATAAAGATTGATATATTGGAAGCCTATGTTTGGAGTTCGAATGGTTCGGGTGAAAACAGAATTTCGAGTCTGGGAGGTTACGGAACCCCCGGAGGTAAATGGGCCATAGTGGGCCTTGGTGGAAAGGAGAAAGGGCCAGCCCTAGATGGCGCGCGCCCCCCCTTCCCTAGTCCTACTAGGACTAGGAAGGGGCCGCCCCTCTCTCTCTTTCCCCTCAGGAATCCTATTCCAACTAGGATTGGGAAATCCTACTCCCGGAGGAGTAGGACTCCTAGCAGCGCCTCCTTGGCCGTCCGGCCCCCTCCCCCTTGCTCCTTTATATACGGGGGCAGGGGGGCACCCCATAACACACAAGTATTGATCTACGGATCATTCCTTAGCCGTGTGCGGTGCCCCCCTCCACCATATTCCACCTCGGTCATACCGTCGCGAAGCTTAGGCGAAGCCCTGCGCCGGTGAAACATCAAGATCGTCACCACGCCGTCGTGCTGACAGAACTCTCCCTCGACACTCGGCTGGATCGAGTCGAGGGGCGTCATCGAGCTGTACGTGTGTCAAGAACTCGGGCGCCGAGTAACGGCGGGATCGGTCGGATCGCGAGGAGAACGTCGACTACTTCCTCTACGTTGTGATCGCTTCGCTTGGGTCTATGAGGTGCGTAGACAACACTCTCCCTCTCGTTGCTATGCATCACCATGATCTTGCGTGTGCGTAGGAAATTTTTTGAAATTACTAAGTTCCCCAACAGTGGCATCCGAGCCAGGTTTTTATGGTTTGATGTTTTGCACGAGTAGAACACAAGTGAGTTGTGGGCGATACAAGTCATACTACCTACCAGCATGTCATACTTTGGTTCAGCGGTATTGTGAGATGAAGCGGCCCGGACCGACATTACGCGTACGCTTACGCGAGACTGGTTTCACCGCTGCGAGCACTCGTTGCTTAAAGGTGACTGGTGGGTGCTGTCTCTCTCACTTTAGTTGAACCGAGTGTGGCTCGCCCGGTCCTTGAGAAGGTTAAAGCGGAGTTTATTTGACGAAATATCGTTGTGGTTTTGATGCGTAGGTGAGACTGGTTCTTGCTTAAGCCCGTAGCAGCCACGTAAAATTTGCAACAACAAAGTAGAGGACGTCTAACTTGTTTTTGCAGGGCATGTTGTGATGTGATATGGTCAAGGCGTGATGCTATATTTTATTGTATGAGATGATCATGTTTTGTAACCGAAGTTATCGGCAACGGCAGGAGCCATATGGTTGTCGCTTTATTGTATGTAATGCAATCGCATTCTGTAATGCTTTACTTTATCACTAAGCGGTAGCGATAGTCGTAGAAGCATAAGATTGGCGAGGCGACAACGATGCTACGATGGAGATCAAGGTGTCGCGCCGGTGGCGATGGTGATCATGGTGGTGCTACGAGAGATGGAGATCACGAAGCACAAGATGATGATGACCATATCATATCACTTATATTGATTTGCATGTGATGTTTATCCTTTATGCATCTTATCTTGCTTTGATTGACGGTAGCATTATAAGATGATCTCTCACTAAATTATCAAGAAGTGTTCTCCCAGTATGCACCGTTGCCAAAGTTAAATCGTGCCCGGACACCACGTGATGATCGGGTGTGATAAGCTCTCGTCCATCTACAACGGGTGCAAGCCAGTTTTGCACACGCAGAATACTCGAGTTATACTTGACGAGCCTAGCATATGCAGATATGGCCTCGGAACACGGAGACCGAAAGGTCGAGCGTGAATCATATAGTAGATATGATCAACATAAGATGTTCACCATTGAAAACTACTCCATCTCACGTGATGATCGGTTATGGTTTAGTTGATTTGGATCGCGTGATCACTTAGATAACTAGAGAGATGTCTGTCTAAGTGGGAGTTCTTAAGTAATATGATTAATTGAACTTAAATTTATCATGAACTTAGTCCTGGTAGTATTTTGCAAATTATGTTGTAGATCAATAGCTCGCGTTGTTGCTTTCATATGTTTATTTTTTTGATATGTTCCCAGAGAAAATTGTGTTGAAAACTGTTAGTAGCAATGATGCGGATTCGATCCGTGATCAGAGGTTTATCCTCATTGCTGCACAGAAGAATTATGTCCTTAATGCACCGCTAGGTGACGGACCTATTGCAGGAGCGGATGCAAGCGTTATGAGCGTTTGGCTAGCTCAATATGATGACTACTAGATAGTTTAAGTGCACCATGCTTAACAGCTTAGAATCGGGACTTCAAAGATGTTTTGAACATCATGGACCATATGAGATGTTCCAGAATTGAAGTTAATATTTCAAGCAAATACCGAGTTGAGAGATATGAAATCTTCAACAAGTTCTATAGCTAAAAGATGGAGGAGAATCGCTCAACTAGTGAGCATGTGCTCAGATTATGCAGGTACTTCAATCGCTTGAATCAAGTGGGAGTTAATCTTCCGGATAAGATATCGATTGACAGAATTCTCTAGTCACCATCACCAAGTTAGTAGAACTTCGTGATGAACTATAGTATGCAAGGGATGATGAAAATGATTCCCGAGTTTTTCATGATGATGAAATAGATGAAGGTAGAAATCAAGAAAAAAACATCAAGTGTTGATGGTTAACAAGACCACTAGTTTCAAGTAAAGGGCAAAGGGATAGAAGGGAACTTCAAGAAGAACGGCAAGCAAGTTGCTGCTCAAGTGAAGAAGCCCAAGTCTGGACCTAAGCCTGAGACTAAGTGCTTCTACTGCAAAGGGACTGGTTACTGGAAGCAGAACTACCCCAAGTATTTGGCGGATAAGAAGGATGGCAAAGTAAACAAAAGTATATTTGATATACATGTTATTGATATGTAATTTACTAGTGTTTATAGCAACCCCTCGGTATTTGGTACTGGTTCAGTTGCTAAGAGTAGTAACTCGAAACGGGAGTTGCAGAATAAACAGAAACTAGTTAAGGGTGAAGTGACGATCTGTGTTGAAAGTAGTTTCAAGATTGATATGATCATCATCGCACACTCCCTATACTTTCGGGATTAGTGTTGAACCTAAATAAATGTTATTTGGTGTTTGCGTTGAGCATGAATATGATTTGATCATGTTTATTGCAATACGGTTATTCATTTAAGTAAGAGAATAAACTGTTGTTCTGTTTACATGAATAAAACCTTATATGGTTACACACCCAATGAAAATGGTTCATTGGATCTTGATCGTAGTGATACACATATTCATAATATTGAAACCAAAAGATGCAAAGTTAATAATGATAGTGCAACTTATTTGTGGCACTGCCGTTTAGGTCATATTGGTGTAAAGCGCATGAAGAAACTCCATGCTGATGGGATTTTTGGAATCACTTGATTATGAATCATTTGATGCTTGCGAACCATGCCTCATGGGCAAGATGACTAAGACTCCGTTCTCCGGAACAATGGAGCGAGCAATAGATTTGTTGGAAATCATACATACTGGTGTATGTCGTCCGATGAATATTAAGGCTCGCGACAAGTATCATTATTTTCTGACCTTCACATTTGATTTGAAGCAGATATGAGTATATCTACTTGATGAAACACAAGTCTGAAACATTTGAAAAGTTCAAAGAATTTCAGAGTGAAGTAGAGAATCATCGTAACAAGAAAATAAAAGTTTCTATGATATGATCGCAGAAGTAAAATATTTGAGTTACGAGTTTGGTCTTCAATTAAAACAATGTGGAATAGTTTCACAAATTCATGCCACCTGGAACACCACATCATAATGGTGTGTCCGAACGTCATAACCGTACTTTATTGGATATAGTACAATCCATGATGTTTCTTACCGATTTACCAATATCGTTTTGGGATCATGCATTAGAGACAACTGCATTCACGTTAAATAGGGCACCATCTAAATCCGTTGAGACGACACTATATGAACTGTGGTTTAGCAAGAAACCAAAGTTGTCGTTTCTTAAAGTTTGGGGTTGCGATGCTTATGTGAAAAAGTTTCATCCTGATAAGCTCAAACCCAAATCGGAGAAGTGCGTCTTCATAGAATACCCAAAGGAAATTGTTGGGTACACCTTCTATCACAGATCCGAAGGCAAGACATTCGTTGCTAAGAATGGATCCTTTCTAGAGAAGGAGTTTCTCTCGACAGAAGTGAGTGGGAGGAAAGTAGAACTTGATGAGGTAATTGTACCTTCTCCCTTACTTGAAAGTAGTTCGCCGCAGAAACCGGTTTCTGAGACATCTACACCAAGTAGTGAGGAAGTTGATGATGTTGATCATGAAACTTCAGATCAAGTTCTTCGCAGAACCTCGTAGATCAACGAGTAAGATCCGCACAGTGAGTGGTGCGGTAATCCTGTTCGGAAATCATGCTACTAGATCATGATGAACCTCGAACTATGAAGAAGCGATGGTGAGCCCAGATTCCACAAAATGGCTTGAGGCCATGAAATCTGAGATGGAATCCATGTATGAAAACAAAGTATGGACTTTGGTTGACTTGCCGAGGATAGGCAAGCAATAGAAAACAAGTGGATCTTCAAGAAGAAGACCGACGACGACGGTAATGTTATTGTCTACAAAGCTCGACTTATCGCAAAGGGTTTTCGACAAGTTCAAGGGATTGACTACGATGAGACCTTCTCACCCGTAGCGATGCTTAAGTCTGTCCGAATCATGTTAGCAATTGCCGCATTTTATGATTATGAAATTTGGCAAATGGATGTAAAGACTGCATTCTGAATGGATTTACGGAAGAAGAGTTGTATATGATGCAACGAGAAGGTTTTATCGATCCAAAGGAGCTAACAAAGTATGAAAGCTCCAGCGATCCATCTATGGACTAGTGCAAGCATCTCGGAGTTGGAATAAGCGCTTTGATAGTGTGATCAAAGCATTTGGGTTTATCTGAGACTTTTGGAGAAGCTTGTATTTACAAGAAAGTGAGTGGGAGCTCTGTAGCATTTCTGATATTATATGTAGATGACATATTGCTGATCGGAAATGATATAGAATTTCTGGATAGCATAAAGGGATACTTGAATAAGAGTTTTTCAATGAAAGACCTCGGTGAAGCTGCTTACATATTGAGCATCAAGATCTATAGGGATAGATCAAGACGCTTGATAAGTTTTTTCAAATGAGTACATACCTTGACAAGATTTTGAAGTAGTTCAAAATGGAACAGTCAAAGAAAGAGTTCTTGCCTGTGTTACAAGGTGTGAAATTGAGTAAGACTCAAAACCCGACCACGGCAGAAGATAGAAAGAGAATGAAAGTCATTCCCTATGCCTTGACCATAGGTTCTATAAAGTATGCCATCTGTGTACCAGATCTATTGTATACCCTACATCGAGTTTGACAAGGAGTACAATAGTGATCTAGGAGTAGATCATGGACAGCGGTCAAAATTATCCTTAGTGGAATAAGGATATGTTTCTCGATTGTGGAAGTGACAAAGGTTAAATCGTAAAGGGTTACGTCGATGCAAGTTTTGACACCGATCTGGATGACTCTAAGTCTCGATCTAGATACATATTGAAAGTGGGAGCAACTAGCTAGGGTAGCCGTGCGAGCATTGTAGACATAGAAAAATTGCAAAATACATAACGGATCTGAATGTGAAAGACCCGTTGACTAAGACTCTCTCACAAGCAAAACATGATCACACCTTAGTACTCTTTGGGTGTTAATCACATAGCGATGTGAACTAGATTACTGAATCTAGTAAACCCTTTGGGTGTTGCTCACATGGCGATGTGAACTATGGGTGTTAATCACATGATGATGTGAACTATCGATGTTAATCACATTGTGATGTGATCTAGATTATTGACTCTAGTGCAAGTGGGAGACTGAAGGAAATATGCCCTAGAGGCAATAATAAAGTTATTATTTATTTCCTTATTTCATGATAAATGTTTATCATTCATGCTAGAATTGTATTAACCGGAAACATGATACATGTGTGAATGCATAGACAAAACAATATGTCACTAGTATGCCTCTACTAGACTAGCTTGTTAATCAAAGATGGTTATGTTTCCTAACCATGAACAAAGAGTTGTTATTTGATTAACAAGGTCACATCATTAGTAGAATGATCTGATTGACATGACCCGTTCCATTAGCTTAGCACACGATCGTTTAGTATGTTGCTACTGCTTTTATCCATGACTTATACATGTTCCTATAACTATGAGATTATGCAACTCCCGTTTACCGGAGGAACACTTTGGTACTACCAAAGCGTCAAGCGTAATCGGGTGATTATAAAGGAGTACTACAGGTGTCTCCAAAGGCGGATGTTGGGTTGGCGTATTTCGAGATTAGGTTTTGTCACTCCGATTGTCGGAGAGGTATCTCTGGGCCCTCTCGGTAATACACATCATGAAGCCTTGCAAGCATTACAACTAATGAGTTAGCTGTGAGATGATGTATTACTGAGCGAGTAAAGAGACTTGCGTAACGAGATTGAACTAGGTATTGGATACCGACGATCGAATCTCGGGCAAGTAACATACCGATGACAAAGGGAACAACGTATGTTGTTATGCGGTCTGACCGACAAAGATCTTCGTAGAATATGTAGGAACCAATATGGGCATCCAGGTCCCGCTATTGGTTATTGACCGTGAATAGTTCTAGGTCATGTCTACATTGTTCTCGAACCGTAGGGTCCGCACGCTTAAGGTTTCGATGGCGATGTTATTATGAGTTTATGTATTTTGATGTACCGAAGAAGTTGAGTCCCGGATGTGATCACGGACATGACGAGGAGTCTCGAAATGGTCGAGACATAAAGATTGATATATTGGAAGCCTATGTTTGGAGTTCGAATGGTTCGGGTGAAAACAGGAATTTCTGGGAGTACCGGAGGTTACGGAACCCCGGAGGTAAATGGGCCATAGTGGGCCTTGGTGGAAAGGAGAAAGGGCCAGCCCTAGGTGGCATGGCGCCTCCCCCTTCCCTAGTCCTACTAGGACTAGGAAAGGGGCCGCCCCTCTCTCTCTTTCCCCTCCAGGAATCCTATTCCAACTAGGATTGGGAAATCCTACTCCCGGAGGGAGTAGGACTCCTGGCAGCGCCTCCTTGGCCGTCCGCCCCTCCCCTGCTCCTTTATATACGGGGCAGGGGGCACCCCATAACACACAAGTATTGATCTACGGATCGTTCCTTAGCCGTGTGCGGTGCCCCTCCACCATATTCCACCTCGGTCATACCGTCATGAAGCTTAAGCGAAAGCCTGCGCCGGTGAAACATCAAGATCGTCCACGCCGTCGTCTTGTGGAACTCTCCCTCGACACTCGGCTGGATCGAGTCTGAGGGCGTCATCGAGCTGTACGTGTGTCAAGAACTCGGGGCGCCGAGTAACGGCGCGGGATCGGTCGGATCGCGAGGAGAACGTCGACTACTTCCTCTACGTTGTGATCGCTTCCGCCGGGTCTATGAGGGTGCGTAGACAACACTCTCCCCTCTCGTTGCTATGCATCACCATGATCTTGCGTGTGCGTAGGAAATTTTTTGAAATTACTACGTTCCCCAACAAAAGGGCCAAGTATGTCGAGCCCCCAGACCGAGAAGGGCCAGGAGAGAGGAATGGTTTGAAGGGCTTGAGCTGGCTGATGAAGCTTCTTTGAATGGAACTGACACGCTTCACATCTGGTGACTAGTGTCGTCGCATCCTGGAGGGCGGTGGGCCAGAAGAAACCTTGCCGGAACACCTTGCCGGCAAGGGCCCTCGACCCTACGTGGGATCCACATATGCCTCTGTGTATCTCCGACAACAGCTCCAGTCCTTCCTCTCGGGGGATACACTTCAATTTCACACCGTTCGGCCTCTTTCTGTACAGGATGTCCTCGACGAACTGGTACATGGCAGAGCGACGGGCTACTTTTTCCGCTTCTTCCTGCTCCTCAGGAAGTTCCCCTGTTTGGAGGAATCGGACGGTATGCTGCGCCCACGCTGGAGCCTGGGGCTCGACGGCGAACACTAAAGGCATTTTCTCCGCTATAGGAGCGGCTGTCTCGACGGCAAGAGCTTGACGCTCCGCCGGAGCCAGTCATCCCGTGGCGGGTTCAGTATCCCCGGCAACATCCTTGCCGGCGGCTCCGGGGATCTCGGCGGGAAAGTACTTGCCAGGCCCTGATTTCCTCCTTTTATTCTGCTCAGTTGATGGAACAACGGATGGCTGAGTTAGCTGAAGCACAAAGGTACCTGGTTCCACAGGTAGCTTGAGGGCAGCGCGTTTCGACAGGTATTCGCCGATATCGTTCTTCGCTCGGGGAACGTGTTCAGCCTGTATACCGTCGAAACGCTCTTCCAGCTTTGTCACTTCATTGACGTAGGCCTTTATCAACGGGCTCTGGTAATCCTTGTTGACTTTCTTGACGACAAGCTGCGAGTCTCCCCTGATGATGAGTTTCCTGATTCCGAGGTCCGCCACGACCCTAAGACCGGCAAGCAGCCCTTCGTACTCTGCGGTGTTGTTCATTGACACCTCCCTGGGGAAGTGCATCTGGATCACGTACTTGAGGTGCTCTCCGGTGGGCGCGACAAGCAGTACGCCAGCTCCAGCGCCTTGTAAGGAGAAAGCTCCATCAAAGTACATGATCCAACCACAACTTGCCTCCTTGCCGGGGAGAGCAGTCTCTTGGGCTTCTTCGTCAGGCGTCGCGGTCCATTCTGCAATGAACTCCGCTAGGACTCGGCTCTGAATCGTCGAAGTACTTTCAAACTTGAGGCCAAAGCTGGACAGTTCCAGTGCCCATTCCACAATTCTTCCCGTTGCATCCGGATTGTGCAATATTGCAGAGGGAGGCTTGTGACGACAGTGATCTCGTGTGGCTGGAAGTAGTGACGCAGCTTCCTCGAGGCCATAAGAAGGCCGAAGAGCAGCTTCTGCACGTCGGAGTACCTTGATCTAGCCCCCTGCAGGAGGGAACTAACAAAGTAGACCGGGCGCTGCATCGTTTTCTTCTTCGGCGACACTTTTACTGACTGTGTTGTCTCTGCACTGGTGGTGTCGAGCTCTGCCGCTGCCATTACCCCGTCGTCAACCTCTCTCTATGCCACTAGCGCGGCGCTGACCACCTGGTTTTTTGCCGCCAGGTATAGCAGCAATGGCTCCTGTGGCCTAGGCGCAACTAGTATTGGCGCGGAGGAGAGGTACTTCTTCAAATCTTGTAGTGCTGCTTCAGCTTCTGGTGTCCACTCCATCGGGCCCGCCTTTTTCAGGATTTTGAAGATGGGAAGGGTGCGCTCGGCAGACTTGGAAATGAACCTGCCCATGGCGGCGACGCAACCAGCAAGCCGACGCACATCCTTGATTCTCTTGGGTGCTTCAATCTGCTCTATAGCTTTGATTTTGTCCGGATTGGCCTCTACCCCACGCTGCGACACCAACAACCCGAGAAGCTTGCCTGACGGGACGCCAAAGAGCACTTCTCAGGGTTCAGCTTGAGATTGATCTTGCGCAGGTTTGCAAATGTTTCTTGCAAATCCGGTATGAGGGTTGTCCTGTCCTTGGTTTTGACCACTATGTCATCCATATAAGCTTCCATATTCCTATGGAGCTGGGGTTCAAAACCAATCTGGACCGCCCTTGCAAACGTCGAACCAGCACTCTTCAACCCGAAAGGCATCTGCATGAAACAATACGTACCACATGGGGTGATGAACGCTGTTTTCTCTTCGTCTTCTCTTTTCATGAAGATTTGGTGGTAGCCGGAGTAGGCGTCGAGGAATGACAACAAATCACACCCTACCGTGGAGTCAACAATCTGGTCGATGCGCGGCAACGGGAAGGGATCTTTAGGGCAAGCTTTATTGATATCTGTGTAATCAATACACAACCTCCACTTCCCATTCGCCTTGCGCACCACGACCGGATTGGCCAACCACGTTGGATGGAGCACTCCTCTTACCAAACCCGCTGCTTCCAATTTCCGGATCTCTTCAGTGATGAACTCTTGTCGTTCCAAACCTTGCTTTCTGACCTTCTGCTTGATGGGCCACGCATGAGGGCAGACAGAAAGGTGGTGCTCAATCACCTCCCTGGGAACACTGGGGATGTCGGAAGCATGCCATGCAAACACATCGACATTCGCCCGCAGGAAGGTGACGAGCACGTCTTCCTATTTGTCGTCAAGGGTGGAGCTTATGGTGAAAGCTCCTCCCGTGCTGTCCTCATTGATAGAAACTTTCTTGGTTCCCGCGGCGTGGCCCTGGGCTTCTTGTTTCCTCCGGTGGAGCTCTCTGGCACGTCCTCGACAGCAGTGCTACACTCCGAGGAGGTGCGCTTGCCGGAGTGGGTGTCCGAGGTCTCACCGGTCTTCTTCTTCTTCCCCCCGGGGTCCCAGCGGCAGGAGCAAGTGCCCTAGTGGCGGCAGCTGCTGCAACTGCTTGCTGGTATAGTTGATCAGCGCAGATTAGTGCATCTTTCTTGTCGGGGATGGTGATGATCGTCACAGGTCCTGGCATCTTCAGGGTGTTGTAGGCGTAGTGTGACGCCGCCATGAACTTGGCCAGCGTTGGGCGGCCAAGGATCCCGTTGTAGGGCAAGGGGATCTTGGCAACATCGAACACGATCCTCTCCGTCCTGAAGTTCAGGTTGCTTCCAAAAGTCACGGGTAGTGTGATGTTTCCCTTGGGTTGGCTCCTTCCCAGGTTGACCCCCTGAAATGTGCCCGTCTCTTAGAGGTCTTCATCAGGAATCTGCAGTTTCTCGATCACGGCAGCCGAAATCAAGTTCAGACCGGCCCCGCCATCGACTAGCATCTTTGTCACCTTGAGGTTGCGTATTGTCGGTGAGACCAACAATGGCAAGCACCCGACCATAGTTGTGCGATCAAGGTGATCCTCAGTGTAAATAATGATAGGTGTGCTGGACCACTTCAGTGGCCTTTGGGCATCAAACGACGGCTCTGCTGCTGTAATCTCTCGCACCCACTGTTTAAGTCGACGATGAGAAGTATGCAGCGAGGCGCCGCCGTCGACGCACATGGCCTCTGTAGCTTTCTGAAACTCTTGATCACCGGATTCGTCGTCCTCTTCGTGATCGTCGTCTTCCGGCTTTCTGTCACGGCCCCGGGCGGGCCTCTCCTGTTGTTTATCCTTGCCGCGAGGGCCCGCCTGGTCGTCACGCTTCTTGCCGGACCCTTCAGCACCATCTGGGCCCTTCTCCTTGTCCCGCCTCTCATATTCAGCCCTCTGCTTCTCAGCGAGGAGCTCAACCTGTCGGCAGTCTTGGAGGACATGGCCTTTGGTGCGATGGATCTTGCAGTATCGCTTGTCAGAGTTTCCTGGCTTCTTGGCAGCTGCCAAGGCCCGGCAGGCGACACATCCGGCAATTTCCTTGCCGGGGTCGTCTGCCTTGGTTTTCTTGGTGGAGCCGGCGTCATCAGATCCCTCAACGGCAAGCACAGCCTTTCCTGTGCGCTTCCTGTTGCGGCGCCGGCCTTTCTTCGCCGGGGCGGCAATATCCTCATCTGAGGAGTCGGTTTCCACGCCGGCATCTTCGCCGGGGTACTTCCTTCCCTCTTCAACCCGGGCACATCTGTCAGCAAGAACATAGAGTTCTGCTACATCTTTCACCTTGTTCATCGCCAGCTCTTTGCGCATCTTGCGGTTACGCACGTTCTGATGGAATGCGCTGATGATAGCAGCAGGATGAACATTAGGGATATTGTACTGTACCCGGCTGAACCTCTGAATATACTTGCGGAGACTCTCGCCTCCCTTCTAGGGAATGACGTGCAGGTCGCTGGCTTGGCCATGGGCTTGGTGTGTCAGGACCCCGACTCAATGCCACATCGATCTAGCATGTAACACCTCATATCACTTTGCAGCCTCACGCACGGTATTCCCACGGGTGTCGCCTTACCTTTGCCCGGGACCGTTTGCGCCTTTTGGCACACGTATATGATAGTGTCGCTAGCATCCATATGATAAGGAGCCCGGGCTGACATGGCTAGTCGTAAACCCAAAGTGGCACAAACTTACAGGGACAGGCATCCATGACCCAGCATCGAACGTGTCGGTCATCAGCGAGTGAATCCAGGCTATAGCACTGGGCTAGCAGGACTCCGGTGAACCGTGCTGTAGCGGGCTAACAGGACTCCGGTATTCATCGCGTGACATTTCCCCGAAGGGACAGACACGGGAACGAAGAAGGACACATGCCGGCCAGCCTAAGTGTTCTGGAGCAGTAGCAAGCTACCATGGCTCAGTGGAAGCACTAGGAGACATTTCCCGGTAAGAGAGGCTACTAAGGACAAACAACTAGATAGTCAGATCCCACACATACCAAGCATTTCAATAACATACACACAATATGCTCGATATGTGCAAATACAACATGGCATCACAACATGACTCTACAATTCAAATATTTTATTCAATAGGCTCCAAGGAGCGAGATATTTCAAACATGGGTCTCTCGACCCAGCATTCAGAGCATACAAGTCAAAGCACATGCGGAAGCTTAACATGTCTGAGTACAGACGACTACAAATGAAAAAGGCTGAGAAGACTAACTAACTACCAGATCCTGCCGAGGGCACAAGATCGTAGCTGAGGTAACAAGCTAAACATCGAAGTCCATGCGGAACTACTAGTGAGACTGAAGTCTCTCTGCAAAAACATAAAATAGGCAAACGTGATTACAAATGTACCCAGCAAGACTTACATCAGAACTAACTACATATGCATCATTATCAACAAAGGGGATGGTGGAGTTTGACTGCAGCAAGCCAGCTTTGACTCAGTGGCTATCCTGAACTACGACTGCAAGTAACTCTTTTGAGGTGGCGCACACGAGTCCACATATTCACCATATCAATACACCACTATGGATCCGCTCCGTCTCCCTACGAGAACGCCATCCATAGCACTCACGCTTATCTTGCGCATTTTAGAGTATCCACTTTCACTTGTCTATGAACTATGCAAGGGGTCCAAGTTTCCATATCCGAGGAATCCGGCTATTCGAATAGATAATGATAACCCTGCAGGGGTGTACTTCTTCACACACGCTCTCGCCACTTATCGCCCTGTACACGTCATGTATCTCGGCAACCTTCAAGCGGAAGCCGGGCGAGGGAGTCGGCCACGACCTGACTAACCACACAAGTCTCTCGTCCAGGTTTATCGCCTATTCGGGTTCCATCCGCAAGGAGATCCGGCCGGGGTGTCGCTCACGGCCCCAAACGATGTGAGCAGGGTTCCCAAGCCCACCATCCGGGTGCCACTTGGTACACCGTGCCACTGTGCCTAGTCTGTCCCAAGCCCACCTGTACCGGGTGCCACTTGGTAGACTACTAACACTACCTACAAACACCAGAAACTAGTTGCAACTCCTGGACAGAGATCGGGTTGATTAATAAGTCGAGAGGGGCACTTAAGCATTCCAATGCGTGGTAGTAGCTATTCATGGATCACAAACACAAAACTCAGTTCCTGAGGACGGCTGCAATGAGACAACCCACCATGTACTCCTACATGGCCTCTCACCGCTACCTTTACCAAATCGTGTTCACACATTTAGCTCTCAACAATAGGACATGTTCACACACCTCCGATTCATTCCCGATGAATCAGACCTGACACAACTCTAAGCAATAGCAGGCATGACAAACAAGCATGAATGAGTAGGCACATCAGGGCTCAAGCAACTCCTACTCATGCTAGTGGGTTTCATCTATTTACTGTGGAATGACAGGTCATGCAGAGGATAAAGGGGTTCAACTACCGCAACATGTAACAGTTGAAACGTTGTTGTCCTAATGCAGTAAAAGAGAGGAGGAGCGAGAGAGTAGGATTGTATCGGAATGATCAAGGGGGTTTTGCTTGCATGGCACTTCCGAAGATAATATAGCTCTTCATCGGTGTCATCGATCTCATCGTCGAAGCCACGTCTATCGAGAGGGGACAAATACCGGCAACAGAGAAGAAACACAATCAATGCAATGCACAATATGATGCATGATCATGACATGGTAAAATGAGTGTGTTGGGCTAATGCAACTACAACCAGATGGGTTTGAGCTATTTTGAACCAAAGATTCAAAGTTCAAACACATTTGTGATCTTAAATAGTGCTTTATCATGTTTTGCACTAAACAGCAAGTTAACTTGTTTAAACATGCATGAAACTGGTACAGATGGATAGATTGGATTTTTCTGATCATTTTTCATATATAAATCTTTGCATTTGGAGTTACAGATTAATTTCTATGAATTTTTGAAGTTTGCAACAATTTCTGGAATTTCCTGTAAAAGAATAAATCCAGAAAAGGGCATTACTGCGTCAGCCTGACATCATGATGACGTCATCAGGTCAAAGGGCGACCCAGGTCAAACTGACCGGTGGGTCCCCTGTGTCAGTGTCTAACCTAACTAACTTGGTTAATTAGCATTTAACTTAAACTAACCAGGGTTAGTTAGGCGGGCTGGGCCCGCATGTTAGAGAGCCAGGGGAGGTCAAACCCCTGGTCAGCGAGGTCAAACTCGCCGGCGGCTCGACGCCGGCGACAATAGGCGCGGCCGAGGAGCCCGGAAAACACCCACAGGGCTCGGTTTTGAACGCTGATTGCGGCTACAGGACGCTGGGACTCGCGCGCGTTCGACAATGTAAGCGGCTTTACCGGAGGTTGCCGGAGTTGACGACGGCGTCCAGGTTAGCGGTGGCCGGAGCCACGGGTTTGAGCGGCACAGGGCTACGGAGCTAGGGGTGCCCATATGAGGGGGTCTACGGCTCCCTGGGGTCACCAGGAGCACGGAGGGCAACAGAGCAGAGCGGGACGAGCTCGACAGCAAGCAGGGCAGCGGCCATGGCGGACGACAGTGCTCGGGCACATGGGCGAGGTGCAACAGAACGAGAAGAACGAGGAGGGAAGCGGAAGGAGCTCACGAGGACCCGGAAGAACAGCTCGGGAGCCTCGGGGACGGCGTGGCGACGACGAATCCATCGACGGCGTTCCGCGGCAGGAGGTTGAAGACGACGCCGATCCCATTGGCTCGAAGCTCTTCTGCTCGCGTTCGTTTGCGGAGAGTTCGAAGAAGACGAGGGCGACGTCTTGTACATCTGGCTCGACGAGGTGACGACGTTGGCCGCGGAAAGCTTGAACGACGGCGATGGTTGCTCTCAGGTGGCTGCGTAATAGAGAGCTAGAGGAAAGGGAGAGAGTTGAGAGTGAGGGGAAAGTGAGAGGGGGGGCCTCGGGCGTGTCGAGACGTGGATTAGGACGAAGGGGCGGCCTCCAGCGCAAAGCAGGAGGTGGAGGGCTCCACGGTGCGCGCGTGTGTTCGCTCCTGCCTACTGGCAGGAGGAAGACGACGAGCGAGGAGGTAAGTGGGCTGGGCCAGCAAGCTACAGTGCTGGGCCGCCAGGCTGGACAGGTAAGCGCCAAGTAAGTTACAGGTAAGTTTCTGCTCTTACCTTTTTTTGTTTTTGTTTTCTATTTTTGTAGTTTGTTTTTGACCGAGTTTTAAAAACCAAATCAATTTTATAAATCCTGAAAATATTCATGAGCACTTTATGAATTATTTAAGTGTCCCACAAATAATTCCAACATTATTTGAGCATTTAAATTATTTATAGTGTTTAAATGCCCAAAGTCAAATACAATATGATTTAATTCAAAAATCCAAAAATGATCTAAGAATATATTCATCATTTTTGGCAGAGGTTTCCACCTTAACCATAAATTATGAACTTTTCTTAGGAACTTTTTGGGTTTATTGAAAAAGATTTTAATCCACCCTAGTTGAGTTGATTTAATGCTATGGTTTGAACATCCCCATTTCAAGTTTAAGCAAAATTTAAACATGATGCACACATGAAGCTAGCCTAGTGCAATACCAGAAGCTAGGGATGTGACAACTCGCCCCCACTAAACAAGAATCTCGTCCCGAGATTCAAGACGTGAGGTAAGAAGATAGAGGGACACAAGCTAACATGATCTTCACGATCCAGGTTGCACTTCATAAGGACGTTGACTCAATCACCATCTTGATCTTGATGTCTTGCTCCGAGAACTCCAATCGACATGACAACAAGAGGAGACAGAAAACTCTGGAAGGATCGATCTTCTCGAAGTTCGATCAACTCAGGATTAACTCACGGAATGAGACATAGAAACATCTCTCGAGCTGAGACATGAAGCACACATCTAGAGGAATGGAGTGGAACAGATGACGAGGGTTCACTAGGTAGGCAACAATTCCACACTTAAGAAGGTGGTGAACGATTGTCAACGTAGCGAGGAGTTGAGTTGCCATGATACCATGATGGGGCACCTTAGGAAAGGTGACTCGTAGAATTATCCCCTTAAGTGGAAAAATGAATTACCTTTGATTCAGAGATCATTGAAACTCTTTATACCAGCCTAAGGCAATTCTCGAGCGATCGTTTGATGGAGTTCGAAGGAGTAGCATACTCGGACTAGTATGGATGATGTGGATTACCTTGTTGAAAACAACACAAGGGATGGTTTTAGTAACTGGGGAGAAGCTCAACAGTAGAGAGTGAGTCCACTGTTTGAAAAAGTTATAGCATAATCGAGGAAACTGAGAGCAATCCCAGTTAGTGCCGATGGTAACACCTAACGCTTGTGCGTGATCTCAAGAACTTGAGCATTTCCATAATCATCAAGGTTTTACCAACATCCATGTCAAGGGTGCTGACAACACAACATACTACCATGATGAATAGCGATGGACGATGCAGATGCAAAGGAGGATAACACTTTCTCAGATTTCACCTTAGTGAGGCCAAGGGGACGAAATCTGGATGATCGACCGAGAGACATTTAGCACTCTGCTTCTAATGTTCTCCTTGATGTACTAGCGTATCCCATTCATTGAAATGGTATGGTATCTAGAACATCAAGTAAAGGTCGGACTTCAGAAACACAAAAATCATAAGGCACAGCTAGGGGGTAAATCCTACGAAGTCCTTATGGGGAGGTGGCCAACTTCTTCAATCAAGATACTACAATATTAGGTCTTCCGGAGGGGTGTGTTGGCCATGATATCCACTTTACCGGTTATCGCGAGACCGACATTATAGTTCTTGGGAAATGTTCCAACCATCATATCTGCCCGAGATTCAGATCTGGTTGGTGTCAGAATAATTCAGACTCATCGAGTCTAGAAAGTAAAATGAAAATTTGCAACACAAATCGACGAGATGACGTTGCGAGAATCTCAGGGAATGAACTACGATAGCAAGCTCCAAAACATGAGCTGGTTCTGCTACAAACATGTGAACACGTTGTCCCAGACAAGCATGACCACATAGTAGTCTTACAACAAAACACTACCGAGTTCAGGTGGGAACCATCATTGCGGATAACAGAGTCCTTGATTAAGCCCGGGTTAGCTCTTAAAAAGAAGCTCCTTCTCCTTGAACAAATCAATCAGTGGTTTGGTGTGCTAGGGACACATATAGAATGGAGGTAGCGAGCCTATCAAACCATAGCATACTTCGCACATGCATGACTGACTTGAGATGGTTCCAGAGGGGCAACATTGACTTTCTCGAATTCACGGCGGCAACTTGCATCAAATGCACATGAATTAGAGGAGGTCACTTCTTTCATCCGGACATATGCTCCATGAGCGGGTCATGAAGATAATGCTTATAAAAGATTCCAATACTAGCTGGATGTTCAACACAATCACGGAGAAGATAAAAATGTTGCTGATGGGCTCAACAACAATTCATCCAGGTTTCCATGAAGATGGAATCCCATAATTGTGTGAACAAGTGATAGCATTGGTCAGACCCAAAAGATATAATGGTGTATGCTCGAAGTAACAACCACGAGTAAGACAACATTACGAATATCGTTGGTTTTGATTTGATTTGAGGATAGCCCATACTCAAATCAAAGTTTTGGCAAGACAATAGGTCCAACAACTGGTCACGAGGATCAATCGATGAAGATATCATATTTCTTCAACACACATACAAGATATCCTTTAAGATGAACTAAATCGGACAAGCTTCCATCTTCCAACTCTCCAGGTTGTTGTTTAGCTTGACCAAACAGCTCAGGGGTATGTAACACAGATTCTTGGAGAAGGGGTGGTTTATATGAAACCAACTTGATCACGAGCTCAACATAACAGTCGGGTGACGACCTGGCGATACTTTCGAGAAGATATTCGGAAAATCACGAACCACCGATATGTTACTAAGCTCGAGAACAATCTTTCTTTTCAGGGCAAGACGATATGATCAACAGAGCAAGGGTTTGACAAAATCCTAACTCATTGATCAAAGAGTGCACCGGAACTAAGGACTAGGTAGCACGATCATCCTTAGGGTGATGATTCAATAACCAACACGCTAAGAATGAGGTTATTGTCCTTTAACTACCAAGCAACAAAGCTGCCAGGAGTATTGATTTCACACATCACAGTTCACTTGTCGGCATTCCGGTTACTACAACACGGGGCCGAGGAATGAATAAAGATAGCGAGAAGTATCACTACGTCAAGAATTCATGAGAAATGGTGCAATTCTCATGACAATCCTGACATAAAGAAGGTAATACTTCAAGGTAGAACAGACCAAAAACTGGATTGGCATTTTGATCTATGGAATACAACTTCTTTGACCCAACCCTAGATATGGATGAGGTACTGGAGTTTGTTTCTCCTAGTCATTCCGAATAGAATGGCTTGACGGACCACAAGAGTAGTAGGCATCGATGAACGAATGCACACATACTCTTGACTATCAATTGATAGACGAGGGTCAGAAGACAACTAAAATGGGACAACTCAAAAGAACATATGATTTATGAGTTGTGGATGCATAGGTTAGTATGTCGAACAAGTTCAACATATTTCTTCCGGATAACCCATGCTGAAGAGGAAGGACTGGAAGAATCACAACATAGAACCGAGAACTCATCAAGAGTACTCTGGTTGTGATCGTTCAGTTCAACGAGGAACTTCTGCCATAAGTAGTTCATGGTATTTGGAAGAAGGGAATACCATGGACCTCGAGGACTATCGCAAAGGTTACTAATAACCTAAAGGAACTAGCAAATACTACCAACAAGAAGTAGGTAGGGTGAATCTCGGGTTCAGAAACCCAGGAGTAGAATGCCTACTAACTAAATGGCATAACGGGATGCTTTCAGGAATAATGGCCAGAATCATCACACTGGGAACATAAAACATGGCTAGATTAGTAGGTGGTTCTCTAGGATGCCTAGGGTCATAATAATGGCTTCAACATATACGCCGAGGCAACGGAGTACCTCAACTCACTGGCTAGTGTGCTTATTCTGACCAAAAGGACATCGGGAACGGAGGAAGGATTTGCAAATGCATCAGACTATTTAGAAACCTGGGATGACTCGGACAGCATAATTGCTGTAAATGCTCAAAAGAATTTAAGACATCCTGAATGGTGGCATAACCACTCAGAAGCACAATATCAAGGTTTCGAGATCAACAGTTAACATACGGAAGTAGTAGGAACTGAACTACAGCTTAAATCCATCAATCCTATAAGTCTACGGATTAGTAACACGTGATCCTGATAGAAAGAGGAGAAGGCCTAGTTCCTTAACCCCGTAGGAAAGATAGGATGAATCAGATCAGAAGGCATAAGGTAAAGGAGTAAAAAGAGCCTTACGTTCTGTCGTGGTTGGGGAGCACGAGCACCTATGGGGCAGGGGGCCCCTTCTCGGTCCGGCAGGGAGTGGAGGGTCGCGCGAAGAGCAGATCGAGGTCGGGCGCGCGGGGGATTTTACCCAGCTTCGGAGCTCTCCGGAGAGATAAAAGTCCTACTGCTGCTTTGTGTTTGTATTTTGTTCTTGATTGAGGGCGTGGGTATGCTGTGGTCTCGAATGAGTCGAACCGAACCGAACCCAACCCCTTCTACATGCGCATGGGCCTCCCTTTTATAGTCTAAAGGGGGTCACCAACAGGTGGTAGCGTAGAAAGAGGGGTAAAAAGGTAAAATCACGGGTTGGTACAACCACTATCTACAGTGCCCCTACCTAACTCTGACGGCAGGGGACAAGGGCATTTAAAGCCCGTCCGGTCGCCCCAACAGTGCAGGAAGCGACCGTTAGGGGCGCCACCGATCGCCACAATGGCCTCCTAGTCACCTTCACTTGCCACCTCGCACCGCTAGGCTACATAGCCACCCGCCACGTGTACCAGGAGTGATCCTACGGCGACACGTCGTCGGGTGAGCTGGAGCGCAGAGTGGTGGCTTCGCCGCGGCAAGTGCCTTGC
The DNA here is from genome assembly GCA_021437245.1 of Aegilops speltoides. Lineage (NCBI taxonomy): Eukaryota > Viridiplantae > Streptophyta > Magnoliopsida > Poales > Poaceae > Aegilops > Aegilops speltoides. The sequence goes on along the minus strand of CM038146.1, from coordinate 32,661,730 downwards.
CGCGGTCTCTGTCTTATTGCACCCGCAAGCTTGTCGCTCGTCGGGTCTTGCCGGGACGCGGGGTGTGTCGCGGCAAGTCTTCTGAAGCGCCTTGGTTGGTCTTCCCGGAAAGCTCCTCTTGTCGGGGTCTTGTCCTTCCCGGCAAGCTCCACTTGCCGGGGTCTCGTCCTTCCCGGCAAGCTCCTCTTGCCGGGGCCTTGTCCTCAATGTTAACACTTTGTTCTTGAATGGCAGCAAAATAGGAATGACGAAGGGTCTGGACGGACGCCCGGCAAGCCTTGCCGCGGGACGCTGCGACTGCCCGTGCACAAGTTCGGGGTACTAAGGTACCCCTACTTTAGTACACCGACAGGAGCCCCCGGGCCTGGGCCATACACGGTGCCGAGCGCTGTTGGGCCAGGCCCAAAACAGGGCACGGGCACGCGCGGCCTGGGTCCGAACCAAATCCGCTCCGTATCCACCGCGGCCTCCCGTAACGGCACGCGTCAATCACGGCATCGTGGGTGACGTGGGTGGCGTGCGCGATATTCGAGGCGTCCACCCCCCGTGATCACGGGGCGGGGCGAGGTCACCTCATCCGTCGCCTCGGTTCTGCATCCCCGCCACGCGGCTCCCTTGCGTTTGGGGTCGTGGGCGGTGGAAGTGGGAAACTGGGCCGTCACGAGCGGGGGCAGCGGGTCGGCCCCCACTCCCTGCTCTTCCTTTGCCTTGATTCGCTGAGCAGGGCGGCCGAGCCCCCACCTCACTCCTTAAAAAGAGCGGAAGGGGAGCGCAGAGGCTCGCACTCTCTCATCTCCTCCTTTCTTCAGCTTCCGTTCTCCTGTCTCTCCTTCGCCATGGAGAAAGGGAACCCCAGCCCTTCATCGGTGGCGGCGAGGGTCGCTGCCCGACAGCGCACCCCTTCCTATCCCGCGCCCATAGTGGCAGAGCCAGCCACAAGGGGAAGAGGGAGGGGGCGAGGTCGTGGACGAGGCCGAGGACGAGGTCGAGGCGCTCGGGGAAGAGGCGGGCGGGGTGGCGCACCGTCTCCGCCTCCGCCGGCAGTTCTTCTTCCCGCGGCGGTCCATACAGGGGACGACCCTTGCGAGTTCTTCGTCAATCTGCGCCGGGCGCCTCATCATCGCCTCCGGCTTCCAGCTCCGTTAGCGAGCGCGATGGAGTCGGATCCGCCCGAGACGCTGAGACTGCACATGAGGGGCTGTGGGATCAGCGGCACGCGAGTCCGCGTTGTATTCCCAGCCCCTAATGTGATGTATCTTGATCGTGGGTGGAGGACGTTCGCCCGTATCCACAGCCTGATGGTGGGGTTTACCCTCCATTTTAAGTTAATGGAGGGCGACCTCCTCTCCGTCAAGGTCTTCGGGGACTCCGGCACTCGGGCGAAGTGCTGCGTGGATAGCTCCTCCGACAGCGAAGACTCCCCCTCGAGCGAGAGTGACGAGGAGGAGAGCGACAGCGACGACGAGGGTAGCGGGCCCGACTAGGTGTCGGCGCTGCTTCGTGCGTCACCGGCGACCCCATCATCCGTGTCGCCGGCTCCTTGAACTCCGGGGTCGTCTCCTTGGGCGGCTGGCGTAGGGAGGCTGCGGAAGGGGAAGAGGGCTGGCGACAAGGCCGTCAAGTCGGAGTACGGGGGCGTAGTGCCCTCCACAGCGTGCTGACGTCCTGCCGCCCCGTCTTCGAGCCCCGCTTCCGGCGCCGCCATCACCGTCCAGCCTTCGGACGACCCCCGGGATGTTCTCTTGGTGTCTTCTGGCACCTGTAGCTCGCCTAGGCGCCCCTTTTGCCCTTCTCGCCTCCTTGACCTACCTCCTGAAGAGAGGGACAGGAAAAGGGATTACCGGCATCTTATCTTTTTAATTTGTAAGCCTTCGGGCCTTAGCTGCATCTAAAACTTGTAATCCTCTCCTTCATGTTTTTCATCCTCTATGGACTGTACCCGAGTGGGATGTTTTTTTAATGAAAAGGGGATGCTTGCCGGGTTTTTTGTCTTGCGGGTTGAACCCGCGTCAAGGAGCTAATCCGTGGTATCCCTCGGACAAACATTTCATCTCCCGGCAACAGGCCCAGCCACCTCCCCATCTTGTCCCTTGTATGTTTTTACCCTACGCTTTTAGGGAACTTGCCGGCGCTAACACGCTTGCCACGAGCGCTGAGTGCGGAACATCAGCAGCCTGTTGGCGGTGTTGCCTCCGGCAAGAAACCTCGTCGGGGCTAGTTGCAGCACGCTTTTATTATTGAGCGGACTCGAAACAAAGTAAGGGTGCAACTTAGCCGCGAGCCGGTTCCTCCGCGCACAGGTTTTTCATACAAGGCACGACAGTTTTTGGGAAGAAACGCGGTTTCGCATTCCCCAGTCCATAAGAGGATGCATGATGAGGGACGAAAGACTTATCTGATATCCCAGCCCCCGGCAACTCTGGCTTGCCGCGGATGAATCTTGGTACTCGCAGCCCCCAGCAACGCTGGCTTGCCGGGGCCCAGGCGCCGGCGCGCCCTTCTTCTCCTTCCTTGTCGCTGTTATTTTAGTTATGAGAACAACTTAGTCAGTGCCGTAACAAGTTACTTTCGTAATATAACTTTGTCCTGGGCAATGCTGGCTATGTTATCTCCTTTATCCAGTTCCATTCCTTGTATGTTTTACCCCTCGCTTTCGGGGAACTTGCGGCAAGAACACGCTTGCATGAAAGCGCTGAGTGCGGAACATCAGCAGCCTGCTGGCGGTGTTGCCTCCGGCAAGAAACCTTGTCGGGGCTAGTTGCAGCACACTTTTATTGTTGAGCGGACTCGAAACAAAGTAAGGGCGCAACTTAGCCACGAGTTGATTCCTCCGCGCACAGGTTTTCCATACAAGGCACGGTCGTTCAAGGAGTATAACTTAAAAATTTAAAACTGACTGTGCTCAAACTTTGGCAACTTAGCTTTTCTGTCTTCTGCGTTCCGGCAAGGCTATGCTTCTTTGAATGACACCTAGTCCACATCGTTATCAAGCTCCGACAACGAGGACTAAAGGCGCAAATACTGCTGCGGGAACATCCGCTTCTACGGCAAGAATGTTGGACCCTGCCGGAGCGTGATGCTCCCCGGCAAGCATGTTGGGACACAGCTTGTCGGGAGCGTCTGCTTTAATGAAACAAACCCTGGGGCTTGTCGGAGCAGACTACTCCTCAGCACTCTCTGTGTTGACCCTGGGGACCTTCTTGGCGGCGGCTTCGGGGAGCTCTGCCGGAAAGTAGTCGCCAGTAACCAACTTTCTCTTCTTGTGGCTGCATAGATTTATCCTTGCCGGAATCAGAACTTGTCGGGGAAGCCCCCTGCTTGTTGCTGGATTCGCTTGCCGCGGCCGCTGGCTCATCTTCCACCTCCCTTTCCGCCACTAACGCAGCACTAACCACTTGATTGGTTGCCGCTAGATATAGCAGCAACTTCTCTTGTGGCTTAGGTGCGACAAGTGTTGGAGTCGAGGATAGGTATCTCTTCAGGCCCTGCAGCGCAGCCTCCGCTTCCGGAGTCCATTTCATTGGACCTGCCTTTTTCAAAATTTTGAAAAATGGCAGGGCGCGCTCAGCAGACTTAGAGATGAACCTACTGAGAGCAGCAACACAGCCGGCAAGTCTTCGCACATCCTTGACGCGCTTCGGGGCTTCGATCTGTTCGATGGCTTTGATCTTGTCGGGGTTGGCTTCAACCCCTCTCTGGGACACAAAGAACCCGAGAAGCTTGCCGGAAGGAACTCCAAACACGCACTTCTCGGGATTCAACTTGAGATTGATCTTGCGCAGATTTGTGAAGGTCTCGTCCAAATCTTGGATCAGAGTCTCTTTGTCCTTGCTCTTGACCACTATGTCATCCATGTAAGCTTCTACACTTCTGTGTAGCTGTGGCTCAAAAGCATGACTGACTACTCTTGCAAATGTTGAACCAGCATTCTTTAGTCCGAAAGGCATCCGTACAAAGCAGTACGTGCCACATGGAGTAATGAACGCGGTTTTCTCTTCATCCTCTTCTGCCATGAAGATCTGGTGATATCCTGAGTATGCATCAAGAAATGAAAGCAGATCACATACCGCCGTGGAGTCGACAATCTGGTCAATGCACGGCAAGGGAAATGGATCCTTGGGACAAGCTTTATTAACATCAGTGAAGTCAATACAAAGCCTCCACTTCCCGTTTGCTTTGCGCACAACTACCGAATTGGCTAACCACGTTGGATGGAGTACTCCTCGGACCAAGCCTGCTGCTTCCAATTTCTTGATCTCTTGAGCAATGAACTCTTGACGCTCTACTGCTTGCTTCTGACTCTCGCTTGACGGGCCGCGTGAGGCGAGGCGGCAAGGTGGTGCTCAATCACTTTCCTGGGAACACCGGGGATGTCAGATGGTTGCCATGCAAACACATCGACATTCGCCCACAGGAAAGCAACGAGTGCGCTTTCCTATTTAGGATCAAGCGTGGCACTGATGGTGAAGGTACCACCAGTGCCGTCCCCCTTGGCGGCCACTTTCTTGGTCTCTGGTGCTGCTGTCTTCGCCTTCTTGCACTTGCTGGTGGAGCTCGATGGTGCGCCCTCGACGGTAGCGTAGCACTCCGAAGAGGTGCGCTTGCCGGAGTGGGCATCAGAGCTACTCTTGCCGGACTTGGTCTTCTTCTTCCCCTCGGGAGTTTCAGCAGCAAGTGGCTTGCGCCCCGCTGTGGCTGCTGCTTCCCGGTACATCTTGTCGGTACAGATAAGTGCATCCCTCTTGTCGCCTTGGACAGAAATAACACTTATCGGACCAGGCATCTTGAGCACATTGTAGGCGTATTGAGAGGCTGCCATGAACTTGGCGAGCGCTGGACGACCAAGTATCCCATTGTAGGGCAATGGGAAATCAGCAACATCAAATGTGACTTTCTCTGTTCTGAAATTCAGCTCGCTGCCAAATGTCACCGGCAGTGTGATCTTCCCCTTCGGCTTGCTTCTTCCCGGGTTGATTCCTTGAAAGGTACCAGTCTCTTCGAGCTCGCTGTTGGGGATCTGGAGCTTGCTGAGCACTGTGGAAGAGATCAGATTTAGGCCGGCCCCGCCGTCAACCAACATCTTCGTGACCTTGAGGTTGCGGATGGTTGGTGAAACCAACATCGGCAAGCACCCGACCGCGGTGATGCGATCAGGGTGATCCTCGACATCGAAGACGATGGGCGTGCTAGACCACTTCAGGGGCTTGCGTGTTTCGACTGAGGTTCTGTTGCATTTACCTCCCGCATCCACTGCTTGAGTTGGCGGTGCGAGGTGTGCAGAGAAGCACCGCCGTCAACGCACAAAACCTCCGTTGCCTTCTGAAACTCTTGCTCGTCAGTCTCATCTTCCTCCATGTCATCATCTTCGTCCTCATCCTCATCCTTGTCGCGGCCGCGAGGAGGCCTGTCTCCTTGCCGCTGCTTGGCCTTGCCGCGGCGTCCTCCCCGGAAGGGACGCTTCTTGTCGGATCCTCCGCCACCCTCCTGGGCCTTCTCCTTGTCGCGACGCTCGTATTCGGCCTTCTGCAACTCTGCCATCTGCTCAACCTTCTTGCAGGCTTGGAGGTCATCGCCCTTGGTGCGATGGATCTTGCAGTACTGCTTGCTGGAGCCGTCCTGCTTATCGGCGGCCACCACAGCCTCGCCGGGGTCATCGGCTTTGGCCTTGCCGGCGCCGCTTCCATTGCCGGACTGCTCGACGACTAGCACATCCTTAGCCTTTCTCTTTCTGTTATTCCGCCTCCGGTTCTTCCTTGCCGGAGGGCATAAATCCTTGTCGAGATCATACGCTCCTGCATTCTCTCCGGGATTTTCCTACCATCCTCGGCTAAATGCGCACTTGTCGGCCGGGGCATATAGCTCACGACATCTCGATCTTGCACATCGCCATCTCCTCCTCATCCTGCGGTTACGCGACGCGTTCGATGGAGCGCGCCGATACCCTTGGCAGGGTGGACGTCTGGGATGTTGCGTTGCACTTGGCTGAATCTCTGTATGTACTTGCGCAGGGACTCTCCCTCTTTCTGGGCGAGCAAATGAAGGTCGCTTTCCTGGCCATGGGGCTTGTGGCCGCCTGTGAAGGCGCCAACAAACTGATGGCACAGGTCCGCCCACGAAGAGATGGAGTTGTCCGGCAAGTGCATGAGCCAAGATCTGACGTTGGGTTTGAGCACCAACGGGAAGTAGTTGGCGAGGATCTTCTCATTGCGCCCCCCGGCAGCCTGCACCACGATGGTGTAGACGCTGAGGAACTCCGACGGATGTATCCTGCCATCGTACTTCTCGGGCACGTCTGGCTTGAAGTTCTTGGTACTGGGCCACTGGACCTGCCGCAGCTCACGGGTGAACGCAGGGCAACCTACCGCGTACGGCAAGTCGCCTGGTTCCCCTGGCGCATGCATATCGACGGTGGGCCCAGCGCGTTGGTCACATTGACGCCGCGCTTCTCTTCTGTGCTCGATGCGAGTACGAGCGTCTTCGTGTTGTCGTTCTTGGAGAACTTGGCGTTGATCGCGGCGAGCTCGCGGGTCCGACGACGCGGTGGAGTCGGTGTCGAGGTTGGCCCAGCGAGTTGGCGATCTTGGCCTTCGGGGCGGGGAGTGCACGGTGGTGGCACCCCCAGCGGTCTTGTCTGCGTCGGCTTGCGCCTGGGCGTCTTGCGGAACCGATGTCTTTCGGTTGCGGGGCTTGTCGCCGTTGGCGAAGCCAATGAGGCTATAAATGGCGGCCCTCCAGTCGTCGATCTTGTCCGACGCTGGAGGGTAATCTAGAAGCAGCTGGGCTCGGGCCAGCGCTTCCTCTAGAGTCTTGGGTGGCGGTGGTGAGCGACGCGAGGTACGGGACATGCTCAAACTCCTAACAGTGTTAGAAGGAGCAACATCTCATCCAGGCGACCGCACTGCGCTCGTGCCAGCGTGTTGACATGTATGTTGGCCTTGAGCATCCCGCGACCCACCAGCTTGGCCTTGTTCCAACGCGAGTACGGTGCTAGAAGCACCGTGGCGTTGTCGACCCTGCACCTCCTGGGAGGGGTGCGGTGGATGTGTAGACGCTGAACCTTGCGGGGCCTTGTCCTTGGAACGGGTGACGATGTGAGTCCCGCCGCCGGCACCCGCTCCTCCGCCGGCGTCCACCCCACCGCCCGTTTGCTTTGGGGGCGGTAGGGCAGTCGCAGACGGAGCGGCTACCTCCGAAGTCTTCTTCTTCGGTGGCATGTCGATGAAGATGTTGATGAAGCAAGGAGACCGGATCAGGTTCGACAACCTCGACACCCCCTACAGGCGCCCGAGAGATGTCGTGGGGGGAGCACAAGCACCACGGGCAAGGGCCCTTCTCGATCCGGCAGAGCGGAGGCGGGCGTCAAGAGCAGATCGAGGTCGGGCGCGCGGGGGATTTTACCCAGCTTCGGAGCTCTCCGGAGAGATAAAACTCCTACTGCTGCTTTGTGTTTGTATTTAGTTCTTGCTTGAGGGCGTGGGTATGCTGTGGTCTCGAATGAGTCGAACCGAACCGAACCCAACCCCTTCTACGTGGGCATGGGCCTCCCTTTAATAGTCTAAAGGGGGTCACCGACAGGTGGTAGCGTAGAAAGAGGGGTAAAAAGGTAAAAACGCTGGTTGGTACAACCACTATCTACAGTGCCCCTACCTAACTCTGACGGCAGGGGACAAGGGCATTTAAAGCCCGTCCGGTCGCCCCAACAGTGCAGGAAGCGACCGTTAGGGGCGCCACCGATCGCCACGATGGCCTCCTAGTCACATTCACTTACCACCTCGCACCGCTAGGCTGCATAGCCACCCGCCATGTGTACCAGGAGTGATCCTGCGGAGACACGTCATCGGGTGAGCTGGAGCGCAGAGTGGTGGCTTCGCCGCGGCAAGTGCCTTGCCGCGGTCTCTGTCTTATTGCACCCGCAAGCTTGTCGCTCGTCGGGTCTTGCCGGGACGCGCGGTGTGTCGCGGCAAGTCTTCTGAAGCGCCTTGGTTGGTCTTCCCGGCAAGCTCCTCTTGCCGGGGTCTTGTCCTTCCCGGCAAGCTCCTCTTGCCGGGGCCTTGTCTTCAAAGTTAACACTTTGTTCTTGAATGGCAGCAAAATAGGAATGATGAAGGGTCTTGACGGACGCCCGGCAAGCCTTGCCGCGGGACGCTGCGACTGCCCGTGCACAAGTTCGGGGTACTAAGGTACCCCTACTTTAGTACACCGACACGTTCCATCCCACAATCAATTCCCTTATATAACTAAAGAATTTGTAGACTCAACTTTGACCAGTTTGGCTTGGTAATCATACAGGCAGTCAAGCTCTGATACCAAAGCTGTCAGGACCCCGACTCAATGCCACATCGATCTAGCATGTAACACCTCATATCACTTTGCGGCCTCACGCATGGTATTCCCACGGGTGTCGCCTTACCTTTGCCCGGGACCGTTTGCGCCTTTTGGCACACGTATATGATAGTATCGCTAGCATCCATATGATAAGGAGCCCGAGCTGACATGGCTAGTCGTAAACCCAAAGTGGCACAAACTTACAGGGACAGGCATCCATGACCCATCATCGAACGTGTCGGTCATCAGCAAGTGAATCCAGGCTATAGCCTGGGCTAGCGAGACTCCGGTGAACCGGGCTGTGGCGGCTAACGGGACTCGGTATTCATCGCGTGACATTTCCCGAAGGGACAGACACGAGACGAAGAAGGACACATGCCGGCCAGCCTAAGTGTTCCGGAGCAGTAGCAAGCTACCATGGCTCAGTGGAAGCACTAGGAGACATTTCCCGGTAAGAGAGGCTACTAAGGACAAACAACTAGATAGTCAGATCCCACACATACCAAGCATTTCAATAACATACACACAATATATTCGATATGTGCAAATACAACATGGCATCACAACATGACTCTACAATTCAAATATTTTATTCAATAGGCTCCGAGGAGCGAGATATTTCAAACATGGGTCTCTCGACCTAGCATTCAGAGCATACAAGTGAAAGCACATGCGGAAGCTTAACATGTCTGAGTACAGACGACTACAAATGAAAAAGGCTGAGAAGACTAACTAACTACCAGATCCTGCCGAGGGCACAAGATCGTAGCTGAGGTAACAAGCTAAACATCGAAGTCCATGCGGAACTACTAGTGAGACTGAAGTCTCTCTGCAAAAACATAAAATAGGCAAACGTGAGTACAAATGTACCCAGCAAGACTTACATCAGAACTAACTACATATGCATCATTATCAACAAAGGGGATGGTGGAGTTTGACTGCAGCAAGCCAGCTTTGACTCGGTGGCTATCCTGAACTACGACTGCAAGTAACTCTTTTGAGGTGGCGCACACGAGTCCACATATTCACCATATCAATACACCACTATGGATCCGCTCCCGTCTCCCTACAAGAACGCCATCCATAGCACTCACGCTTATCTTGCGCATTTTAGAGTATCCACTTTCACTTGTCTATGAACTATGCAAGGGGTCCAAGTTTCCATATCCGAGGAATCCGGCTATTCAAATAGATAATGATAACCCTGCAGGGGTGTACTTCTTCACACGCTCTCGCCACTTATGCATACTGTACCGTCATGTATCTCGGCAACCTTCAAGTGAAAGCGAGGCGAGGGAGTCGGCCACGACCTGACTAACCACACAAGTCTCTCGTCCAGATTTATCGCCTATTCGGGTTTCATCCGCAAGGAGATCCGGCCGGGGTGTCGCTCATGGCCCCAAACGATGTGAGCAGGGTTCCCAAGCCCACCATCCGGGTGCCACTTGGTACACTGTGCCACTGTGCCTAGTCTGTGCCTAGTAAAAGAGAGCAGGAGCGAGAGAGTAGGATTGTATCGGAATGAGCAAGGGGGTTTTGCTTGCCTGGCACTTCCGAAGATAATATAGCTCTTCATCGGTGTCATCGATCTCATCGTCGAAGCCACGTCTATCGAGAGGGGACAAATACCGGCAACAGAGAAGAAACACAATCAATGCAATGCACAATATGATGCATGATCATGACATGGTAAAATGAGTGTGTTGGGCTAATGCAACTACAACCATATGGGTTTGAGCTATTTTGAACCAAAGATTCAAAGTTCAAACACATTTGTGATCTTAAATAGTGCTTTATCATGTTTTGCACTAAACAGCAAGTTAACTTGTTTAAACATGCATGAAACTGGTACAGATGGATAGATTGGATTTTTCTGATCATTTTTCATATATAAATCTTTGCATTTGGAGTTACAGATTAATTTCTATGAATTTTTGAAGTTTGCAACAATTTCTAGAATTTCCTGTAAAAGAATAAATCCAGAAAAGGGCATTACTGCGTCAGCCTGACATCATGATGACGTCATCAAGTCAAAGGGCGACCCAGGTCGAACTGACCGGTGGGTCCCCTGTGTCAGTGTCTAACCTAACTAACTTGGTTAATTAGCATTTAACTTAAACTAACCAGGGTTAGTTAGGCGGGCTGGGCCCGCATGTTAGAGAGCCAGGGGAGGTCAAACCCTGGTCGTGAGGTCAAACTTCATGAGGCGGCTCGGCGCCCGGCGACAACCTTGGCCGAGGAGCCGGAAAACACCCACGAGGCTCGGTTTTGAATGCTGATTGCGGCTACGGGGCGCTGGGACTCATGGCGTTCTCTGATGTAAGCGGCTTTACGGAGGTGGCGAGTTGGCAGCGGCGTCGAGTTAGCGGTGGCGAACCCACGGGTTTGAGCGGCACGGGCTACGGAGCTAGGGGTGCCCATATGAGGGTCTCTCACTCCACAGGGTCACCGAGAGCACGGAGGGCAACAGAAAGCGAGCGGGGCGAGCTCGGCAACCAAGCGAGGCAGCGGCCATGGCGGGACGGCGGTGCTTTCGGGCACATGGGCGAGGTGCAACAGAACAAGCGACGAGCGAGGAGAAGCGGGAAGGAGCTCACGAGGGACCGGAAGAACAGCTCGGGAGCCTCGGGGGCGGCGTGGCGGCGATGAATCCATCGGCGGCGTTCAGCGGCGGGGAGGTTGAAAACGCGCCGATCCCATTGGCTCGGGCTCTTCGCTCACATTTGTTTGCGGAGAGGTCGAAGAAGGCGGCGGCGTCTTGTACATCCGGCTCGGCGAGGTGGCGGCGTTGGCGCGGAAATCTTGAGCAGCGGCGACGGTTGCTCTTGGGTGGCTGCGTAATAGAGAGCTAGAGGAAAGGGAGAGAGCAGAGAGTGAGGGGAAAGTGAGAGGGGGGGCCTCGGGCGTCTCCAGACGCGGATTAGGACGAAGGGGCGGCCTCCAGCGCGAAGCAGGAGGTGGAGGGCTCCATGATGCTGTGGCGATGTGTTCGCTCCCGCCTCTTGGCGGGAGGAAGGCAACAGCGAGAAGGTAAGTGGGCTGGGCCAGCCAGCTCTGATCTTTGAGCGCCCGAGCTAGGCAGTAAGCGCCAAGTAAGTTACATGTAAGTTTCTGCTCTTACCTTTTTTTGTTTTTGTTTTCTATTTTTGTAGTTTGTTTTTGACCAGTTTTAAAAACCAAATCAATTTTATAAATCCTGAAATTATTCATGAGCACTTTATGAATTATTTAAGTGTCCCTAAATAATTCCAACATTATTTGAGCATTTAAATTATTTATAGTGTTTAAATGCCCAAAGTCAAATACAATATGATTTAATTCAAAAATCCAAAAATGATCTAGAATATATTCATCATTTTTGGAGAGGTTTCCACCTTAACCATAAATCATGAACTTTTCTTAGGAACTTTTTGGGTTTATTGAAAAAGATTTTAATCCACCCTAGTTGAGTTGATTTAATGCTAGGGTTTGAACATCCCCATTTCAAGTTTAAGCAAAATTTAAACATGATGCACACATGAAGCTAGCCTAGTGCAATACCAGAAGCTAGGGATGTGACATGGTGGCCTCCAGTAAAGGCGCCCACGAACTCATGGCACAAATCCGACCAGGAGGAAATAGAGTCTACCGGCAAGTGCATCAACCATGACATGGCGTTGGGTTTAAGGGCCAACGGAAGGTAATTCACAAGCACCTTATCGTCGTGGGCTCCGGCAGCTTGCATCGCGATGGTGTAGATACTGAGGGACTCGGACGGGTGAGTCTTGCCACTGTACTTTTCACCCACGTCAGGTTTGAAGGTGCGGTGAGTGGGCCACTGGAACTGCCGCAGCTCACGGGTAAAAGCCGGACAGCCTACCTCTTAAGGTAGGCCTCCAGGGCTCTCCGGTGCCGGCTGGCTCACAGCAGGCCCTGCTCGCCTATCCGGTTGGTGGTGCGCTCCGCGCCGGCGCTCGATAGTGGTCCGAGCGTCTTCATGTTCTCGTTCCTGAAGAACTTGGCGCTGGTCACAGTGGGCCCGCGGGTCGGACGATGCTATGGAGATTTCGTCGCCTGTAGTGTCGCGACGGGCTGGCGTCCGCGGTACCGGGCGAGGAGGAGGCGAGTGCACCGTGGTCGCGGCACTGCCGGCTCTCCTGCAATCGGTGCGTGGGAATCCGTCGGATCATCGACCCGGGGGCTCCATCGGACTTGGGTCATCTTTGTTGGCCACCGCAACAAGGCTTTGGATAGTGGCTCTCCATTCGTTGAGTTTCCCCGTAGTGGGAGGGAAATCGAGGAGCAACTGCGCGCGGGCCAGGGCTTCTACTGGCGTTGGTGGCAGCGAAACCTGCATGGATCTCGACACGCTTCGACTTCTGACCATGTCAGAAGGAGCTCTATCACGACCCCGCGGTCGCATGCCATCTCCACCAGCACCTCGGGGAGCGAGTAGGTCTTCTAGATCTCGGGAGTGGTGCTCGGGGCTCTTTTCGTGGAGACGCCCGGGATCCTCGGCGTGATTACGCCGCTCGTCGCGCGCCGCTTGAGAGGAGCGCGCCGTCGGCACCGGTGTGGGAGTCTTGGAAGCCCTCGCGTCGCCTTCAGGTGGGGCGGTAGCGATCTTGGAAGGCCCCGCGCCACTTGCGGAGGGCCTGGCTCCGTCTTTGGATTTGGCGGCGTGCGGCCCGTTACCAGGCGCACGAACATCGCCGCCTCCCAAACTCTGGCTGCTGGGACACTGCTGGTGTTCGCGTACAGCGCCCCGGGTCCTTTCTGCGACCGGTCCACTGCTCGCCCGCGTCGGGGCGGGATGCCCGGCCTCCGACGGGCCAACCGCCACCATCGTCTTCTTCTTGGGCGCCATGACGATGAAGAAGCGTCGAACTAACTGCTAGAGCCGATTCTCACAACTGTGCCCCCTACCTGGCGCGCCAAAGATGTCGGTGGGAACGACACCTATGGGATCACAAGAATCCCTACTACGGTTACGGGGCGCGGGGTCATGAAAAGAGCGGATCAAACAGGTAGCACACGGTTCCTTTATCCAGGTTCGGGCCGCGAGGATGCGTAAAACCCTACTCCTGCTTTGGTGATTTGTTTATCTGTGTTCTTGGACTAGCAATGGGGCGTGAAGAGCTCCAAAAAGCCGAATCCTCCTCCTGGTCGCCTTGGGCCTCCTTTTATAGAAAAAGGGGTTGCCCGGTGGCACACGGGGAGGTGGAAAAAGGCTCTGATGATCGAGTTTATCCCTCGCATTACATGACAAGGCGCATTTAATGCGCTTCGCTTAGGTGTCCTTGCTTTATCGGGGACGGGGGAGAGCCCTGTCCCGTCCGTTGCCGCTCCCTCTCGTGTTCACACGCGCTCTGGCCGGCGGTGGCTGCGGTGCCATGTAGGCAGGCTGGTAGCTGAGGTGGCGCAATGGTGGGTCTCCACGAGGATCCGCCTGCAGCCACATAGGTGCCCGCCCAACTGGTTGGGTCGGCAGCTGCATGCGAACGGTGGTGGAAGTTTAACTGACGGTGGCCCTACGGGTGCTCGTGGCAAGGGCCTTGCCGGGGCCCCGGCAAGGGTCTTGCAGGGCCCTGGCAAGGGTCTTGCCGTGGCGCCCGCTATCATCCCCGGCAAGGCTCTTGCCGGGGGCCTTGTGGTTCTCCTTGGCTGGGATCCCGCCAAGGGTCGTCATTTTCGGTAGTGTGTATCTGATCTTGAATGTCTTCACAAAGATCTGCATGCCACCACGGGGATGTCTCCCGAATCCTTGCCCCATGGGGGTAGTGGACTCGAAGGTGACTCGCTCTGTAGGTGTGGGGCGAGCTGCCACGTCAAGGGTTTTGCCGGGTTTGCTAAAACCGCCTTCCGGCAAGTGCGCTTCGTCCCCCTTGCTCTTTGTGGTCTTGGTCTTGGCGTCGTTCTGCTCCTTTCGAGCTTCGGCCTTACCTTGGCTCACTTCCCTTGCCCTGCCCAGTGCGGTGGTGCCCGCGGCTCAGACTGCCCATGCACAGTTATAGGGGTACAAAAAGCGTACCCCTCTTTTTGTACACCGACAGGAGCCGTGCAGACGACAGTTATTGGGTTCTCTTGAAAGTAAGGCTTCAGCTTCTTGGCTGCAAAGTGCACACCATAGCACATCTTCTGAGAATGTGGGTAGTTTTGCTTGGAGGCGGACAGTACTTCGCTCAAGTAATATACCGGTCTCTGGACCGGCAATGCTTTGCCCTCCTCTTTGCGTTCTACCACTATGACTGTGCTAACAACCCGACTGGTGGCTACGATGTAGAGGATCATGGGCTCCTTCTCAGTCGGAGGTGCCAACATAGGCGGGGTTGTCAACATTTTCTTGAGTTGGAGAAACGCTTCGTCTGCCTTGTCGTTCCACTCAAAAAAAGTGGTCTTTTTCATGAGCTGGTACAGGGGAAGAGCCTTCTCGCCCAGCCGACTGATGAAACGGCTAATTGATGCCAGGCAGCCGGTGAATTTCTGCACGTCCAGCAGTCGGGTGGGCACCTCTATCTTCTCAATGGCCTAGACCTACATAGGGTTGCACTCTATGCCGCGCTCTGAGACCAGGAAGCCGAGAAGCTGGCTGGCTGGTACTCCAAAGACGCATTCCTCTGGGTTGAGCTTGATCTGGAATTGGCGCAGGCTCTCAAAGGTTTCCTTGAGGTCTTCTAGCAGCGTGCTTCTCTGTCTTCACCACCACATCATCCACATAGACATGGGCATTTCTGCCAAGTTGCTTGAGAAGACACTTCTGCATGCAACGCTGAAACATGGCGCCGGCATTTTCGCAAGCCGAAAGTCATGGTCAGGTAGCAGAAGGTTCAAAATGGTGTGATGAAGGCGGTCTTCAGCCTGTCGGCATGGTTCAGCTTTATCTGATGGTACCCTGAGTATGCATCCAAGAAACTCCACAGCTCGCATCCGGCTGTGGAGTCTATCACTTGGTCAATTCTTGGTAGGGCAAAGGGATCTTTGGGGCAGGCTTTGTTGAGGCTGGTATAGTCAATACACATGCGCCACTGCTTATTATTCTTCAACACCAGGACTGGGTTAGACAGCCACTCTAGAAAGAACACTTCCATGATGAATGCGGCTGCCAGAAGCCATGCTATCTCTTCTTCGACAACACTTCTCTTCTCTTCCGACAGGCGGCGCAAGGGCTGCCTGGCCGGCTTGGTGTCAGGTAGGACATGTAACTTGTGCTCGGCGAAATCCGTTGGAACACCCGGCATGTCTTTGGGAGACCATGCGAAGATGTCCCGATTCTCACGGAGGAAATCAACGAGCTCGCTTACCTATTTGCTGTCAAGGTTTGCACCTATGACAGTGTGCCTCTCCGGGTTCTTCGGGTCCAAGGGTATCTTCTTTGTTTCCTTTGCCGGCTTTAACCAGCCCTCAACCTCCGACTCCTTGGGGATGGGTGACATTTCCGGCTTCTTGCCTGCCATCGCCACCACCCGGTCAAGGAGCCGCTTCTCAGCAGCAATCACTATGGACTCAGCCAGCCGGCTGCTATCCACGGCGCAGGCGTCGACTTCTTGTAGTCTCCGACTACAGTCAGGATCCCCTTGGTACTCGGCATCTTCATCTTGAGGTAAGCATATTGGGCAGATCGGCCAAGCAGCGCATGGTAGGGGCTCTCAAGGTCCACCACTTCAAACCAAACTGGCTCACGGCAGAAATGATTCTTGTCTCCGATTGGCGAGCGGGAAAGGCCAGGAACTATGCCATGGAATACAGTCTGACTGGGGAGGAGCTGCTTCTGCTTGATTCCCAACTTCTCCATTGTGTCACGGTACAGGATATTGATGCTGCCGCCGCCATCTGTCAAGACTCTGGAGAAATGAGCTGCCCGCCTCTCTGTTGCAAAGGTAGCATCCAGGACCAGGGCATAGGAGCCTGGGGAAGGCATCACTTCCGGGCGGTCGTCCCTGCTCCAATTGATGGGCTTCTCGGACCAGGGCGTGAATTCTAGAATATTCGAGGCCACTGCCTGCACCTCTTGCTGTGCTGCCGTCTGCTGCGTCGGTCATCGGCCACGCTAGTGAACACAACATAGGCTCCGTGCTCCACAGGATACTTGTCTTGTATGGCGCCGTCGGCCGCTGGAGCGGAGGAGGCGGCGGGCCGGCAGGCGGAGGAGGTAGGAGGCCATCTCCCTTGGCGATCCTGGTGAGCCAATGATACTTCCGAGTGGTGTGGTTGGACGGCTTCGCACCACTATGGAACTTGCAGGGGGCATCAGGAGTCTGCTCGTACGAGAAGGAAGGCAACCAATTGGGCTTGCCGCCCTTCGGACGCTTGGGCGCTGGCTGCCCCTCCGGCTGTTGGTCCTCGACTATCGCCACCTGCCGGCTGGTGGAAGCCGGCTGGGTGGCTTTTCGCTTGTTGTCGCCTGGATGCTGTCACCGACTGGTGTCACCAGCCGGAGACCGAGAGGCCTGAGGTGCCACCTTGCCGGACGTGTCAACTAGGATTTCTGCATTCATGGAGGAGTCGCCCGTGGCGTGCTTGTCGGCGATGATCAACAGCTCGTCGAGGGTCGCAGGCTCGTTGCAGAGAAGTCGGTGCTTGAGGAGGGTGCCTTCTCGGCACCTGGCGGCGAAGTACTCGATTGCCTACACCTCGTTCACACCCTCGCAGGAGTTGTGCAGCTCGGCCCAGCACGTGAGATAGTCGCGAGTCGATTCGCTGGGCCCTTGGACGCACAAGGAGAGCTGTCGGGGCTTGGGAGGCCGCTTGTACATGCTGGTGAAGTTGTGGATGAAGGCTTCGGTGAAATCAACCCAGCTGTTGATGCTGCGGGGCTTCAGGCTGTTAAGCCACGTCCAGGCTGTGCCCTGAAGCATGAGCGGGACGTACTTCACGGCCACGCGCTTGTTGTCGTTCGCTATGCTGACGGCCGTGGAGTAGTCGACTAGCCAGTCCTCCGGCTTCACGGAACCGGTGTACTTGGGCGTATCTCTTGGGAGTGTGAACCCTTTGGGAAAGGGCTCATCTCAGATTCGTCGGCCAAAGCAAGGCGGGCCCAATGCATCTTCTTCTTCTAGTGCTAGGGATTGGTTGAGATGATCGATCAGATGGCGAGCGTCATTCTCTCCGACTCCCTCTCGGTGGCCAAGGCGGTCGCCGAGTGTCGGGTGCATGACAGGCGGCGGAGTAGGGTGCCTGGCTCCACAAGGCTGACGAGGAGGCGGGTCGCCTCGCCGCTCCATCACTCGATGGCGGTCGTCTTCATCTCGCTCGATGGAGAGGCGTGTCCGGCTGCGGCTGGCAGCCGGCTCGTTGCCTCTTCTTCCGCGAGCGCCACCAGTTGGTGTCCGTGGCATCGCCCCATGGTCCTGGCGAGGGGGCGGTTCATTGTTCCACTGGGCGGGCACTTCAGCGTGGCAGCCGACTTCATGCTGCGCGGCGGCCGTGTCTAGGAGCTGCTGGACTCGCTCCGTCATGTGGCGGCGCTCATCACCGTCGCATTTGTCTAGATCATCCGTCACCCCCTGGGCGGCCCGGATGTTCTCTCCAGTCGTGGCATAAACGGGGCGTTCCGCCCCGAACATGCTGGCGATGGGCGCGCCACGCTGCCGGATCGTGCCTATGCGGCTAGGCCCCTCAAGAGCTGGCGTGCCACCAACGGCTTGATCCATCTCGTGCCGGTAGGCGTCCGAGAGGCGTCGCATGCTGGCCAGTCGGCCAGCGCTCCCGAGAAGCTCGACGTAGCGTGCCTCCTGCATCTCAGCATCTTTGCCCTCTGGGATGGGCACCGACAGGTCTCGCAGAGCCGCGTCGAGTGGGTCTCGAGCGCGTCCGTCCGAGTGCTCGCCGCTGTTGATGAAAAGCACCTCCATGACGGTGCTCCCACCACTGTGCTCGCAAGGAGGCGGCTCGTCGTAGACCACCATGTTGGTGGGGAACGCATCAAACGACGCTGTGTCAGAGTAGACGATCCACTACTAGGAAAAGGGCTATAGATAGGACTGATTCTAATGGCGCACCAGGTGGACAGTGCGCCACTACTATATACTAATGGCGCACTGGTTGCAGGTGCGCCATTAGTGTGGAAGACACTAATGGCGCACCTGTCTCCCGGTGCGCCACTACTATTGATTTTTTCCCATTTTTCCATACAAACTAATGGCGCATGATGACAAAGTGCGCCATTGCTAGTTAGAACTAGTAATGACGCGCAGCCAAGACAGTGCGCCATTAGTATATATTTTTTTTACTTTTTGCAAACCTACTAATGGCGCACCGTACCACAGTGCGCCATTAGTATACATATGTTTTTTTTTACTTTTCTGCAAAAAGTACTAATGGCGCACCACCTGCAGGTGCGCCATTAGTAACCAGGGTTACTAATGGCGCATTATGTGGTGGTGCGCCATTATGCTCCTAGGACCAACAAGATATTTTGGACAGCCCACCTACCCACTCACTTTCCCCACTTCATTCTCTCCACCTCCTCCTCCAAGTTTGTCTCGGCTGCCTCCTCCTCCTCACCTCATTTCCACCATAGATTCATCAAAATTAGGTGGTGAAATTACCTTTTTTTGATAGGTAAGTAAGGGGAAAGCTATCTTCATGATGTAGATCTACTTTTTTTCTCCATAGCTCGCTCCAACAACGTGCAGATGCACTTTTTGTGGCCTAGCTAGATCTATGTATGTTTGTGGTGTTGCATGTGTTTGTGGTGTTGCATATATGTTTGTGTTTGCGGTACCAGTATTTGAAATCACGATAGTTGCCAATATTTTGCCGAATGTTGATTCATTTCCGTTTGGCGAGAATTTTGGCACTATGCATTCTTTTAGTCCTATTTTTAGGGAAGGTCATGCCAAATTTTTCTTGGTTCTAAAATATCGTTTTGCTCTACCCATGACGACCATAGTCCGCCACGATGACCGAAGGCATCGTGAATAGGTTTTTGAGCTCCTGAAGGCGAGATGCTTCAAAAGAACGTCTGAGAGATAAGATGTCTGTGTCGAAGATGCAAGCTGAAGAGCGTTATTGCGGACCCGGATTCCGGGAAGGTGCGGGACCACCTGCTCTTGCGTGGTTTCATGGATGGCTATCGGTGGCAAGGTGATGAAGATGACTATGAAGTCATCCATGGGGGTCGGGCAAGAAATGAGGAAGGGCAACAAGACAAGTACCACCGCGGCGAGGGCGGGCGAGAAGACGAAGAATCACCAGGCCATGATCACGGCAGTGATGATGTACACAGTCATCATGTAGAAGATGTCGTACATGATCATGAGGAAGATCAAGGCGAAGGGCATGATCATGAAGATGAAGATGCGAGCGGAGCGGCGATGGAGGCTGGGTGCGGGACCCTCATATTCAAGAGTTGCTTCTCAAGCGGATGGATAACGCATAGAGCTGCCGCCAGAGAAAGCCAAGATGGATCAATTGGAGATAAGCGCGGTTACTCCATTGTATGAAGGATGCATGCCGAGGATACCGCTGAAAGTAGCGCTCATGGCTCACGGAGATGAAGGTAAAACACAAAATGACCGGCGCATGCTTTGGCGAGAACATGTCATTACGGCACAACGTCTTCCCAAAGGGAACAAGTGCCCGACCAGTTTCGAGGAGGCGAAGAAAATCGTGTGCCCTCTGGATTTACCGCACGTGAAATACCATGTGTGCATGAACAATTGCATCATTTATCGGGACGAGCACGCGGAGTCTACCATATGTTCGGTGTGCGGTGTCACTCGATACAAGAAGAGGAAGAAAGCTCCTCGAAAATCGGTGTGGTACTTTCCGATCACTCCTCGTCTGAAGCGGTATTTCACGGACCCTAAGGTAGCAAAGCTCCTGCGTTGGCACGTGGATAGGGAGGAGAAGAAGCGGGAAGATGACGGAAATGATCCAAAGATAAATCAAAAAGACAAGATGCTGAGTCACCCTAAGGATGCGAGCGATGTAGCGTTGAACTTCAATACCCAGAATTTGGGAAGGATCCAGGAACATCATCTTTGAGCACGAGCACCGATGGAGACAATCCGTTTGGCAGCGAGAAGCACACATAGCACTGGCTTTGTGTTTGTGTGGATGTACAACCTTCCCCTGGTTGTGCATGAAGAGAAAGTACATTCACATGAGTATGCTAATTGAAGGGCGAAACAACCAGGGAACAACATCAATCTGTATCTAGGGCTCTTTGAAGGAGGAGCTAGACACGCTGTGGAAACGCCCGCCAATCGTGGGGCGCTGCGGAGAAAGAATATTTCCCTATGAGAGCCGCCGCGCTCACGACGGTGCCACGACTATCGCGATTCACGGACAAGGCGGGTAGTCCACGGATTTTACGGATGCGTAAGGTGCATGGATGACACAACGTATTGCCAGCTAGATAGAGATCCGGGTCTTGAAAACCGTGTTCATGGGACGCCGAAGGTGGCCAGCGACAATGACCCGTGGAGAAGCGCAAGGATCTGTTCGATGGTGAAATCGAACCCAGCAATGTGTACGAGGAAGCGGCGAGAAATAGGCGAGCTGTTGAAAAATTGGAAAGACTTCCCACTGCCGGAAAGAAGCAAAAGGCGCGAGCAGGGAAAGAAGCGAAAAGCGCGAGCAGCTGCTGAAGGTATGGAAAATGAGGTCTGTTTTACGGGACTTGCCGTCTTGGAAGATCCACCGTGTGCCTCACAGCCTTGATGTCATGCATATCACGAAGAGCGTGTGCGAGTCTGCGCCGTACCCTGCTCAACATGCGGAGAGGACCAAAGATGGGCGAAAGCAAGGCAGACTTGAAATCAATGGGCATCGGCGGGAGCTTCACGCTAATGATGATGATGATGATGATGAAGTGAGCGGGACACGAGAAAGTAAATCGCCAAGGCAAAAAGGCCAAGAAGACGGAAATGACTACCCTCCGCGTGCTTCACTCTAAGTCGGGAGGAGATCGAGCAGTTTTCACGCCTCCTAGGAGTAAAACTTCCTTCTGATTCTGTGGGGAAGATAAGCGGATACCTAGACCCAGCGAAGTAGAAGTTCAGCGGGATGAAGTCTCCACGACTATCATGTGCTGATGGCCAGATACTTCCGATTGCAATCCGTGGGATCATGGGCCGCGCACGTCCATGAAGCGTTATTTGGCCTATGCAACTTTTTCGCGTCATCTCTCGGAAGTCGGTTGGCGTGAGGCAACTTCGAAGGCTACTGAGGAAGAGATCGTGGTGATACTATGCGAGCTTGAGATGTACTTCCGCCCGCATTCTTGATGTTATGGTGCATCTGCTGGTCCATATCGTGGGGATGTCATCCAACTCGGGCGGCGTTCTGCACAGCATGATGCCATTCGAAAGGATGAATGGTGTCATCAAAGGATCGTTCGGAACATGTCACGTCGAGAGGAAGTATAGCCGGGGCTTTCGACCGAAGAGTGCATCTCCTCTTGCACGAATTATCTAGGCATCGAGAACCCCATTGGTCTGCCGTCAGCGAGCACCTCGGCAGGCTCGCTGGATGGGGTCACCGTGAGGTCGCCCTTGAAATGCATGTCGACTTGAGGTCGACTCGCCGACTTTGAAAGAGCAAACCTAGTCGCGCTACAACACATAGACGTGGTCGATCCTTGGATGGTAGAGCACAAAACCTTTATTGAGAAGACATACAATGACCGAGGCCAACAGAGGACGAAAGGAGATATACTCAAAGAGCACAACTCATGTTTCACGCGTTTGTTCAAACAGAAGCTTCTGTCGTACCCTTTACATGAAGATTCTTCCGCGGAAGGACAACTCATATTCGCCTTGTCACGAGGCGCGAGCACAACGATGACCTATTAGGCGTCACGATATCAATGGCTACACATTCTACACCGAGGACAAGGACATGAAGAGCGATGGTTATCAGAACTCCGGGGTAACAATGGAATCCTACACCGGTAAGGACAAGGACAGATACTATGGAAGGATCGAGGAGATCTGGGAGCTGAGCTACGCTGGAGAGAAGGTGTTGATGTTCCGTGTCAGATGGGCCAAGAGCGTCCTAAAAGAAGACCAATATTTCACCACCACGGTTATACCCGAAGCCAATTCCAAGACCGTGGGCGCAAACGTCACCGTGAAAAATGAGCCATGGGTACTGGCTTCCCAAGTGGACCAATGCTTCTTCATTACCGACCCGCCAAAGTCCAGTCGTGTTGTCGTGAGGAGAGGCAAAAGGAAGATCATCGGAATGGATGGAGTAGCCAATGAGCAAGACTTGACAAATCGGCGACCGAAGATCAAACATGATGGCTGACGATGAAGTAGCAGCACACACCACAAGAAGAAGCAGGACCACCCTACCTAAGGGCGTCCGTTCCACGGAAGAACTCCATTTGCGAAAAAAGAAGGCCAAGAAGATTGTGAGCAGATAGCTAGCTAAGATCGATTGTATTTAAATCGTAGTCTTCATTTCTCGATTGTATTTCATGGGCACTTTTTGATATCATGAATATTTTAAAATTTCATGGGCACTTTTTGAATTCATGAGGACACTTGATCTCGATCCCCCTCCATCTCGATCTCGATCCCCCTCCATCTCGATCTCGATTCCCCCTCCATCTCGATCTCTAAACACAAATAAATATAAAAAACAACATTTAAAATGCATAAAAAAATATTGGGGAGCCTGGGAATCGAACCCAGGACCTCCTGGTGTGTGTCTTTGCGTCTTGACAGTCGGGCGATGGGTGGGTTCTGTTGTAGATAGGTGAGGAGTCTGGACTAGGGGTGTCGGGACAGCGGACTATCAATATCCGCCCGAGACTCCAAGACTACGAAGATACAAGATTGAAGACTCCGTCCGTGTCGGATGGGACTTTCCTTGGCGTGGAAGGCAAGCTTGGCAATATGGATATGTAGATCTCCTACCATTGTAACCGACTTTGTGTAACCCTAGCCTCCCGGTGTCTATATAAACCGGAGGGCTTTAGTCCGTGGGACAACATACATTACAACAATCATACCATAGGCTAGCTTCTAGGGTTTAGCCTCCTTGATCTCGTGGTAGATCCACTCTTGTACTACCCATATCATCAATATTAATCAAGCGGGGCGTGGGGTTTTACCTCCATCGAGAGGGCCCGAGCACAGGTAAAAGCATCGTGTCCCTCGTCTCTTGTTACCATCCGCCTAGGCGCACAGTTCGGGACCCCCTACCGAGATCCGCGGTTTGACACGACATTGGTGCTTTCATTGAGAGTTCCTGCGTATGCGTCACCGATAGGCTTGATGGCATCTTCAACCAACAGCGCTATCTAGGGTGAGACTTTTCTCCCGGACAGATCTTCGTATTGGCGGGCCGCCTGTAGGTCAATTCACTTGGCCATCTGGAGCAGAATCAGCTCGCCCCTGGCGTCGAGTCGATTTGGAAGCTTAAACTTCACGGCCGATGTCGCGGAGACTTGATCTTGACGGACTCGAGCCCTGACAAGCAGCGCCCGCCTTTGGGGCAGCGGGCATGATCTAGCTCGCCAGCGAGCAGTGCCTTGGTGGCGCCTGCGGATCCGCTTGACCATTAGCGGGCCGATCGCCCAGATCGAGGCGGTGGATGAAGCGCCGCCACAGGGGCTTCAACATCCGCAGCGATGGAGCCAAACACTAATCTTGTCCCCTGCGAAACTCATGGTTCCGAGGCGCCGGACTCCTTGCCGGACTCCGAACCTCCCGCGCCCCTACCCATCGATCCGGATTGGGCGCCGGTTATGGAATTCACCGCCGCGGACATCTTCCTATGCTCGCCTTTCGGCGATAGCTTGAATTCACTAAAGCATCTCTCGTTATCAGGAGAGTCTTGGCCGGACTATGGCTAGGATGGTTGGGCTACGGACGACGAAGAAATTCAGAGCCCACCCACCACCCACTTCGTAGCCACTGTCGACGATCTAACCGACATGCTAGACTTTGACTCGAAGACATTGGCGGAATAGGCGACAATCTGAGGCGAACAAAAAGCGAGCCTATAAGGGCGGGAGGACTACCTTGTCACATGACATATATATGGTAGACACCCCAAAGGAGAAGCGATACTTGAGGACCAGCGGGCGGCAAAAGATGACCCCGCCGATAAGCGACCAAAGCGGCGGCGCGGCGCCGCCCTAAGTCCCGCCTCGACAACAACGCTCCCAAGGGCCGCAATCTGGCAGGGCTCACAAGCAGACGACGAACACGCATATAAGCAACCGTCCGACCATGATGAGTCGAGATAATCAGTCGGGCGGTGAAAACAACGGTCGGGATGACCTCATGCGGACACACCGCTGAGAGCAAGAACAACCGGAAAAGACTACGTCGATCTTGCAAAAAGCACGAAGAAGAAAAAAGCGGAGGCTCAAAACAGCGGAAGACACACTCGAGAATGAGATGGAGCAAAGTGCTCAAAACCGCAAATAAATGCGGCAATGGCCACCAATCAAAGAGCTACCGAGGCATAGCTGTTACGAATTTGTGAGGAGGCCATAGAGCCCCCACCGTCCAAAAATAAAGGGGCTGCTGGTTGGATAGACGGCAATGGGACGATAGGCCAAAATCGACAGTGGCGCCACACATAAACCAACCAGCAATTCGGAAGGATAGATGGCCCAGCCAGGTCCATTTACTGGGCCAAAGGAGAAGGCCCCAAGAAGCAAGCAACACGTCAAGTGCCCAGCGATAGCGGCACACACAAATCTGAGGCGCCGCACACCCACTATGTTTCACCGATGAGGTCTTTGGACCATGAATTCCCAGCAGGATTTAAACCCATAAACATAGAGGCCTACGATGGAACAACAGACCACAGGTCTATACTACATATACACATG
Organism: Aegilops speltoides; assembly: GCA_021437245.1. Taxonomy (NCBI): domain Eukaryota; kingdom Viridiplantae; phylum Streptophyta; class Magnoliopsida; order Poales; family Poaceae; genus Aegilops; species Aegilops speltoides. Next base: position 32,636,625 of record CM038146.1, on the reverse strand, counting down.
GCGGAGGAGGCGATCTCACGCCATAAAATATCTACCCCTCAAGCTCAAAGGGCCAGCCCGTCATTGGCTTAAGAGCCTCCCGAGAAAACTTGTTGGAAGTTGGGAAGAGCTCGAGGATGCGTTTAGAGCAAATTTTCAAGGGACTTATGTCCGTCCTCCGGATCTGAGATGATCTAAGTCACATAACTCAACAGCACGGAGAATCAGCGGAAGTGCTGGAACAGCTTTCTTACCAAAAAGAACCAAATAGTCATTGTCCGGACTTGAAGCCTTAGCAGCTTTCAAGCATAATGTCAAGGGCGAATGGCTTGCCGAGCACCTCGGTCAAGAGAAACCGAGGACAATGTCCGCACTAACAAGCCTCATGACCCGCTTACGTGCGGGAGAGGATAGCTAGTTAGCAAGATGCAGCAACAGCGACCCAAGTACATCCGAGATAAGAGATGGAAGCGGAAAATCACGCGCAAAAAAGAGCAGCGCGGAATAAAGAAAAAGCCCAAAAGCGCGGCGATCAGCGCCCGGATTCAAAAGCTCGCGGCCCAATAATAAAACACAGCCTCTTAAGGATGACAATGACGAATTGTCCAACAAACAAGATTTTGGGTCGGATATGTCAAATCCACATACCCGGAAGGCACGCAAACCACACCCACGAGGATTATCGGGTTTTAAACGATTCGGCCGACTAAGCGCCCGAACACAAGGGCTCGATGCATCAGCGAAGAAGATAAACCCCAGTGAGCACCGGAAAACAAAAGACTTTCCCACAAGGGGTCAAAGCAGTAAACTCACTTCATGTGATTATACGGAAAAATAGTGCGGCACTTTCTAAAAAGAGCTTCGGGCGGTCCAACCCAGCAGACTGTAGCGATTGGATATCAAAACCAATCACTTTCGACCACCTAGACTATTCCAGAAGCGTTCGAAATGCGGGACAGATTCCCCTGATATTGAATCCCATAATAGACGGATTACAATTTACTCATGTCCTAATGGACGGAGGCAGCGAGTTAAACCTGCTGTATTCAAAAACAATCCGTAGGATGGGGATAAACCCTGCTAAAATCCGACACAGCCGCACTTCCTTCAAAGGAGTGACGCCAGGCCCTTACGCCAGGTGCATAGGCTCCATATTACTAGAAGTCGTGTTCGGATCTCCGAACAATTTTCGACGAGAAAAAATAATTTTTCATGTCGTCCCATTTGAAAGTGAATATCAAGCACTCTTGGGATGAAAGGCTTTGGTCCGCTTCAATGCCATACCGCATTACGCGTCTCTTACACTCAAGATGCCCGGTCCGCGTGGCGTCATTTTAGTGCGAGGGTCACTTAAAGACCCGGACTCGGATAAACGAATCCGACTTCAGTAGGCTAGGGGCTCCCTAGCCGCATACCCCTTCACAGGGGGCTGCGCGCATAAACAACCGCGGGTTCATACAAACCCTGCTTTAATTATTTATATTTCTTATTTTTACATGCGAATTGTCTCGCAACTAAGCGTTCCTCTCTTTCTGAGATGAACAACATGCATACCCGTCCAGGATAACGGCATAGCGGAACACGGTAGCGAGCGTGCGATAAGGGACCCGTTGTGAGGATTCTTTTGATTAAGACCACTGTAAACCTTTTTTGCTGTCTCTTGTTGTTATTCTCCTTGGCTTCTTCCTATAGCCAACAGCGAACTGACGTTTTAGCATCGGCCGCATCGAAGACCATGCCCGTGCACGGATACTAGGGGCTTAGGGCATCTCTGCCCATTATTATAAAGACCGAACACCTTAGGGAGTGTTGGCGTCTCGAGATTAGGCATTATATGCATCAGCTCGAATCATGTCTTTGGTCAAATGTTGGGTTTGCCCGGCTCACGTGTTTTGCTGCCTTCGTTCCGTATCACCGGCTAACGCGGCCCCGGAGAACTCTGCGATTGTGCCCTGTTCGGTTGGGCGAGCACCTCGATGAAAGCGAAACCGATTGTCATGATCTGCGAGAGACTGGTCGACCACTCGATCGACTACCGGAATGTTTAGAATTCCCGCTTTGGCGAAGGACCGTTTCGGTGAGGCACATCGCACCTGAATACGGAGATGTGCGGTGCCACCGGGGCTATGTCGTAGCCCACCCTTGAGCTCCACGGCTAAGTGATAGTGATAAAGCATTATAGTCCGGATTGCCTAGTTAAGCTCGCTACCACCTCCTTAAACAGGACCGAGGCGTCGGATTAAGTGTGGCAGCGCTATTTTTGCGAACACCCCGCTGCTTTGTGCGTGGGGCTGAAACCAAAGACTGCAATCTTTCAAGTTATACAAATGTATCGTGGCGGCCGCACATGAGAAGTTTTACTACTTGGGCGCACAAGTATAAAAAGCAGTTATAACATAATCATCGTTTTACAAGCTAATCGTTCATTTGAGCGTGATATTTTTCGAGAAACCTGCGAATCTATTACCGGCGCCACGCATAACTTCCCAGTAGTGCTCGGCGAGGGCGGCTTTCATCCGAACCACGGGAGGCAACAGCGGTGGCATCCATCTCCGGACAATGCGCCTTCACACGGGCAAGAGCCATCCATGGCGCCCTCGATGCAGGCCGACCGCTTCATGTCCTTTATATGCGGCACCGCTCAAGGAATTGCTGCGATGGCGAAGTAGCTCGTTGCCTTGGACCTCTCGGCGGACATAGGCCACGATGTCGATCATGGCAAGTCTGGACAATCTATTTAGCTTCGGCCCATTGGCCAACGGTCCATCAGCGGAAGTGGCGATCCGGACTGTGGAATTGAGACCAATATAGCTCTTCCGTCTCGTGATCCTCCGGCTCCGGAAGTGCTTAGCGGCATCGGCCGCACTTGCAGCTAAGTCCATATCACGGATCCTCCGTACTCCACATCCGCTCAAATTGAGCATACTTTCCATCCATAAACGGCGCCGCAGCGAAAAGGCTTGCCGCTCGATCTCTCGGCTGGCGCGGTTCCTCCTTCATAGCCCGCATTGCGAGCGGGCATCCTTAACCGGCGGTGGCCTTCTTGAGTCTTCCGCTCCGATAAGCGCTCCTTTTCAAGAGCCTCATTGCGGTCGGTAGCATCCTTTACTTTCATGTCCAATTCGGCCACCTCCGCCCTGCTTAGGCAGTGCGCAGCCTTTTCGCCTTGCAACTCTTCGGCTGCCTTCGAGGCAGCCGCGTCACTCCTTCGGGCTTGCTCCTTAGCTCGAGCAAGTTCGGCCCGAAGGCTCTCCACAGCAGCATTACCGTCTGTACAACAGCATACAATTTATCAGAGGAGGGCTTCAACCCCCTTAAATAAAGCGGCTGCGGAGAATTTATTTACCTTGCGACTCGTCAAGTCGTTGGTTGACAAGTGCGATATCAGCATCTGCCATGTCAAGTTGCCGACTTAATTCGGCAAACTCATTAGTCCGGCTGGCCCTCGGACTATCCGCGACCTGCATAGGGACAGCGGTATTCATTACTTGAGATTTCGATCCTCGGCATGCTGTCGTTTCCGACAACCTACCGAGTCCCAGGGGCTACTATCTATACAGGGCGCATTTTTATGTGCAAAACTGTTAAAAGACAAAAGGATGCGTCATTTTTGCATACCTCAAGTCCCGCCAGCAAACTCATGGCGGCATTACGCAATCCGCTCTCAGCGGACGAAATCCTTCCAACCACCATACGCATCAACGCACGGTGATCTTCTGAAATGGACGCCCTCTCAAGCAGATTTTTAGTTCTCGGCGGATCTTTGTTGGGTGCGAACTCTGGCCCCTCCGGACTCGGGGATACCCTCCGTGACGATACTTCATGCTCGCCCGCCTTATCTGACGGCGCTGCAGACGGAGGTGTATCACTCTCCATTATCTCCGGAAGAAGGTCCCCCGAAGATGAACTCATCTGAGAAGGTTGCAGATCCGAACTGCAATATAAATATTTCGGTTACCCACAGAAGCATAAATGAAGGTATTTCCCTACTAATTAATTCCATTTTCATACTCACGGCTCGTTGGAGGGCTGATCTTTTGGCGATGATTGTGCGTCAGGATTCTTTCGGACGCGGACCAGGAAGATCTCTTCCACGTTTAGGGCTTTGGCCTCTGGGTCTTTGGGCGGTCCTCTTCTCCCCCGAAGGAGGGTTCTTGGTTCCCCCTCTTGATCGCCCCTTTAGGCGAAATATTAGCTCCTTTATTTTCCCCTTCGCCCCCTTTTGTGGGCGCGACCTCCAACATTCTGACCAGCACGGGCTCCAGTGCGGTCTCTGGGAGGGGTGCCGGACATCTTATCAGCCTTGATATCGCCACCCATTCCTGTAAAGAACAAGGGGTCAGGAGGCCAACTCTGGAAAGGCACGTAAATAGAATGTCCGGACTCTGAGCTATTTACCTGAGTATCCGGGCGATCGCGGCTTAGGCCTGCGTCCTTGGCTAAATCCAGACACGCCACCTGCGGTCCAAAGAACAACTTGTACATCTCCACGGGTGTCGCACCCATAAAGTGTTGGCGAATCCGAGGTCCCTCCGGGTTGAACTCCCATAGACGGAGAGGACGGCGTTTGTAGGGCAGAAGATGCCTGATTAGCATAACCTGCATCACCTTGATCAGGTCGATCTCCCTCGCTTGGAGATCTCGAATCCAGCCCTGCAGTGAGGGCACATCTTCGGACGGCCCCCAATTGTGCCCTTGGTTGACCCACGACATTAGCTGGCGTGGAGGTCCCGGGCGGAATGAAGGCGGCGGCTTTTGCCTGCTGCCCTTCGGAGCGGTGATATAGAACCACTCCTGTTGCCACAGTCCGAGTTCCTCTTGGAAGGAACCTTCAGGCCACGGGGCATCGGCCTTTTTGCTTTTGGCCGCCCCGCCGCACTCCGCTTGACGCCCCCCGATCATCTTCGGCTCCACCTTGAAGGTCTTCAGCCACAGGCGAAGTGGGGAGTAGCGGAGGAAGGCTTCCTGAGCGATAATGAATGCGGAGATGTGGAGGATGGACTCCGGAGCCAAGTCGTGAAAGTCCAGCCCATAGTAGAAGCAGAGCCCTCTCATGAAGGGGTCCGTCGGGAAGCCTAAACACCGGCGGAGGTGGGATCTGAAGCAGCGTATTCACGGGCTCGGGGGTGGGCACGGCCTGCCCTTGGGCGAGCAACCTGTCTTGAAACCTCGTGGGCGGGAACTTGGCTTCACGTAACTTCAATATGTCCTCCTCCGTGACGGAGGAGGGCATCCACTGACCCTGGAGGTCGGAACCGGACATGGTTGAAGATCCGAAGCGCTCGAATCTGAGGCTCTGGGTGTTGGAACTGAGAGCGGGGAAGAGATTCGATGCGAGATTGAAGAACAAGGACGAGCCTTGGTCCTCTTATAAAGGGGATGAAATACCAAGGGCCGTCTCCATGACCGTTTGGGATTCACCTTTGATAGAGGCGTGGCGGCAGGAGCAGTTGGGTTACCCCGCGCGTATTGATGAGAATCCGGAATAAAGGGAACACGATCTACTGCCCGACAAGGCGTGCCAAAGAAGCTGCTTCGCTAAGCGTCTGAGGTGGTATAGTAAAAATGATTCAAACAAAGGCTTGGTAGCGGTGTGGCGTCACGCCGCGCAATACGTCGGCAGATTGAACTAAGTGTACATTTTATTCTCTCTACGGTGGAATGTGGAATTTATTTTGTAGAGCGGACACTATCACGGTGTTCATGATCTTCTCTGGATTATTCAAGGAGGAACCCGCCTTGCAATGCCGAACATTATCTTGCGCGCGGACTAATCATCATTGAAGCCTGGTTAGAGGCTCTTGAGGAGTCTGGACTAGGGGTGTCCGGACAACCGGACTATCAATATCCGTCGGACTCCAAGACTACGAAGATACAAGATTGAAGACTCCGTCACTGTGTCCGGATGGGACTTTCCTTGGCGTGGAAGGCAAGCTTGCAATCTGGATATGTAGATCTCCTACCATTGTAACCGACTCGGTGTAACCCTAGCCTCCCCGGTGTCTATATAAACCGGAGGGCTTTAGTCTGTAGGACAACATACATTACAACAATCATACCATAGGCTAGCTTCTAGGGTTTAGCCTCCTTGATCTCGTGGTAGATCCACTCTTGTACTACCCATATCATCAATATTAATCAAGCAGGACGTAGGGTTTTACCTCCATCGAGAGGGCCCGAACCTGGGTAAAAACATCGTGTCCTCGTCTCTTGTTACATCCGCCTAGACGCACAGTACGGGACCCCCTACCCGAGATCCGCCGATTTTGACACCGACAATAGGGTTAGGTGGTAGATAGGGCTAGTGGGCTAGATTAGAACAAAATTCTAATGGCGCACCGAGCAATGGTGCGCCATTAGAATAGTCGTACTTATGGCGCACGGGATGGTGGTGCGCCGTTAGAAAGTTTCCCCCCACACTAAATCCCCAATCGATCTAATCTCTCCCGCTGCCCCCCCCCCGTGTTCACCGTCCCCCTCGCCGCCCCCCTCGCCTCCTTCGCCGTCCCCGAGCAGCGCCGCCTCCCTCGCCGTCCCAGGCAGCACCGTCCCTCCTCCGCCCGCGCCCAGCCTCCTCCGTCCTCCCCCCCGGCCCGCCTCCGTCAACCTCCCTCCCAGCGCGACAGCTAGGGTTCCTAGCCACCGCCACCGCTGCCGGCCCGCCGCCGTGGCGCGCCCAGCCGGCCGAACCGTCCGCTGCCCCGCCTCCACCGCCTCCCCCTCGACGCGCCGCCTCCTTGATGCGCCACCTCCTCCTCGACGCGCCACCTCCTCGACGCGCCTCCTCTCCCTCGACGCGCCGCCTCCTCGACGCGCCGCTGCCCGCTGCCTCCTCGACACCGGCGTCCTCCTACGGTAGCCTGCCGTTATCCCACATGTGATTCCTCACCTCTCCCCCTGCCCCTCCTTCCCCCTATTGTAGCCTGAATAAAATGTACCACTCCCTCCAATCGAAAATAAGTGTACATGTTGACTTATTTTTTTGAATGAATTTGTGGTATCCTGAACTGGGCTCTGTCAGATATAAAAAGCAGACAATTCTTAAAAAAGTAGATAACTCTTCCCTTATATTATATAAAAAGCAGATAATTCTCAAAAAACCTAGAAGTAAGTCTCCTCATGGTTTTACTGGATCATTGAATTATCCCCGAGAGTGAAAGGGCAAAAAGCTCTCTAGCTGATTGATTATGCATGTTCTGTTATAGCTATTTCATAAAGTTGATGTCATCCTCTATTAGCAATGTTGCAATAAGGCAACATATATATCATTAGAAAGGTTAAAAGGAAGTGATCCATCTGCAACTGGTGTTTATTAGTCTTTTTGAGTGAGTTATCTGCATCTGCTCCTTGTGGTGGTGGTTGTTTAGGTGGGCAGAAAGAAACCATGCTTGATTTGGGGGACTGAACTTATGCTTATGTACGCCATCAGAAGCAGTTCGAAATCATTATTCTCTCTTTTTCTTGCAGGTTTGGGCAACTTCAGTTGGTTGATCTTGAATCCATTGAGCCTTCACTTAGAGCTGGTACTCATCTATGTAACTCTTCACATTTCCATGTAGGATGGTTGCCTATCACTTACTAGTGTGCTAGTACCCCTTAGCCTTGTAGTGTTTAACTAACAAAATTAGGCATTTGCTTTAGGATTGCCTCAGCTCTGTTTTATGCCATTGTGCAGTTCATAATATTATATCCACTTTTTATTAGACAAGTTTATTATAACAGTATGCATGTGCTCTTGAATCTTGATATGTATGTGTTCGGTAGTACCACACTTAACAATAGTCACAGTCCATACTTTATACCCTTTTTTCTCTCTGTACCCAGATTCTCTGACTGCAAGGCAAGTTTTTAAGTAATCTTGAATTAATGTATGATATAGGGAACAAACCTGAAATTGAAGGATTAGAGAAGAACAAAAAGGATCTCATGAATTATTTCTGTTTGCAACAACTAATTTTAAATATTAATATGTAGCAGAACAAGACAGTGAGCAATCTGAGTTGTGAGAGAAAATATCTATTTGCTTTCTTCTTTGACTAATTAATATCATTCAGAGTAGATGATGCAAGCAATCAACATTCAGTTTTGACCATAATAGTACACTTGCTCAGAGTTTAAGCATGTGTAGTGTACAACTATTGATGATTTTTTTCCATGATCAGCAACAGTTTCTTTCACTAATTTTCAGTTAACAGCAATCCATGATTTTTTCCAGCTAAAACTATTGATGATTTTTTGTTGGGTGACTTATTAGATCTGGAATGGAAGCTCACATAAGTTGAGCTGATTTTTGTCCATAGGAAAGTAGAGGCACATTGTGGTGCTAGTTTGCTGGGTTTCGTCTCCGACCATCGTGTCGTGATGAATTTGCAGGTACCCCGAGAGGCCCTTGAGTTTACCGAAATGTTGATTAACTTCCGTTCCGGCAAATTCGGGTACTCCTTATGTCCTATTTTTAGCAAAGGTCGTGCTAAAATTTTCCGTGAATTTTAGCATGACTTAGCTAAAAGTAGGACATATAAATACTGCGACTAATGCATGGGCAGGGTATCTTAGTACTTAGTTAAGTAGGATCAACTGCCCTGCCATTCTTGCTGCATTAAACCATAGGTGGCAATAGAGCCAAGTGATTAGGCCCAACTTAGAATTCTCCTTAGCATCAATAAACCCTAGATGATAAACCCAACATAGGTGGCAATAGAGCCAAGTGATTAGTGCCAAGTGATTAGGCCCAACCTAGGGTGCCTCGGCATCGATAAACCCTAAATGATGAAAACTTAACTTGGCTGCCCGGATGCCTCGGTGTCGATGAGAACCTAAATGATGTACGCTTAGGCTTTTAGGGTGCCTCGGCGTCGACAAACCCTAAATGATGAAAGCTTAGGCTTTTAGGGTGCCTCGGTGTCGACAAACCCTAAATGATGAGACCATGATCTTGTTCCTTGACAATAACCAGCTTTTGACCAAACTTTTTCCTATTTAGAGCGAAACATGGCCCTAGCGATGAGGCCGGTGGTTGAGGCTGACAAGCAATTCTGGGAGCTGTCCCAGGAGTTGGAGGAAGAACCTCACCACTATGAGGACGCCGCGGAAGACACCGATCCTGATTACACAACCCCTAGTGGCATCGGGGATGACACCACTGATGGTGCCGCCAAGGATGCCACCACTGATGATGGCGGCGCACACACAGATGGCAGCCAACCGAAGAAGCAAAGGAAGGACCGGCGCCCGAATGCGCTCCGCACCCTCAAGGAGGAATTCACTCAAGTGGACTCTGACGGGAATCCAACGGAGCCCAAACATCTAGTCAAGGGGTACTCGGTTCAGCTCGGGTGCATTCTTCGGAGCACCGTCTCGATCAACAGCGAGAACCTTAGGCATAAGGACCGAGGGAATTTGCGCAACCTCCTCTTCACGAAGCTGCACGAACGATACAAGTTCCCCGCCGAATTTGAAAACACACGCCTCTCAGGGAATATAGTGAACAACGCCGCCCTCATGAAGATGTGCACGACCCTGTCTACTTGGAGAAGCGTGGTGAAGAGAATGATTGATAAAGATGATAGTTATGAGAAGATCAATGCGAAATATCCTTTGATGAGCGAAGATGAGTACAAGGAGTTCAAGATCAAGTGCGAGAGCAGTGCAACCTCCGAATCAAGTCAGTGGGGGAAAGAAATGCGGGAGTTGATCTTAGGGGAACACAAACTCGGTCCCGGTGGTTACAGAGTGGCGGAGCCTATATGGGACAAGGAGGACGCGGAGCGTGCCGAGCAAGGCCTACCGCCCCGCTTCAAGAAATACGGCGGTAACAAGCAGACCAGGAACTATGTCAGGGCCCGATAGAAGGAGGACCCGATAACAAAGGAGCTTACCACGGATCCAAAGACCAGGGCGCTTGAGCTTGTTCTGGTAAGTAATACACCCCCGCATAATTAGCTCCATATGGTTACACTCTAATTAATCCCCAATATTTCTAAATGGTTCACATTCCTTTCGCAGGACAATGAAAGCAGTAGCGCGGGGTCGTCTCAGAGCTCCCCTTTTGATACCCCTTGAAATAAGGCGTTGAACATAATGAAAAAGAAGGATAAGCTCACTAAGCCGACGTCAGCTGGTCGTGTGGCCGGCAAAGGCTTGTCCACAAAATGGGGGTCATACTATACTGCTGGTGTGCGGAAGGAGAAAAAGGCCAGCTCGGAAAGCCAGACGCACGAGGTTGAAGCACTCAAGGCACAAGTGGCGCGAATTCCGGAGCTTGTACAAGAGCAAGTGGTACAACAACTGGGAACAAAGCTCAACGCCATGGTGCCTATGTTGATTCATGGGCTTCAGAAGTGGATTGCGGGCGGCCAACAGGGGCCTCCCCCGGTTCCCAGCTTCACGGCCAGCAACTCGCACAGCGCGCATGCGGTGCCATTGGTGTCTCCGACGGCGCCATTGGTGTCTCTAGCGGCGGCGCCATTGATGTCTCCGGCGGAGGCCGGTATTCGTGTCTCCGGCGCCAGCACGGGCATTGGAGCTTAATGCACCCGAGTGTACGCCGGTCGGCACCTCGCCAGCAAGCGCCCCCTCCGTCAGTTGCACGCCCGCTGTTGGCAGTGCCTAGACATTAGCCGAGCTCGACGGCATCACGGTAACTAAGCCTCTCGGCCGATGACTTCATCTCCATGCCATTGGTGGGCATCCACGGCGCCACATACATGTTTTCGTGAGCCACCGCCGGCGTTCCTTGCACTCTTACGCGCCGTGGGCGCCGAGTTGGTTGATGTCGCTAAGGGCAAAATCGTTCAACCGGGCAACCCCATGTTCCACGGTAATCGATGCCACCCACAATGTATAGGGTTGAAGTGGTTGGTGCTGCCGAGCTGCGATGAGCTGTTACCTCGGTTCAACCTCTTTGGGGCAGCGAAGAAGATGAGATGATCCTCAGCGCCTGCGTAAACTGGCCCCTGCTTTGGCCGAAGAGCCAGATTCGTTTGGGGGCAGGGGACACCACCCCACAGACAAGACCGCCACTCGTGCCGGCGCCAACGCTACTGGACCTGCTGGACATCCCTATGTCGGACATCCCTATGGCACAGGATCCGGACAGCCCTATGGCACAGGATCCGGACGGCGACGACAACGACGATGATACATTTACCAAAGTTAATAAGTACTTTGCCGAACATGGGTACGCTGACGAGTTCTGCGGGCCTCTTTCTCAAGAACCCAACCAAGACGACCGCGATCTGGCTGATGCGGCGGAGAAATCAATTACAACAGCGTCGTCGGCGTTCGAGTTCTCGAGACACGCCTCCAGCTCCCGCCTTCACCGAGCCTTAGATAGCTGAGGTGCGAAATATTATCAGCCCCAACACGCTCAAGAAGGCGGTCTGTGAGCAGAACTCGGTCCCATTACAGGAGATCAAGAAGAAGGGACGGAAACAAAAGACTAACATGGGCACCGGTGCAAGCCAGCCGGCACCGAGTTCGATCCGTGCTCAGGACGGGCCACCTTCACCTAAGGATATCTCAAGGAGGGTGCATGTGGCGGGTAGGGCGATGCTACCGCCAAATATGCTGAATGCTGCTACCGGTGCTATGCAGAGTCTGCACGACAGTGTTTTTCTTTGGAGAAGCAGCGTCTCAGAGAGAAGGAATACCCGGTTTTCGTGGCCAAGGTGCCAGAGGGCAAGGTCTTTGTGGATGGAGACATCGGGGGTACGATCGTCATGCGGTTTGATGACTTCTTTGCTATGTTTAACCTTCATCTGCTGCACTACACCTTCGTTCAGCTGTTTTCGCTAAGTATGGAGATGCGGATCATTAGAGACAAGACCCCAGACATCGTGATAGTCGACCCCTTCTACATGCGTGCCAAGCACTTGAGCAGCGCTGGGGACCGCCAAATTGCGAGTTCACACCTTGAAGGCGTCATTCTGGCAAACCCAGATAAGGATAACTTCCTTGTGGCTTACTTTCCCGAGTAAGTCATCCCTTAACCGCCCCATAACATATGATTTCTTAGATTTCGATCGTTCTTTTTTTTTCTAAAATTCCGTGTTCTGTGCAGTGACACACATTGCACACTCATCCTCTTAAGCCCGAAATATTCCATGGCCACGTATTTCGACCCGAACCGTAACTCCAAGATAGACTACACAAATGTCAAGAAAGTTCTTGATGATGTTCTCCCCGGCTACGCCAAATCTGGAGGCACCTTCACCAGGGCAGTTTGTAAGTACGGCAAGCAAATGTTCTCACACAATACGAAGTTCTGCTACGTCAAGCAGCTGCCTGGCGGTCAGAAGGATGCCTACTACTCCCTCCATCACATGCGGGCGATCGTAAGGGACCATCATCAACTTCTGCTACCAGATAATCTCAAAGATTGGGCCGCGAGCTTGTCGGCAGTCCAGGACGTGGACCTCAGACAAGAATTCTTGCGCATCAAGTCGGAGTTTGCGGACATCATCCATCAAGATGTCCTTCATACTTCGGGGCAGTTCTTCCTCAGATATCAACCGACGAACAGTGGGATAGATGAAACACTACAAATGCAGGGTGACAACGACCGCGATTTCATGACCATCACGACAGACGGCGGCTTCATCCACGCTCCTGTCCGATGAGTCGAGTCGAAAGTAGTGATGTGTAGTTCTGAAACATTGATTGGCTCATGTTGTAATTACACTATAATGAATTCGTATGTCTCTTTGGTTTGGACAGTCGTTCAACTTAGATGTAATCGATGCTATTTATTAGTAGGACCATGAATCGTGCTATTAATGTCTTGCATGCTTTTCTCTTGCGATCCTTTTGCTACATACTTACATATTGCTTATGTATTGTCTGTTGTTTGGCTTGTGCATAGAGATGCCGTCGTATGTCGTGTACAAGGGCAAGGTTCGAGTCTCGATGGTGGGAGGAGTGTCGGAGACAGGTTCACCGTTCAGCGATATGATTACAAAGGTACACCACTAGGGCAGAGGCCGAATCTAGATATGCCCGCTATCTAGCGGGAGAGAGGAGGGAGCGTTGGAGGAACCGGATAAAGACCAGTTTGATCGCGATGATGCTCATCGTGATGACCACAGCTCTACTTTATGGGATGGTAGTTTAGATGATCGATATCGACTTGTAATGTGAAGACAAACTCGATACTCGCGGTCTTGAGACTTGTAATGTTTTATCTTTGTTCGGTCTTTTGAATTCGGAGACTAATATGATGAATTGTATTCGGAGACTAATCTTCTATTGTATTCGATGAATCTGATGTTGCTGTGTGCTACTGTCTATATTCTGTCCAATAATATATTTTGTAACCTGTGCAAAAATCAGAAAAGCAAAAAAAAACAAAAAATTCATACTAATGGCGCATCAAGGCAGAGTGCGCCATTAGTATGCCAAAGGATACTAATGGCGCATCAAGGCAAAGTGCGCCATTAGTGTGACAAAGCACATGGTTACATATGGCCCCCGGGGGGGCATACTAATGGCGCATGAAGTTACATACTAATGGCGCACTGCTCGGTGCGCCATTAGTATACCAGATACTAATGGCGCACTAGTGGTGCGCCATTAGAAAAAAAATCTAGTGGCGTGATGCTAATGGCGCACCAGTGATGCGCCATTAGTAGGCAAAACTGGTGCGCCATTAGGAGCCCTTTTCCTAGTAGTGATCATTTGGTCGGTGGAGCCAACAGACTCCAGGTCCACAGCAGGCTTGCTGGTGACGTGGGGCTGGTCGAGGAGGCTGACGAGGCGGCTCTCGGGGCAGCCGGTGCCCGCGTCGGAGGCCGGCTCGTCGGAGAGGTGGATTTCGCCAACAAGGTCAGCGAGGCAGCTCACCGCGCAGGCGATCTATGGGCCGTCTGCGATCGAGGTAGCGCCGTCGAGCGTCTTTGGGCTAACCGCTCGCCGCCAGAAGGAACAAGGTTCCCATCGAGCAGGTCTCCGGAGGCGGTGCACCTCGCCCATGGTGGGCGCCTAATGTCGGGGGTTGGGTGCGACATATGCCAATGGATGGCTTATCATGGTGGGAAGCGAGTAGAGCGTTCTGGTGCACGAGGCGGGATGGCGTGAACCACGAACTCCGCGTACTTTACCTGAGTTGGGGCTCTCCTAGGAGATAACACCCCTAGTCCTGCTCTGTCGGGCCTCCGCATGATCACTAAGGCACAAGTGATACAAAGGTGATACTTGAGCTGTAAGCTAGAGGTAGGAGAAGGCAAGGCTAGCTCTCTCCTGCTCTAGGGGAGTGGCTAGTTCTAATGGAGTGGGAACCCTTTGCATGGGTGCCCTAGGGGGTTTATCTAGGCCTACTGTCGGTGTCAAAACCGGCGGATCTCGGGTAGGGGGTCCCGAACTGTGCGTCTAGGCGGATGGTAACAAGAGACGAGGGACACAATGTTTTTACCCAGGTTCGGGCCCTCTCGATGGAGGTAAAACCCTACGTCCTGCTTGATCAATATTGATGATATGGGTAGTACAAGAGTAGATCTACCACGAGATCAAGGAGGCTAAACCCTAGAAGCTAGCCTATGGTATGATTGTTGAGATGTAATGTTAGTCCCACGGACTAAGGCCCTCCGGTTTATATAGACACCGGAGAGGCTAGGGATTACACAGTCGGTTACAATGGTAGGAGATCTACATATCCGTATTGCCAAGCTTGCCTTCCACGCCAAGGAAAGTACCTTGGGACACGAGCGGAGTCTTCAATCTTCTATCTTCGTGAGTGCGGGAGTCCGGCGGATATTGATAGTCGGCTGTCCGGACACCCCTAGTCGAGACTCCTCGGTAGCCCCGAACCAGTCTTCAATGGCGATAAGTCCGGCGTGCATAATGTTCGGCATTGCAAGGCGAGTTCCCCTCCTTGAATAATTCGGAGAAGATAATGAACACCAGGATAGTGTTCGGCTCTGCAAAATAAATTCCACATTCCAACGTAGAGAGAATAAAACACACTTAGCTCAATCTGCTGACGTATTTGTGCAGCGTGACATCACACCGTAGCCAAGCCCTTGTTTGAATCGTTTTTATGATTCCGCCTCAGCACGTTTAGCGAAGCGGTTTCATAACGCGTCTGTCGAGCGTAGATCGTGTTCCCTTTTATTCTGGGATCCTCATCAATACGTGCGTGGGTAACCCAACCGTTCCCTTCGCCATGCCTCCTCTATCGAAGGGGTATCCAAAACGGTCACGGAGACGGCCCTTGGTATTATTTCCCTTTATAAGAGGACCAAGGCCTGTCCTTGTCTTTCAACCTTGCATCGAATCTTTCCGCTGCTTCCAGTTCCAACACCTAGAGCTTCAGATTCGAGCGCTTCGGATCCATAACAATGTCTGGCTCTGACCTCCAGGGCCGGTGGATGCCCTCCTCCGTCACGGAGGAGGACATAATGAATTCTTGCGAGGCCAAGTACACAGCCTCTGAAGTTTCGACAGGTTGCCTGCCCAGGGGCAGGCCGTGCTAACCCGAGCCCGCGAATCGTTGTCTTCGCATCTCACCTCCGTCGGGATTAGGCTTCCAGCGGATCCTTTCGTGAGGGCTCCTATTCTACTACGGGCTGGACTTCCACGACTTGGCTCGAGTCCATCCTCCATATCTCGCATTTATCATTTATGCGAAGCCTTCCTCCGCGTCATCCCCACTTCGCCTATGGCTGAAAACATTTAAGGTGAAGCCGAAGATGATCGGGCGTCAAGCGGAGTCTTGTGGGCAACCATAAGCGAGGAAGGTCGAAGCCCGTGGCTCGAAGGTTCCTTCAAGAGGAACAGGATTGTGGCGGCGAGGTGGTTTTACATCATTGTTCCCGAGGCGCAAGCAAAAGCCGCCGCCCTCTTTCGCTTGGGACCTCCACGGCGGTGACGTCGTGGGTCAACCAAGGGCTCAGCTGGGGCCGTCCAGGGCGTGCCCGCACTTCTGAGGCAGTTCGAGACCTCCAAATATGGGAGATCGACCTGGTCAAGGTGATGCAGGTCATGCTGACCAGGCACCTCCTACCCTGTAAACGTCGTCCTCTCCGTTTATGGGAGTTCAATCCGGAGGGACCTCGTATCCTCCAGCATTTCATGGGTGAGACACCCTCGGAGATGTACGAGCTGTTCTTTGGACCGCAGGTGGCGTGTCCGGATTCGGCTGAGGAGGCTGGACTAAGCTGCGATCGCCCGGATACTCAGGTAAATAGCTCAAAGCCCGGACATTCTATTTGTACGCCTTCCAAAAGATCGTCTCCTGACCCTTTATTCTTTACAGGAATGGGTGGCGCAATCAAGGCTGATAAGGTGTCCGGCCCCCCTCCCAGAGACCGCACTGGAGCCCGTGCTGGTCAGAATGTTGGAGGTTGCGCCCATAGAGGCGACGGGGAGATAAAGAGCTAATATTTCGCTTGAAGAAGCGATCAAGAAGGAGGATCAAGGATCCCTCCTTTAGAGGGAGAAGAGGACCGCCTCCGGAGATCCGGAGGTCAAAGCCCCTAAGCGTGGGAAGAAATCCTCACCGGGGGTCCGGCGTCCGAGGAGAGAATCGGACGTGCAATCATCGCCGAAGGCCAGCCCTCAACGAGCCGTGAGTATGAAGAGGAAATTAATTAATAAGGGCGAGCCTGAAGTGTTGTCACGGAGGGCGTCCCCGAGTCCGGAGGGGCCAGAGAGTCCGGCACCCAGCAGAAGCCGGCGGGAGGCGAAGAGTGCAGCTTGAGAGGCGTCCATTTCAGAAGATCACCGTGCGTTAATGCGTATGGTGATTGGAAGGATTTCGTCGCTGAGGCGGATTGCGTGGACGCTGCCATGAGCTTGCTAAGCGGGATTTGAGGTATGCAAAATAAGCGCACCTTTATCTTTTAACAGTTGTGCATATAAAAATGCATACTGTATAGATAGTAGCCCACGAGACTCGGTAGGTTGTCGAAGGCGACAGCGTGCCGGATCGAAAATCTAAACATCTCGGTGATGAATACGCCTTTACGATACAGGTGGCGGATAGTCCGAGGCCAGCCGGACTAATCGGTTGCGAATTAGTCGACAAGCTGGACATGGCGAGATCTTGACATCGCACTTGTCAATCAGCGACTTGACGAGTCGCTAGGTAAATAAATTCTCCGCCGCTTTATTGAGTGGGTCAAAGCCCTCCTCACGATAAGTTATATGCTGTTTGTTCGGAGCGGTGCTGCTGCTGTGGAGAGCCTTGGGCGAGCTTGCTCAAACTAAGGAGCAAGCCGAAGGAGTGATCTTGACTGCCGTGAGGGCAGCCGAAGAGTTGAAGGCGAAAAGGCCACGCACTGCCTAAGCAGGGCGGAGGTGGCAGTGGCCAAGAAATTAAAGGATGCTACCGACCGTGGCGAGGCTCTTGAAAAGGGCGCCTACGGGCGGGAAGACCTAAAGAAGGCCACCGCCGAAGCCGGGATGCCCGCTGCGCAATCTGAGCTATGAAGGAGGAGCTGCGCCAAGGAGAAATCGTGGCTGGCAAGGCTTTTCTTATGCGTCGCCGATTTATGGATGCCAAGTACGCTCAATTTGAGCGGCTGTGGAGTTTGGCGGATCCGTACATGGACTTGGCTGCGAGTGCGGCTGATGCCGTTAAGCACTTCCGGAGCCAAGGGGATCACGAGGCGGAAGAGTTGTATTGGTCTCAATTCACAGCCAGATCGCGCTCTTCCTCTCGAGACGGAGTTGGCGAATGGGCGAACTGAATAGACTGTCGGACTGGCCATGATCGCGTCATGGCCCATGTCAACGAGGAAGGTCAAAGCGACGAGCTACTTGACCTCTGCAGCAGTTCCTTGGGGCGGTGCCGCATATCAAGGAGATGAAACCGGTCGGCCTGCATCGAGGGCGCGCGGATGGCTCTGGCTCGTGTAAAGGCGCATTATCCGGAGATGGATGCCACCGCCGTTGCTGCCCAGGGTCCGGATGAAAGCCGACTCCCTGTCGAGCACTACGCCGGAGAAGTCATGCGCGTGCTTAAATAAAGTAAGGCGCGATGCTCAAAGAATGTAACGTTCAAATGAACGCAGTACCTTGTAAATCAATGATTATAGTATGAATGCTTTTTGTACTTGTGCTTCCAAGTAGTAAAACTTCTCCTTGCGGCCGTTTAAGTATACTTGTGCATAACCTGAAAGATGCAGTCTTCGGCTTCGGCCCCCTCGCACAAGGTGCTGGGGTGTTCGCAAAATGGCGCGTTTTCACAAGTTAAGCCGACGTCTCGGTCCTGTTATAAGGAGGTGGTAGCGTAGCGAACGAGGCAATCCGGACTATAATGCTTTATCTCTTTCACTTAGCCAATGGAGCTCGAGGTGGGGCTACGATATAACCCCTAATGACACCGCACATCTCCGGATTCGAGTGCGTATGTGCTGACGGGAAGCGGTCCCGTCCAGCGAAATTCTAAACATTCCGATAGTCGATCAAGTGGCTGACCGGACTCTCGCTATATCATGACGGTCAGTTTTCGGCTTTCTCTCTTGAGGTGCTCGCCCAGCCGAAGCGGGGCACAATCGCAGTAGTTCTCACGGTGCCGCGTTAGCGGGTGATCTGAGCGTAAGGCAGCAAAACACGAGGCAGGCAAACCCAACATTTGACCAAAGACATGATTCGGAGCTGATGCATATAATGCCTAGCAGGAGACGAACACTCCGAAGGTGTTCGGACTTTATGATAACGGGCAGAATTTTGCCCTAAGCCCTTGTGTCGAGTGCACGGGCATTGTCTTGGCGCGCCGATGCCAAAGCGTCGAGCTCGCTTTGGCCATAGGAAGAAGCCGAGGGAGATTAACAACAAGAGACAGTAATAAAAAGGTCTACGTAGGGTCTTAATCTAAAAATAATCCTTGCGACGGGTCCCTACTGCACGTCTGCGCCTGTGTCTCCGTTACGCCGTTATCCTGGACGGGTACACACGTTGTTCATCTGTAGAAAGAGAGGAACATTTTAGTTTTAGAAACAGTTCATGCGAAAAATATGCAAAAGAATAAGTGTAAATAATTAAAGCTAGGTTTATATGAAACCGCGTTTAGTTGTGCGCTCAGCCCCTTGTTAGAGGGTATGCAGCTAGGGAGCCCCTAGCCTGCTGAGTCCGGATTCGTCTATCCGAGTCCGGAGTCTTTAAATGACCCTCGCACTGAGATGGCGCCATGGGGACCGGGCATCTTAAGTGTAAGAGACGCGTAATGTGGTATGGCGTTGAAGCGGACAAAAGCCTTTCGTCCCAATAGTGCTTGATATTCACTTTTAAATGGGACGATATGGAAAATTAACTTTTCTCGTCGAAAATTGTTCGGCGATCCGAACACGACTTCGAGTAATATCTAGCCTGTGCACTTGGCGTAAGGTCCTGGTGTTACTCCTTTGAAGGAAGTGCGGCTGTGTCGAATTTTGGTAGGGTCTATTCCCATTCGACGGATTGTGTTTGAATATAGCAAGTTTAAGTCACTGCCTCCGTTCATTAGGACGTTTGTGAATTGCAATCCGTCTATGATCGGATTCAAAATCAGGGGAGTCCTTCCCGCATTTCGAACGCTTCTGGAATAATCCAGGTGGTCGAAAGTGATTGGTTTTGATATCCAATCTCTATAGTTTGCTGGGCTGGACCGTGCGAAGCTCTTTTAGAAAGTGCTGCCTGTTTTTCCTTGTCCTCACCTTGAAGTGAGTTTCTGCCTTGACCCCTTGTGGGAAAGTCTTTTGTTTTCGGTGCCCTTTGAGGGGTTTATCTTCTTCGCTGGGGCGTCGAGCCCCTGCGTTCGGCGTTTAATCGGCGGACTGTTTGAAAACCCAACAATCCCTGTGGGTGTGATTTGCGGGCCTTAGAAGTCTTGTGGATTTGACATATCCGACCCGAATTTTGTGTAGGTTAGACAGTTCGTCGCTGTCATCCTTGAGGGGCTGCGCTTTATTATTTTGCCGTGAGCTTTTAAATCCGGCGTTGACTGCCGTGCTCTTTGGGCTTTTCTCTTTATTCCGGCGCTGCTCTTTTCTGCGCCGTGATTTTCCATTTCCATCTCTTATCTCGGATGTACTTGGGTCGCTGGTGCTGCATCTTGCTAGCCAGCTATCCTCTCCTGCACAGAAGCGGGTCATGAGGCTTGTTAATGCTGTCATTGTCCTCGGTTTCTCTTGACCGAGGTGTCTGGCGAGCCATTCATCTCGGACATTGTGCTTAAAAGCTGCTAAGGCTTCGGCGTCCGGACAGTCGACTATTTGGTTCTTTTTGGTAAGGAACTGTTCGAAATTTCAGCTGACTCTCCGGGCTGTTGGGTTATGTGACTTAGGTCATCTGCATCCGGAGGCGGACATAAGTCCTTGAAAATTTGCTCAAACGCTTCCTCGAGCTCTTCCCAACTTCCAACAGTATTTTACGGGAGGCTTTTGAGCCAATGACGGGCTGGCCCTTTGAGCTTGAGGGGTAGATATTTTATGGCGTGGAGATCATCTCCTCCGGCCATATGTATATGTAGTATATAGTATTCTATCCAGACTCCAGGGTCTGTTGTTCCATCATAGGCTTCTATGTTTATGGGTTTAAACCCTGCTGGGAATTCGTGCTCCAGCACCTCGTCGGTGAAGCATAGTGGGTGTGCGGCGCCCCTGTACTTGTACGTGCCGCTATCGTCGGACACTTGATGTGTTCCTTTGCTTATTGGGGCTGTCTTTTGGGTCGTAGATGGACTGGCTGGGCCATTGGGCGGTGGGGGCTTTATGGCCTCCTCGTCGAAGTCTGGGAGCAGCTTGCGCTTCGGGTAACTCTTCGATTGGTGGTCGTTGCCGTGTTTATCTGCGGTCTTGAGTACTTTGCTCCATCTTATTGGTCGTCTTCCGCTATGTTGAGCTTCCGTTTTCCTTCTTCGGGCTTCTTGCTATAGCGATGAGCCTGCGTTTGAAAAGCTCTTGTTCGACGGGCTCCTCGAGTTAAATGCGTCATTTAAACTTGTTTCGTCTTTGGAGGGAGGTATATAGTTGTGATCCTCGACCTCTTCTTCTGCCGCCCTTTCGTGAGGGCTTGCTTCTGCATCCTCCTCCGCTGAGTCTTGCTGGAGGGGTTTGTCTTCGGCACTCTCTGGGGTATTGTTATTTCCTGTGCCGGAATCTCCATTCTTGTTGTGGCGGGATTTAGAGCGGCACCGCTGACGTCGGCGTTTGGGCTGTTTCTTTAGAGAATCTTCCTCCGCTACTTTTTCGCCATCCCTTTCTTTTGGGGTATCCACCATGTAAACGTCATATGACGAGGTGGCCTTCCAGTGCCCCGTGGGTGCTGGGTCCTGTTAGTCTCCGACATCATCATCCATGGCGTCGATGTCATCGGAGTCGTAGTCTAGCATGTCGGTTAGATCCTCGACAGTGGCTACAAAGTGGGTGGTGGGTGGGTTCTGAATTTCTTCATCGTCCGAACTCCAACCGTCCTGGCCATAGTCCGGCCAGGATTCTCCTGATAGCGAGAGATGCTTCAGGGAATTCAGGATATCGCCAAAAGGTGAGTGCTGAAAGATGTCTGCGGCGGTGAATTCCATAACCAGCACCCAATCTGGTTTAATTGGCAGGGGCGTGGGAGGCTCGGAGTCCGGCGAGGAGTCCGGCGCCTCGGGATCACGAGTTTCACGGGGGACAAGATTGGTATTCGGCTCCATCGCCGTGGATGTTGAAGCCCCTGGGGCGGCGTCTATCCACCGGCCCTCTTTATGGGCAATCGGCTCCGGGTTAGTGGCCGGAGAGGATCCGAGTGCGGCCTCCAAAGCACTGTCTGGCGGCAGAGCTAGATCATGCCCATCGTCACAGTGCGGCGCGATTGGCTGTGGCTCGAGTCCGTCGAAGATCAAGTCTCCGCGGTCATCGGGCCGTGAAGTTCAAGCTTCGAATCGACGTGACGGCCAGGGCGTAGCTTCGATCTGCTCTAGATGGCCAAGAGAATTGGCCCTTGATACAAAAGCCGCCGAATACTGAAGATCTGTTCGGGAGAAAAGTCTCACCACGGACGGCGTTGATGGTTGAAGATGCCATCGAGCCTATCGGGCGACGACAGAGGAACTCTCAATGAAAGTACCAATGTCGGTGTCAAAACCGGCGGATCTCGGTAGGGGTCCCGAACTGTGCGTCTAGGCGGATGGTAACAAGAGACAAGGGACACATTGTTTTTACCCGAGTTCGGGCCCTCTCGATGGAGGTAAAACCCCACGCCCTGCTTGATTAATATTGATGATATGGGTAGTACAAGAGTAGATCTACCACGAGATCAAGGAGGCTAAACCCTAGAAGCTAGCCTATGGTATGATTGTTGAGATGTAATGTTAGTCCCCACGGACTAAGGCCCTCCGGTTTATATAGACACCGGAGAGGCTAGGGTTACAGTCGGTTACAATGGTAGGAGATCTACATATCCGTATTGCCAAGCTTGCCTTCCACGCCAAGGAAAGTACCTTTCGGACACGAGCCGAGTCTTCAATCTTCTATCTTCGTAGTCTGGGAGTCCGGCGGATATTGATAGTCCGGCTGTCCGGACACCCCCTAGTCCAGGACTCCCTCACCTACCCCCCCAGGGGTACAATGGTAATCCGGCCGGGTGCTAGGCCCGGCTGTCAGTGTCTCCAGCCTCCGGCTTCTCCGCCGACTATTGGGGACCGCCGCCTGGTGGGCCCCGTCGGCTGGTCTGGTACGGAGCCGACAGGCCGCTCCCACCGCTAGCGGGTCTGGTCGGTGGCTCCTCACTATAGTCGTGCTGCCTACGATGTGGGATAGTTAAGCTTAGTGTGGCTACAGTCCCGCCGCCTAGCAGGAGATTGCTGTAGCCACACCTGGTCTCATCAGGTTAATGGTGCACTTGCTTCGGGGGAAGGGACGGCCGCTTGCTGGAGGCAGGCCTTCCCCAGGTCCGACTGGTTTGGCATCCGCTTCTTCCGAGACGTCACTGCCTGATAGGGCACACAGCCTGCGGGCCGTACCGATAGGTCATCATGGGGAACAGGGCTCCGCCTGTCCGGAATGACATCAAGGGGGAGTGGCAACAGTGCCACGTCGTGCGGAGATCTCTGCCTGTACGGGGCACTGTGACCATGCCCAACCCAAGATTTGGGGCGAGGGGCTTCACTGTTGCCACGCCCTATCTCGTCCTCTTGATGGGGGCACAGACTCTAAGGGCACCAGGTGGTCGCCTGCACGACGCCGTCCTCTGTAGAGGCTGGCTGACTGGAGCCGGCCGGTCATGGTGCCGTCTGCTGGTGGTTGGTCGTCCTCTGGTGGCCGGCCGTTGAGCCAGCTAGCCCTCAGAGGGCGGAGCTTCAGCTTGGGACACTGCAGGGCGAAGCGGGCCCAAAGTTTTGACATGTTCAAGGACTCGGGCGAGGCTACCCGTGGCCCATTACTCCGACAACTGCCAAGCCGGAACCTCTTCCCTGACGACGTCGTCCATCGGAATAGCTCGATGTCCCTCATCCACCTCCCCGGATGAGGATCCATTGTTGATCTCGTCGTCCCGCCGGTTCAGCCGCCCCATCCTCCACCTCCAAGGAGCTGCTCCGACGATCGCCTCGTCTATCGCGGTGCTCCATCCCACATCGCTTCCTTAACTTGCTCCACCAGAACCGCAACATCCTCACCGACTCCTCGGATGAAGCCGAGGCCTCCTCGGCACCACCAAAGAGGTTGTACACTAATCACATCGCACCTTCCCCTTAACTCGACCTCTCGGCGCCGACGGTCCTCCATCCCGCACCCCATGGCGCGGCTACCTCGAAGACGGTGCCGCGGGCGACATCTCCATGGAGGCTCTCCCCTAGTGCGAGGCCCCTTAGGCGCCGGCGTCCATACCAGTCGGATCTGCTGCTGCTGCTGCTCTGGCTCTCGCTTGCTCGCTCGCGCTGCTGCTGCTGCTCCGACTTCCGCTTGTGCTGCTGCTACTGCACCGGCCCTCGCTCGCTGGCACTGCTGCTCTGCTCTCCCCCTCGCTCGTGCTGCTGCTCTACTCTTGCTCTCACTCACGCTGTTGATGCCGGTACACGGGCTGCTGCAGCTACACGAGTTGCTGCTCTGGCTCTAGTTCGCGCTGCTCCTCCAGGCGCTGCTGCTCTGGCTGCTATCTGCTACTGTGTTCCCCATTCACTACTAGGGAAAAGCCTATACACAGAATCTTAGCAGCAGGGCGGTTCA
This sequence comes from Aegilops speltoides, assembly GCA_021437245.1. Lineage (NCBI taxonomy): Eukaryota > Viridiplantae > Streptophyta > Magnoliopsida > Poales > Poaceae > Aegilops > Aegilops speltoides. The sequence goes on along the minus strand of CM038146.1, from coordinate 32,612,521 downwards.
AAATGGGGCGCTGCTGCTAACTAGTTGTAGCGCGTGTTACGTAAACTCGCTGCTGATAAGGATTTAGCAGTAGCACGCTCGTCCAGAAACACGCTGCTACAAATATCGACCGGCGGTGTTCGCCTAACTCTAAGTAGCAGTAGCGCGGGCGCAAGAACAGCGCTACTGCTAAGTATGTAGTAGTAGTGCGCTTTTTTCGAGATCGCTGCTGGTAAGTTTCAAATTGCCACAATTTTTTGTCCCAGTTAGTAGTAGCACCGTACCGCAAAGTGCGCTGCTGCTAAATACTTAGCAGCAGTGCATTTTCGCTCCCGCGCTACTGCTAACCCGCACCAACCCAACACCTTTCCCCACCCGTCCCTCCCCTCCCCCTCCTCTTTTCCCTTCCCCCTACCTCCCCCTCCTCTCTTCCCTTCCCCCTACCTCCACCACATGCTCCCACTCTCACTCTTCTTCTTCTCCTCAATAGTTCTCCCCCATTACTCTCTCTCTTCTATCCACCTTTCTCTCTCTTCATTACTCCTACATAACTACACCACCTCCATTAATGCATCTCCTTTCTCTTTTTCCTTCCCCCTCCACTAGTTGAAGTTGTCTCCTCCCAAATTAGGTAGCTAGGTAGATGTAGGATTTAGTTAAGTGACCTATTTGCCACCTAACTAGATCTATCTTTGTCAAGAAGAGCTTTGTGCACTTTTGATCTCCCTACAACATCATCTCCACCGTGTGCTCGATCTCGTCGAGATAGAGGTGATGAAAATTTCATGCTTTTGCAAAATGGAAATGTGTTTATGTGTGTGTGATATGTTTGTGGAAATTGTGTGTGTGGCATGAGTTGGCCTTGTAAATTGTGCTTTTGAGTTGCCTATGTTTTGCGAAATGTCGATTTATTTCCGTTTGGTAATTCCGGGCAAACTCTAGATCCATATATGTCCTATTTTTAGGGAAGGTCATGCCAAATTTTTTTATGACTTTGATGCATGCATGCATTTTTATAATCAATTTTTTTATTATTACCGTATAGAGTTGACGATGGTTAGTAGAACGATGGTGGACAGGTGGTTGCGGTCAGCGGTGCAGGACATGAAAGAAAATAACCGGACAGAGGTTTTATGTCCGTGTCGAAAATGCAAAGGAATAGTTTGGCTCGACCCCCATGGCGATGGTCGTGTCGGCGCTTTTGTTCATGACTGGTTTCATGGATGGCTATACTCGGTGGATAATTGAAGATGAGGATAGCGATGTTGAGGATGTCGACGGGCAGGCAATGATGACACGGGCAAGGCGAAGAGATGATCGATAATGGCGGCGGGAAGAGGCCAGACATGGCAGCGGAGAAGGGGCCGGACATGGCGGAGTAGAGGGGGCCGGACATGGCGGCGGAGAGAACGACATGGACTCCACGCAGCAGAGTTCATCGATACTAAGTTCAATTGTGCGGGACCCTCATGTTCAAGCATTGCTTCGCAAGGAGACGAGTATTGAGAGAGCTGCTTCTAGAGAGGAGGCTAAGCTGGAGCAACTGGTGGTAGACTCGAACACTCCATTGTATGATGGTTGCAATCCTGAGGTGACCCGGTTGAGTTTCACGCTCCAACTCCTGAAGACGAAGGCTAAAAACAAATGGACCGACACTAGCCTCGATGAGCATCTCAAGTACCTAAAGGATGTTCTTCCGGCGGGTAATCCATGTCCTACTAGTGTTGATGAGGCCAAGAAGATCGTGTGCCCTCTTGATCTGCCACACGTTAGATACCATGCAAGCATCAACGATTGCATAATTTATCGGAAGGAGCACGCGGAAAAAACAAGCTGTCCGGTGTGCAATGCTTCTCGATAAAAGAAGGCCGGGAAGAAATGTCCCCAGAAAGTTGTATGGTACTTACCGATCACTCCCCGTCTCCAGAGGTATTTTGTAGATCCCAAGGAAGCAAAGCTAATGTGCTAGCACGCGGAGAGGATGAAGCCCGACGATGGAGATGATCCGAAGCTGAGACACGTGAAGGATGGAAGCCAGTGGAGAGCGTTGAACAGCTTCTATCGGTATTTTGAATGTGATGCAAGGAACATCGTGCTCGGCGCGTGTACCGATGGCATGAATCCGTTTGGCAACCAGAACACCAACCACAGTACATCGCCCGTGTTTGTATGGATGTACAACCTCCCCCCTGGTTGTGCATGAAATCGAAGTACATTCACATGAGCATGCTTATTCAAGGGCCAAAACAACCAGGAAATAATATTAATTTGTATCTAGGGCTACTTCAAGAGGAGTTAGACACGTTATGGAAAACACCGGCCAAGACATGGGATGCCAGCAAAGGTGAGTATTTCAACATGAGAGCCGCGCTGATCATGATAGTGCAGGACTATCTCGGTTACGGATATGCGGCAGGCCAGGTTTGCCATGGATATTGCGGATGCACGCGGTGCATGGATGATACAACGTCTCAGCAGCTAACATCAAGGAAAGATGGCAGGTCTGGGAAAATCGTGTACATGGGGCATCGAAGATGGCTTGAACTGGACGACCCGTGGAGAAACCCTGGAGATCTATTCAATGGTCACGCTGAGCATCGAGGACCTCCACGTAAGCGGAACGGTGCCGAAATCGATGAGCTGTTGAAAAACTGGAAGGAGTGCCCCGCGCCGGGAAAGACGATGAGAAAGGCGCCGGAGCCGCTGCTGAAGGTATGGAAGATGAGGTCTGTGTTCTGGGACTTGGAGTACTGGCACAAACTCGATACACCTCATTTCCTTGATCAAATGCATATCTGTAAGAATGTCCTTGAGAGCTTGCTCGGATCACTGATGAACATGCCGGATAAGACCAAGGATGGGCCGAAGGCAAGAAAAGACTTGCAAGATTTGAAAATCAGGGAAGATCTGCACATGCCGCCCTGTAAAATGTCGACGAGAGGCAGAGACGGAGGCAGAGGCACGGAGAAGAAGGGCAAGAAAATAAAGAAAGAGGATTATTGCCCCCTCTTGCTTCACCTTAAGTCAGCTGAGATCAATCAATTCTTTAAGTGCCTTACCGGAGTGAAAGTTAGTTCGATTCATCGTGGCAAGATAAGCGGATATCTAGACACGGACAAGAAAAGGTTCAGCGGGATGAAGTCTCACGACTGTCATGTGATGATGATGCAAATACTACCTGTTGCCCTTAGAGGGATAATGGACAAGCACGTCCGTGACATGCTTATTGGTCTCTGCAACTTTTTCGACGTCATCTCTCGAAAGTCGATCAGTGTGAAGCAGCTCCAAAGGCTACATGAAGAGATCGTTGTGATACTGAATGAGCTTGAGATGTACTTCCGGCCCGCGTTCTTCGACGTGATGGTGCATCTGTGTGTCCATATTATGGATGACATAATAGACCTGGGGCCGTCATTCCTGCACAACATGATGCCGTTTGAGAGGATGAATGGGATCATCAAAGGATTCGTTCTTAACATGTCCCGTCCGGATGGAAGTATCGTCCAGGGCTATTTGGCACAAGAGTGTATCTCTTTCTGTGAGAATTTTCTATATGGCGCAGACCAGCCGCCTGGTGTTAGTGTTGGTTTGCCCGTTAACAAGCACGATGGGAGGCTCAAGGAGATGGTCATCGCAACGGTCGCGAGGAACTGCACGTGGCATACTCAGATCGACGCAATGACTTTTGACAGAGCAAACTTGGTAGTGGTACAACACCTAGACGAGGTAGATCCTTTCGTGGCACTCGCACAAAGAAATTATCGCAAAGAAGTATCGTGACGGGGGTATGCAGGACGGACGCCGAAGTTACTAGAGAGCACAACTCCACTTTCCTGCATTGGTTCAAAGAGCATATTATTGCTAATCCCCCGGAGGAGGGCTCTAAGGACGGATTGCTCATATATGCCTTAGCACATGGCCCCTCGCCCAACCTCGTAACCTATCAGGCATATGATATCAACGGATACACGTTCTACACGGAGGCAAAAGATATGGACAGTGATGATCAGAACTCAGGGGTGACGATGGAATGCATGACCGGCAGCGACAACGGCACAACTGAACGATTTTATGGAAGGGTCGAGGAGATCTGGGAGCTTGACTACTCTGGACTACACAACACGACGATGTTCCGTGTCAGATGGGCTAAGAATGTCGAAAGAGAAAGCCGGATGTTCACTACCATGACTATACCCGACGCCAAGAGCGCTACCGTGAACGCTATCGCAAAAAACGAGCCATGGGTACACGCTAAGCACGTGACACAATGCTTCTTCATAACTGACCCACGCAATCCCAGCCGTGTGGTCGTGTGGAGAGGCAAAAGGAACATCATTGGAATGGATGGAGTCGCCAACGAGGAAGACTATGATCAGTACGGCAACCCAATGAGGGAAGATGACGATGATGATGAAGTATACGTCAAAAGAAGAATCAATACTACATTACCTAAGAAAAATCATACTCATTGGAAAAGGCAAAGTCACAATGAGGGGCTCAATTATTCTTCGACGAACAAGAAGGGAAAGAAGCTGACTCAAAAACGAAAACATCAGCACTGAGGAAACGTATGTTATGGGTCCAATGATGTGTAATATATATATGTTCCTATTTTGTATACACACTTAGCCATTATTATGCATGGGTCCAATGATGTGTAATATATATGTTCCTATTTTGCATACATATTTAACCGTCAAATGATGCAATATATATCGCCCTCCCTTCGTTCACTGCCCTCGGGAAATAAAAGTGGGAAAAAATAAAGGAAAAGAAAAAGGAAAACTGGTAGTAGCGACGGTAGTAGCAGCGCGTTTCTCATAAACCGCTGCAGCTATAGATCTTAGTAGTAGCGCGTTTCTACTAAACCGCTGCAGCTATAGAATTTAGTAGTAGCGCGTTTCTCCTAAACCGCTGCAGCTACTGAATTTAGTAGCAGCGCGTTTTGACATAATGCGCTAATGCTACGTCCACTTAACCCAAAATTCTCACTCGCCCTGCTTCATCCCGCCATTTCCCCCCAAATCCCCACTCTCTCTCCCCCGTCGCACCGCCGCGCCCGACCCGGCCCCAGCGTGTAACGCCCTCGATGCGGCTATAACTCCCACGTGTCGAAGCACGACTTAGAGGCATAACCGCATTGAAAGCAATGTCGCAGTGAGGTAATCTTCGCACAATCCATGTAATACATAAGGGAAAAGGGATACATAGTTGGCTTACAGTCGCCACTTCACACAATACATAAATAAACATCCATCATTCAGATTACACTCAAGGTCCGACTACGGAACCAAAATAAAAGAAGAATACCCCACATGCAACACAGATCCCGATCGCCTAACTGGGCTCCACTACTAATCGTCGGAAATGAAACATAGTATCGACCAAGGGCCTCATCATATTCCCACTTCAGCTCGGTTCGCCATCAGCGCTGGCATCACCGTACCTGCATCTGTTTTGGTAGAATCTGTGAGCCACGGGGACTCAAGCAATCTCACACCATGAGATCAAGACTATTTAAGCAAGGGAAGGCTGGTGTCAAAAAAGGAGGGCTGCAGCAAGCGACTAGCATATATGGTGGCTACATCGCAAAAGAGAGCGAGAAGAGAAGCAAAGCACGGTCGTGAAACTAGTAGCGATCAAGAAGTGATCCTAAACAACCTCGTCAAACATAACTCCAACACGTGTTCACTTCCCGGACTCCACGAGAAGAGACCATCACGGTTACATACACGGTTGATGTATTTTAATTAAGGTCAACTTCGGGTTTTCTACAACCGGACATTAACAAATTCCCATCTGCCTCATAACCGTGGGCACGGCTTTCGAAAGATAATACCCTGCAGGGGTGTCCCAACTTAGCCCATCACAAGCTCTCACGGTCAACGAAGGAATAAACCTTCTCCCAGACACTCCGATCAGACTCGGTATCCCGGTACATCAAGACATTTCGACAATGGTAAAGCTAAACCAGCAAGACCTCCCGCTGTGCCGACAAATCCCGATAGGAGCTGCACATATCTCGTTCTCAGGGCACACCGGATAAGCTAAGCGTATAGGTACCGACGTAATCCAAGTTGCCAAGGAATGGTCCCGCACGGTGCTCTAGTTTGGACCAACACTCAGAGGAGCACTGGCCCGGGGGGGTTAAATAAAGATGACCCTCGGGCTCACGAAAACCCAAGGGAAAAAGGGGTGTAGGTGGAAAATGGTAAAACCAAGGTTGGGCCTTGCTGGAGGAGTTTTATTCAAAGCGAACTGTCAAGGGGGTTCCATAAATCACCCGACCAGCGTAAGGAACATAAAATCAAGGAACATAACACGGTATGGCGGAAACTAGGGTGGCAAGAGTGGAACAAAACACAAGGCATAAGGCCGAGCCTTCCACCCTTTACCAAGTATATAGATGCATTAATTAAAACAATAGATATTGTGATATCCCAAAATATCCATGTTCCAACAAGGAACAAACTTCATCTTCACCTGCAACTAGCAACGCTATAAGAGGGGCTGAGCAAAAGCGGTAACATAGCCAAACAACGGTTTGCTAGGACATGGGTGATTAGAGGTTGACATGGCAATATGGGTGACAAGATATAGCAAGTGGTAGGTATCGCAGCATAGGCATAGCAAAAGAGCGAGCATCTAGCAAGCAAAGATAGAAGTGATATCGAAGGTATGGTCATCTTGCCTGTAAGGTTCTCAGAGTTGTCGAAGACTTGATCCTCGTAGGCGTTCTCAACAGGTTCCTCGTTCACGTACTCGTCTCCCGGCTCTACCCAAAGCAAGAAACACAAGCAACGGAACCACAATCAAACAAGGAACAATGCACAAGCAATATGATGCAAAACATGACATGCTATGCGAGATGTGATATGCAATGCATATGTGTGCTCCGGAAGGAAAATGATGAACCGGGCATCAACTTGGCAAACCAGGTATGCCGCTGGAAAGATGGGGTGATTTCGGTTGAAATCGATATAAAGATCACCGGAATCGGATGCACGGTTTGCAAATGACAAGCAAAACAAGAATGACGCAAAACTGCGTTTAACAGCCCGATGCTACTTAGCACGCAACACGAAACTATGCTACAGCACCCCAACATACAAACAAAGGATATGGCAGCGAACTACAGGAGATGCTTAACAAAAGAGGAACACTGAGCTACGGCTAAATCACATCATAACATGTTCAAACAAGCATGGTGAAAGTGCTCAAAATATCAGGTTCACAGACTTAGTGAAAATACTAACATGCCAGGAATTAACATCAGGAAGGCATGTTTAGAGCAAGCAAACAACATGCTACAGGAACTTATAATAGCAAAGCAAGGCATGAAATGATTCTACTCAAAGCATATATCAATAGTCCCTTACTGACCATAAGCCAAAAAGGACTCTAAGAAATGATGGCACCCATGTAAACATTGCAAGTTTTATTACAGATTTCAGACTTAGTGAAATATCAGGACATGGCAAAAACAGATAACGAGTAGGCATGTTCGTGAGCTCGATGCACTCACTACAGAGCATATCAAGATAAGCTAAGCATACCTCCATCAAGAAGACATGGCATAGGAGCTATACATGGCAAGAACAACATCATAGCATACATGGACCAACTACAACGACCTCGTGAAAATTGAATCTCATGCAAACAATCTGCCAGGAAACATTTTCAAGCAAAAGTAAAGCACGAAAATGACATGCTAGACTACTCCATAAATGCCAACAAAGGCATGGATGGATAGAGCACATCCATAGGTTCAAAATACCCTTACTGATCATGCTCAAAAAGGGCATAGATCTCTCTTTAACAACATGAACATGTGGCATAAAATTAACAGCAGGACAAGACTTAGTGAAAACACTAAGTTCCTGAAATCAGCAACATCATCATCCCTACTTTGCATGCTTGTTCTAGTCAACACCTAGCTCACAAAAATACATGGCCAACACCCCTGGAAAGATGGCATGGCAATGTTTAACTCACATGTAGGACTCAAGTTCATAGGGTGCACACATAAATCATGGCAAAAATGACAAAAGCGCTCGAGCTGATAAGATTCTGAAACTAACGATCTGAAGCCATCTTCCAACAGCATTTCGGGCATCAAGATGAGCTCAAATGCAAATGATGCGATGTAGTGAAATGATGTACTCTTCGAGGCGAACAATTTGACATATTATACGCCCAAAACGGAGCCACGGTTGCAGAGATGTGATGCTATGAAAAATGCACGAAATTAACATAGAAAAAGGACTTAGCAAGATTTGGGGGAAGAAAGTCAACCTGGCGTTCAGATCTGGATCGGCCGGCGCGGCGTTCGAGGATCGCCGGAGCGGGAGCGGAGGGGACGCCTGGCGGGTCGGGTGGCGGATCCGGCGATGGCCATGGCGTGGGCGTGGCGCGGAGGAGATCGGCGGCGGCGGCGGCAATGCCGAGACGGGAGCAGGGCGGCGGGCCCATGGCAGGCGGCGGTGGCGCGAGGCTGGCGGCAGGGGCAATGGCCTTGGTGGCGCGGCGGCGGAAGCAGCGGCGGCGGCGAGGATTATGGCGGCGACAAGGCCATGCTGAACGGGCGACGCGGCGGGTCATGGGGGCCCGGCCGCAGCGGGCAGGGCGGCAGCATGTGGCGGTTGGGTTAACGTGTCGCCCCGATTGGGCGGCGGCGGCGGGATTCGTCCGCTCGGGCGGACGTGTCCGGTGGTGCGGGGCTAGGGTTTGCCCGAAAAATGCGGGGATGGGCACATATTTATAGGTAGAGGGGGCTAGGAGACTCCAAATGGGGTGCGGTTTTCGACCACACGATCGTGATCGAACGACCGAGGGCATGGAAGGGAGTTAGATGGGTTATTGGGCTGTTTTGGAGGGTTGTTGGGCTGCAACTTAAAAGAGGCCTTTGCGAGAGTGCGGTTAACCGTTGGAGTATCAAACGAACTCCAAATGACCCGAAACTTGACAGGTGGTCTACCGGTGCTATACCAGGGCCACTTGGCAAGGCTCGGTCCATTCCGAGAATGTTCAACACCCGCACACGGAAAAAGAACAAGAGGGGTGGCGGTGCATGTGGGAGTGCCGGATTGCAAAACGGACAACGGGGAAAATGCTCGGATGCATGAGACGAACACGTATGCATATGAGATGCACATGATGACATGATATGAGATGCATGACATGGACAAAATGCAAAACGAAAACAAAACCCAACCACGGAGGGAATATCATAGCACATATCCGAAAATGGCAAGAGTTGGAGTTACAAATATGGAAAGATACATCCGGGGTGTTACAACACTCCACCACTACAAGAGGATCTCGTCCCGAGATCTAGGACTGAAAGAACTCCGGATATTCGGAACGGAGGTGATCCTCGCGCCCCGGTGGCTTCTCGGTCGGAATGGTGTGACCACTTTACTTTCAGGAATTTGATTGACTTGTTGCGAGTCTTGCGCTCGGTTTCTTCAAGAATAGCAACGGGGTGCTCATGATAAGAAAGATCTTCTTGGAGGTCAATTCCTTCAAAGTTGATAGTGCTCTCAGGAATCTTGAAGCACTTGCGGAGCTGTGACACGTGAAACACATCGTGCACGTTTGCAAAGTTGGATGGAAGCTCAAGTTGATAGGCGAGATCGCCTCTTTTGCCAATGATCTTGAAAGGACCCACGTATCTAGGGGCAAGCTTCCCTTTGATACCGGGCGGCGAGTACCTTTCATTGGAGACGCGGAGGTAGACATGGTCTCCGATTTCAAAAGCCACATCACGGTGCTTGTCATCATAATAGCCCTTCATGGCGCGATTATGCGGCTTTAAGATTCTCACGAATGACTTTGCACATTTCTTGACACGTGATCAAGTCGTTGCCAAGAAGTTGGCGTTCACCTGTCTCGGACCAATTGAGAGGAGTACGGCACTTTCTGCCATAGAGAATTTCGAATGGGGCCTTGCCCGAACTCGCTTGGAAGCTGTTGTTGTAAGAGAACTCGGCATATGGAAGACACTCTTCCCACTTCATGCCAAAGGAAATGACACAAGCCCTGAGCATATCTTCAAGGATTTGATTGACTCGCTCGACTTGGCCACTTGTTTGAGGATGAAAAGCTGTCTTTGAAACGAATGTTGGTGCCCATGGCCTTCGAAAGGAGTCCCGTAACTTAGAAGTGAAAATGCTTCCATGGTCGAAGAGATCAATTGCGGAATACCGTGCAAGGAGACAATTCTGGAGGTGTATAGCTCTGCCAGCTGAGCTGCTGTGATAGATTCTTTGACAGGAAGAAAATGAGCCACTTTAGTAAGCTTGTCAATGACAACGAAGATAGCATCATTTCCACGCTTGGACTTAGGAAATCCAGTCACAAAGTCCATCTCGATATGATCAAATTTCCATTCCGGAATAGCAAGAGGTTGGAGGAGACCAGCTGGTCTTTGGTGTTCTGCTTTCACCCTTCTGCAGACATCACATTCATTCACGAATTGAGCAATTTCTCGCTTCATTCGAGTCCACCAATACGACTGCTTGAGGTCATGGTACATCTTTGTACTTCCAGGATGAATGGATAGAAGAGAATTGTGTGCCTCATTCATGATGACTTTTCTCAGATCGCCTTTAGGAACCACAATACGATCCTCGAAGAAAAGAGTGTCTTTGTCATCCAAGCGATAGCACTTGTATTTGGAAATGCCCTTGTCAATACCACGTTTCACCTTCTTCACCATGGCATCCAGGAGTTGTGCCTCACGAATTTGATCTTCCAAAGTAGGAGAGACTATGAGGTTGGCAAGAAAACCTTGAGGAACAACTTGAAGATTCAGCTTGCGGAAAGCTTCACAAAGATCCGGTTGGAAGGGCTTGAGAATTAGGCTGTTTCAATAAGCCTTTCTGCTCAGAGCATCTGCAATCACATTCGCCTTGCCAGGAGTATATTCAATACTTGGATTGTACTCTTGAATCATTTCGACCCATCGAGTTTGCCTGAGGTTGAGGTTTGGTTGAGTGAAGATATACTTGAGACTCTTGTGATCGGTGAAAATGTCCACTTTCCTTCCCAACAAGAGATGTCTCCATGTTATCAATGCATGGACAACTGCCGCCAACTCAAGATCGTGAGTGGGGTAGTTATTTTCGTTGGGCTTCAGCTGGCGAGAGGTATAGGCCACAACTTTCTTCTCTTGCATTAACACAGCACCGAGACCTTGCAAGGAAGCATCACAGAAAACTTCGAATGGCTTGGATTCATCAGGAGGAGTCAAGACAGGAGCTGTAACTAGCTTCTCTTTGAGGGTGTTGAAAGCGACATCACACTCAGGCGTCCAAACATACTTGACATGCTTCTGGAGGAGGTTGGAAAGAGGCTTTGCAATCTTAGAGAAATTCTCAACGAATCTTCGACAATAGCTTGCAAGACCGAGAAAACTGCGGAGCTGCTTGACATTCTGAGGAGGTTCCCAATTCACAATTGAAGACACCTTCTCGGGATTAACAGCGATGCCCTTGGCTGAGATGATATGACCAAGATAAAGAACTTCATCAAGCCAGAACTCACATTTGGAAAACTTCGCATAGAATTGATGCTCTCTGAGCTTGTCGAGCACCAATCGCAAATGTTTGGCATGATCCTGCTTGTTCTTGGAGAAGACCAAAATATCATCGAGATACACCAAGACGAATTCATTTGTGTAGGGGTTGAAGATAAAGTTCATCATGCGAGAGAAAGTTGGAGGAGCATTGACAAGGCCGAAAGACCATGACAGTATATTCATAAGAACCAAAGCTTGTTCTCGAATCTTTGTCTTGGGAATATCTTGTTCACGAATGCGAATCGATGATAACCCATACGGAGGTCAAGCTTGGAGAATACTTTAGCACCTTTGAGTTGTTCGAATAGCTCATTGATGTTGGGAAGTGGATACTTGTTCTTGATTGTCTTCTTGTTCAATGGACGGTAATCGACACAAAGTCGGTCCGTGCCATCCTTCTTCTGGACAAAAAGAACTCCACATCCCCATGGAGATGAACTCGGTCTGATCAAACCCAGACGCTCTTGTTCATCAAGCTGCTTCTTCAATTCTTTCAGCTCCTTGGGTCCAAGCTTGTAAGGACGTTTGCAAACGGGTTCGATGCCGAGGCTCAAGATCGATAACTTAATTCGGTGGCGATGAGGAGGCATACCGGAAGCTCTTCGGGAAGACATCTTGGTACTCACAAGCGATGGAATCGAGAGATAGCATCCAACTCGCCCTTCTCATTGAGAGAAAACAACCGAATGGTTTCATCACGAGCGGCATAGATGATAACATCCTCAGAAGGGTGTGTCAATTGAATCTGTCTGGCAGCACAATCAAGCTGAGCCTTGTGCTGAGAAAGCCAGTCCATCCCGAGAATTAGATCAATATCAGAGTCACCAAGAACAATTGGAGAAGACAGAAATCTATAGTCGCCCATCTTGATACCGACATTCGGAACCATCATGCTAGAGCTCAAGCGCTTAGCGGGAGAAATAACTTGCATAGCTTTAGGTAATTCCACTGTGTCAAAACTGTGCTTCGATGCAAAAGGATATGACATGAAAGAATGCGATGCACCAGTATCAAATAAGACTTTTGCAGGAATATCATTAACTGAGAGATTACCCATTATCACATCTGAAGAATCCTCTGCCTGAGCTGCATTCATCATATTCACCTTTGCATGCTTCGGATTATGCTTGACCACTGCATTGCTTGAAGACCTCACAGGAGGAGGAGGAGGAAGGCGCCTTTGGTTATGGCATTTGTTCGCATAGTGACCCTTCTGCTGGCACTTGTTGCAGTCACCTCGAGAGCGGACGGTGATAAGGAGCATTTGACCTTGGAGCTTGAGGCTGAGACTTGTTCAGTAGCTTGGGTTGGGTGGGTGGGAAGATCCACGACCACCTGAGTTCTTCTGCTGATAAGGCTGACGGAACGGAGGAGGAGGAAGGTAGAACTTTTGCTGCTTTGCTGCCACTTGAGAGGAAGAAGAAGACTGAACTGCATCCCTGTTTCTCTTCTTTGAAGCCTCACACTTGAGCTGAGCACCTTCTAGCTTGAGTGCCATATTATAGAATTGATCAAACTGAGTAGGCTCAGAAAGAACAAGAGATAACTGCAGATCCTCTCTAAGGCCACCTCTGAACTGATAGATCATACTTTTCTCATCAGGAACGTCTTGTTTAGCGAATCGAGCAAGTTTCTGAAACTGTATGTTGTATTCGTACACTGACATGTTTCCTTGCTTGAGATTGCGGAACTCCTCACGCTTGCTCTCAACAACACTGGTAGGAATGTGGTGAGCTTTAAAGTCCCGACAGAAATCAGTCCAAGTAATCACTCGACCACCTCTGGAATCCTTGTATTTTTGGAACCAATCAGCTGCTGATCCTTGAGCTGAAAAGACGCGAACTTGGCGTAGTCCTCGGGTCGACATTGCTGCATTCAAAATGCTTGTTGATATCCACGAGCCAATCGTCGGCGTCTGTGGCCTTGGCACAGTAGCTGAAAGACTTTGGCTGATTTGCAAGGAATTGGTTGAGTGTAGGAAACTGTGGCTAAAGGAAGAACTACCCTTGACCTTGATTCCCTTGGTTGCCTTGGCCTTGGTTACGCTCTTGCATCAGCTGGATCAACAACTGAGCGTTGGCGTTAGTGGTTGCCATCAAAGTTTGCCATGCCTCGGAGGCGGAGGTGGAGGTGGAGGTTCGCTCGACTCCCATCACTGCGTTCGGATTACGGCGCGTTGGAGGAGCCATCTGAAGAGGGTGACATCCGTTAGCATCTTGATTGACAGATAGACAAGTTGAATCAACGGATAGAAATTGCAACATATAGTCTTCACAATAAACATTGAACAGGGATGAGCGAATGAATTCCAAAGTAAACATCACGTCCATAAAGGTGAGAAGCCACTTGATAAGAGATTGATGAATAAAAATAAAAACAAGGTATGAATGGAACAAATAAGTGGTAAGGATTACCCAATCACAAACCAAATATCTGCGGAAGAAAAGCTAGAGCTACTTGAATCCCACCTATAAACTCCGAAACTTTCGGTTATGCAATCGGTGTTGGGGATACAAGGGAGCAATATATATCTCACCCAAGCTAACAATCCCTACATCCAGCTGTATCCATCCTTCAACACATAACCAAGAAACCTTCGGAAATCGTGTACCTCAACCTTCGAAAAGCATCCGTTATACGAGTCATGGCAATACTCCCGTACTCACCACAGTACTGGGTTAGCGGGGTTATCTCACCAACAACTGCATAAAAGAGATTTTCGATGTCGGCGTACTAAACTCAGGTATTCCAGAACTGCAACGATAAAATTATGATGACAACACCTCGGAGCTCAACTCCCCGTTACACTGCCACAACCCCTAAATGTCAGGAGGCAACCAAGACAATGTTCTCGTCATAAGAATATCAGAACGATCCCAAGATACCCGCGTGATCCTAAAATTTTTTTTTTAGTGAAATTTGAGAAGAGAAGAGTCAAAACTCTACGTCAGGATACCTCACCAGAAGGTCGAAGGGACTGGGGAGTAAAAGAATTCCTAACTCTCCGATATATATAATCCTAAATGACTCAAAACATTTTTCTAGACACAACTCGGCCACTAAAAACGATCAAGCAGTGGGGGCTCCTAAGGTCGGGGATGGCTCTGATTACCAACTTGTAACGCCCTCGATGCGGCTATAACTCCCACGTGTCGAAGCACGACTTAGAGGCATAACCGCATTGAAAGCAATGTCGCAGTGAGGTAATCTTCGCACAATCCATGTAATACATAAGGGAAAAGGGATACATAGTTGGCTTACAGTCGCCACTTCACACAATACATAAACAAACATCCATCATTCAGATTACACTCAAGGTCCGACTACGGAACCAAAATAAAAGAAGAATACCCCACATGCAACACAGATCCCCGATCGCCCCAACTGGGCTCCACTACTAATCGTCTGGAAATGAAACATAGTATCGACCAAGGGCCTCATCATATTCCCACTTCAGCTCGATTTCGCCATCAGTGGCCGCATCACCGGTACTGCATCTGTTTTGGTAGAATCTGTGAGCCACAGGACTCAGCAATCTCACACCGCGAGATCAAGACTATTTAAGCAAGGAAGGCTGGTGTCAAAAAAGGAGGGGCTGCAGCAAGTTTAATAGCATATATGGTGGCTACATCGCAAAAGAGAGCGAGAAGAGAAGCAAAGCACGGTCGTGAAACTAGTAGCGATCAAGAAGTGATCCTAAACAACCTCGTCAAACATAACTCCAACACCGTGTTCACTTCCGGACTCCGAGAAGAGACCATCACGGTTACATACACGGTTGATGTATTTTAATTAAGGTCAACTTCGGGTTTTCTACAACCGGACATTAACAAATTCCCATCTGCCTCATAACCGCGGGCACGGCTTTCGAAAGATAATACCCTGCAGGGGTGTCCCAACTTAGCCCATCACAAGCTCTCACGGTCAACGAAGGAATAAACCTTCTCCCAGACACTCCGATCAGACTCGGTATCCCGGTACATCAAGACATTTCGACAATGGTAAAGCTAAACCAGCAAGACCTCCCGCTGTGCCGACAAATCCCGATAGGAGCTGCACATATCTCGTTCTCGTGGCACACCGGATAAGCTAAGCGTCATGGTACCGACGTAATCCAAGTTGCCAAGGAATGGTCCCATACGGTGCTCTAGTTTGGACCAACACTCGAGGAGCACCGCCCGGGGTTAAATAAAGATGACCCTCGGGCTCGCGAAACCCAAGGGAAAAAGGGTGTAGGTGGCAAATGGTAAAACCAAGGTTGGGCCTTCTGGAGGAGTTTTATTCAAAGCGAACTGTCAAGGGGTCCCATAAATCACCCGACCGCGTAAGGAACATAAAATCAAGGAACATAACACGGTATGGCGGAAACTAGGGTGGCAAGAGTGGAACAAAACACAAGGCATAAGGCCGAGCCTTCCACCCTTTACCAAGTATATAGATGCATTAATTAAAACAATAGATATTGTGATATCCCAAAATATCCGTGTTCAACAAGGAACAAACTTCATCTTCACCGCAACTAGCAACGCTATAAGAGGGCTGAGCAAAAGCGGTAACATAGCCAAACAACGGTTTGCTAGGACATGGGTGATTAGAGGTTGACATGGCAATATGGGTGACAAGATATAGCAAGTGGTAGGTATCGCAGCATAGGCATAGCAAAAGAGCGAGCATCTAGCAAGCAAAGATAGAAGTGATATCGAAGGTATGGTCATCTTGCCTGTAAGGTTCTCAGAGTTGTCGAAGACTTGATCCTCGTAGGCGTTCTCAACAGGTTCCTCATTCACGTACTCGTCTCCCGGCTCTACCCAAAGCAAGAAACACAAGCAACGGAACCACAATCAAACAAGGAACAATGCACAAGCAATATGATGCAAAACATGACATGCTATGCGAGATGTGATATGCAATGCATATGTGTGCTCCGGAAGGAAAATGATGAACCGGGCATCAACTTGGCAAACCAAGTATGCCGCTGGAAAGATGGGGTGATTTCGGTTGAAATCGATATAAAGATCACCGGAATCGGATGCACGGTTTGCAAATGACAAGCAAAACAAGAATGACGCAAAACTGCGTTTAACAGCCCGGTGCTACTTAGCACGCAACACGAAACTATGCTACAGCACCCCAACATACAAACAAAGCATATGGCAGCGAACTACAGGAGATTCTTAACAAAAGAGGAGCACTGAGCTACGGCTAAATCACATCATAACATGTTCAACCAAGCATGGTGAAAGTGCTCAAAATATCAGGTTCACAGACTTAGTGAAAATACTAACATGCCAGGAATTAACATCAGGAAGGCATGTTTAGAGCAAGCAAACAACATGCTACAGGAACTTATAATAGCAAAGCAAGGCATGACATGATTCTACTCAAAGCATATATCAATAGTCCCTTACTGACCATAAGGCAAAAAGGACTCTCAGAAATGATGGCACCCATGTAAACATTGCAAGTTTTATTACAGATTTCAGACTTAGTGAAATATCAGGACATGGCAAAAACAGATAACGAGTAGGCATGTTCGTGAGCTCGATGCACTCACTACAGAGCATATCAAGATAAGCTAAGCATACCCCCATCAAGAAGACGTGGCATAGGAGCTATACATGGCAAGAACAACATCATAGCATACACGGATCAACTACAACGACCTCGTGAAAATTGAATTTCATGCAAACAATCTGCCAGGAAACATTTTCAAGCAAAAGTAGAGCACGAAAATGACATGCTAGACTACTCGATAAATGCCAACAAAGGCATGGATGGATAGAGCACATCCATATGTTCAAAACACCCTTACTGATCATGCTCAAAAAGGGCATAGATCTCTCTGTAACAACATGAACATGTGGCATAAAATTAACAGCAGGACAAGACTTAGTGAAAACACTAAGTTCCTGAAATCAGCAACATCATCATCCCTACTTTGCATGCTTGTTCTAGTCAACACCTATCTCACAAAAATACATGGCCAACACCCCTGGAAAGATGGCATGGCAATGTTCTACTCACATGTAGGACTCAAGTTCATAGGATGCACACATAAATCATGGCAAAAATGACAAAAGCGCTCGAGCTGATAAGATTCTGAAACTAACGATCTGAAGCCATATTCCAACAGAATTTCGGGCATCAAGATGAGCTCAAATGCAAATGATGCAATGGAATGAAATGATGTACTCTTCGAGGCGAACAATTTGACATATTATACGCCCAAAACGGAGCCACGGTTGCAGAGATGTAATGCTATGAAAAATGCACGAAATTAACACAGAAAAAGGACTTAGCAAGATTTTGGGGGAAGAAAGTCAACCCTGGCGTTCCAGATCTGGATCGCGGGCGTGTGGCGTTCGAGATCGCCGGAGCGGAGCGGAGGGACGCCGGCGGGTCGGGTGGCCGTATCCGGCGATGGCTGGCGAATGCTATGTGGAGGAGATCCGGCGGCAATGGCGCATGCCGAGACGGGAGCAGGTGGCGCTGCGGCTGGCAAGGTGTGTGGCGGCTGGCTGAGGCGGCGGCGGCGGCGGCGGCCGTGGAAGCGGCGGCGGCGGGGAGAAGTTGGCGGCGGCGCAAGGCCGCTGAACGGGCGACGCGGCGAGCTGCGGGGCCCCACTGCCGGGCGCGGGGGGCGGCGGCGTCGTGGCGGGGCCCGTGTCGCCGCCCCGATTGGGCGGCGGCGGCGGCGGGATTTCGTCCGGCTCGGGCCGGACGTGTGCGGTGGTGCGGGGCTAGGGTTTGCCCGAAAAATGCGGGGATGGGCACATATTTATAGGTAGAGGGGGCTAGGAGACTCCAAATGGGGTGCGGTTTTCGCCCACACGATCGTGATCGAACGACCGAGGGCATGGAAGGGAGTTAGATGGGTTATTGGGCTGTTTTGGAGGGGTGTTGGGCTGCAACTTAAAAGAGGCCTTTGCGAGAGTGCGGTTAACCGTTGGAGTATCAAACGAACTCCAAATGACCCGAAACTTGACAGGTGGTCTACCGGTGCTATACCAGGGCCACTTGGCAAGGCTCGGTCCATTCCGAGAATGCTCAACACCCGCACACGGAAAAAGAACAAGAGGGGTGCGCCATTGCATGTGGGAGTGCCGGATTGCAAAACGGACAACGGGGAAAATGCTCGGATGCATGAGACGAACACGTATGCATATGAGATGCACATGATGACATGATATGAGATGCATGACATGGACAAAATGCAAAACGAAAACAAAACCTAACCACGGAGGGAATATCATAGCACATATCCGAAAATGGCAAGAGTTGGAGTTACAAATATGGAAAGATACATCCGGGTGTTACATGGCGCTTCGCCCGACTCCGCCGGCGCCGGGCGCTTCTCCGGCGCTTCGCCCGTCCGCTCTCGACCCGACCCGGGCGGCGCTTAGCCCCGACCACGCCGCTCGCCCCGACTCGGCGCCGCGCTTCGCCCCGACCAAGGCGCTCGCCCCGACCGTCGGCCCTCGCCTCCCTCCTCTCCCCTGCCGGCCATCGTCGGGCCTGCCTCCTCGCCCCTGCACTCTCTGTAAACCCCCCCTCTCTGCTATGGTTCTTCATTCTAATTAATTAGGTTATCTATTTAGTTATGAATTTAGCTAGGTTTCAAAATTAGCTGAATTTTTATGCAAATTTGAACTAGACATGTGATATGTGCATATGTCATGTTTTGGACATGTCATGTTTGGAAAATGATCCGAGTGGCCTATATTACGCCGGAATGTCGATTCATTTCCGTTTCGGTGAATTTCAGGCGCTCGATATGTCCAGTTTTTAGCAAAGGTCATGCCGAAATTTCCCGTGTATAAAGGCATGATTTGTGCTACATAGTTGGCATATCGAGTGCTGGCACATAGATTTCTTTTTATGTCATTTCTCATTTATTCATACTTTTAGAAGTAAATGAGGCCACTTAATCATAGGAAACATGTTGAACAACGAAGAAACTGGGCCTTGACCAAGATCTTGAGCGAGATGGATTATGAGGGTGAACAAGAGTACCTCGACTATTTGACTGCTAAGCAAGGTTTGCAGGTCGGCCTCGATGATGGTACTGACGCCGACGTCGACACCGACGGTGCCGGCACCGATGGCGGCACCGAGACCAGTGGGGAAGGTACCGGCGGGGAAGGTACCGGCTCCGATGCCGCTACCGAAAAGAGGAAGCATAAGAAGCAGAGGATACGAAAACCTAACAAACTAGGGATTGGACAACTTGTGATCACAAAGATGGCACCTGGCAAGTTTGAGCCGTTAGAGCCGGAAGAACCTCGCAAGTGCTATGGGAACCAAGTAGGATGCATCTACGGAATGCGCGAGCATCAACGCAGCGATGACTTAAGGAGTAAAGAACATTTGACGCAGATTGCTCCTAACGAAGTTGCACAAGAGATTCAAGTTCCCGACCGGGATGATAACATAGAACAACCGTGGGATGATCCGAAGATGAAAAAGATTAACAATCACGCCATGGGCATGTTCAGCAATGATTTGGCCTCCTGGAAAGGGAGGGTGAAACGAGCTATTGAGGCTGATGAACCCCTGTCCAAGATACTGGAGGAAAATCCGACACTTACGGAAGAGGAGTTCGAAAAGTTCAAGGACACTTGCACTACCGAGGCAGCCAAGGCTAAGGCTGCGAAATTCAAAAGCCTTCAGCAAAGGAACACGGGGAAGCATCGCCTCGGAAGCCGTGGCTACCTCGATAAAAGGCCCATATGGGATAAGGAGGACGCGAAACGTGAAGCCGCGCGTCTCCCAGACCCCTTCGCGAAGTTCACCAACCCCTTGGAGCATGACTTCAGCAGGGCCCGCTACAAGTGGGACAAGGAGAAAAAGGTTTTTTACACGGACAAGATCACGAGGAAATTGATTAGACTACTGGAGAAGCAACACCAGCTTGCAGCCGAAAGCCCTACTTCTCCGATGAGGCCCAAGTGGGACACCCCTCTCAACCGGGCCTTGAACGAACTTAAGGGACTCCCGTTGGACCAGCGGCCGCAATATGGTCGTGTGCACGGCGCTGGAGACGGCGCCACGTGGAAGGTGTTTTACAACAACGGCCGGAGGCCAAGAAGCAGAAAAAGAAGTTTAGTCAGGCGAACATCGATGCAAAGGTGATGCTTGCGGTCGAGAAAAAAGCAGCTGAGGACGCGAAAAAAGCAGCCGAGGACAAATATGAGTTGCTACAGCAGGCAGTCAATGCAGCTGTAACTGCCCGCAGAAATGATTTCGCTACTAACTTGGTTCCAGTTATCATCAACTGGGCGAAGGAAAATCGAGACAAGACAGTACATGATTTCCCGATGCCCAGTTTTGTCGCGAGCAACTCCATGAACAACAACACCATCGCACCATTACTTGCTCAAGCAACCGGGCCTCCTATCGCAGCCACTCCCGCTCATAGCAGCCCGTCTTCAGTCTCAGGCGCGCTAGGTGGGCCTTCGTCTTTGGCTGAGCTCGACGCCGTCACGGTAATTACATGTCGCACCAACATATATATATAGATAATATTCCATTTTTCTTGCCTTTCGGTTGTTTTACGCCACAGACATATGTGTTTGCAGGCGAAAGAAACCCCGTGCACCATACTCTATTTGAGCAAAGGCCAGAAGGTGGACGTGGGAAAGGGGATGATAATGGACCCCTCTCAACGCATGTTCCACAACCAGCCGATCCCCGCTGGGCACTTCAGGGTTAGCTTGACCAGTGTGAAATCGGGGCACGAGGATTTGTCTCCTCAAGACAGCATGTGGGAGCGAGACGGACGAGACCCGCCATGGATTAGGCGCTGCAAGGGTTGGGTGCTGCTTTGGCGAAGAATCTTATTAAATGCGAGCCGGCCGAGAGCACACCAATAACTACCACACATCAACAAGCATGTGCGGAGACCACCACCCGCCCACGCAATTACCAGCTCTGTAGTGTCGGGTGAGAGGGCGGACGACATGATGACGGGGTGCAATAATCTTGGCTGATGTAATTTCTCTGTAGAACAGAAAATGGATGATGAGGCGGAGTCGACCCTATGGATTTCCTCAATACAAACGCGTATGGTGTGACATAGATATGATGAGTCAACCATATGACGAATCGGGCTATCGACTTGCTAATGAGGATATGGATGATATGCCGGGCAGGGTCGTACCATGGATTGCAAAAGTCTCTCTTCATGAAATCCTCACAGACACGCTGAAGATGCCGCCTCAACACAGGCTCAACTAGCCGGGCGCGAGGGTCGTCTGATGATTTAGCCCGGGAACACTTGGGCATGGGTTAAGGAAGGGTCTGGAAGGTGTGCCCAAGAAAAGGAGAGGAAGAGATCGGGAAGGTAATCGCCTCCAAACAAGCGAGCACACAACAGCCAGACGATGCATTCGAAGAGCGTGTACCCGTGAAAGGTGCGGTCATGTTCCATCTCACGGGTGAGCCAATGCTACCGCCAAAACCGCTGGAGGCACTATCGGGGATCTCAGAGACTGCACTGCGACCATGTCTTGTCGATGAGAAAAGCCTACTAGCCTCAAAGGATCCGGGATATCCGACATACGGCTCGTGTGCACGAGGAAGTGCTACGGCGACACACGTCCCGCAGAGGTGTTCTTCCTGCGGTTTGACCATATCTTTGAGATGTTTCTAACAAGGCGGCTTGATTTTACTATCGTCCTCCTTTTTGCGCTACATATGAGCTCCGTCATGAAGAGTGAACAAGTCTCGCAAATCTGTGTGGCGGATCCATACTACATGCACGAGTCTTTCTTGAGTCTCGGCGACTTTGAGCATGAAACTGCTAGGGAGTACCTCCAAAACTTCATGGTACAAAATAAGGACCGGGAAATTGTCCTCGTGCCTTATCATCCAAAGTAAGTCAGTTCCGGACAACCCTTTCGTACATTTCAATCATTCCTTCTCTCTCATATGGGGAATAATTTGAGGTGTCTTTTCCCTGCAGCAACGGGCGCGCCGTCCTTATCGTTCTTTACCTGCAAGTCTCCCACGCCGTGTATTTTCCCCTTCCAGAGACTACGAGAAAAAGGACTACACCCACATAATGAATATTCTAGATGATTCTCTCCATGGCTTCAGCTTTAGAGGAGGCCACGTGCATATCAAGAAACAAAGGAACAAGAAGATGGGTTTTGCGCATAAAACTAACTTCTCCTGCATCCATGTCCCAAAACCAAGCAAGAAGGATGGATTCTACATCGTCCATCTCATGATTCAGTTCAACACGGTTCACCAAAAGCTTCGCATTAACAGCAGAAATGATGATCATATCCACAAGTGGCTAGAATCTCATGGAGAAGCGAATTATAAACTTAGAGATGACTTCTTTCGCATCCAAAGCGACATTGCGACGATCATCATGAAAGAAGTCGTCGATGAGAAGGGGATGTTCCACCACGGCCCTATATCGCGAACTGACATCCGAACTCGCATAAGCATGCAACGTCTAGACCTCACGTCGTTCAAGAAGCTAGGGTTCATCCTCGATGATATGGAAGGATGGAACTTCTAGTGATTTATGATGCCGATGATGATGATATGTGTCGGTTGAACTTGTATACTTTTTGTAGCAATGAAACTTTGTGATGTCCATGGTCCCTGCCGAACCTGCGTAACGCTACTTTGTTATTTTGCGTACGATGACCTGCGTACCTCTAGTTAATTAATTTGCGTACTGTATATGTTGCATCTAGTTGCTAACCTTTTTTTTGGTGTTGCTCTAGTATATTTTGTTGCATATATATGATTGTACATCCTCTTCATGAACATGCATCTCTAACAGGTACCTAGTTTCTTGATGGCGAGATGGAAATGCTATGTCGTGTACAAAGGGAAGGTTCCGGGCGTGTACAACGAGTGGCATGAGTGTCAGGCGCAAGTGAATGGGTTCACGGGCGCCAGCCATAAAGGATTCAAAAGCAGACAAGAAGGAGAAGCTAGTTACTTGAGGTTCACGCTAGCGCGAGAGAGGACTTGTAACCGCCACCTCATGTACTGCATAGTTCCGCTCTCACTCATAGTGATAGCACTTCTTGCGTATACCTTTGTTTAGATGGATGATGTTGTTGTAGTTGCAAGTATTCGATACTTGCATGTATTGCTATTTTTGAGATGATGACAAGATATCACTTTGTGTTGGATGATGATTATGATGAGACTATTTGTATGTACATGCTATGATTACATTTGTGGTCCCGCAGGCATTTGTATGTGTATCATGATGACATTTCTATGTGCTAAAAATTCTTCCACAATGCCGGTTCAAATACAAAACAAATATGCCAAAAACAAACTACTTAAATTAGCAGTAGCGAGTGTATAAAAGTTAGCAGCAGCGCCTCAATAGCAGTAGCGCGTCCAGCCAAAGAGCGCTAGCGCTACTAGCGGTACTGAGCTTCCTCTAACCGCGCTGCTGCTACACTTGTGTAGCGATGGCTGGTGCGCACGCGCTACTACTATGAGTTAGCTGTAGCGCCTTATTAGTAGCGCGGGTACCCGCGCTACTGATACATCTAAAACCCGCGCTGCTGCTAGCCTTTTCCCTAGTAGTGGTTGATCGCCTGCTGATTTAGATAACTATTTCTATACTACTAGTCCTCGAGCGACCTAAACTACATGTGAAGTGCCTCTCTGCTACCAGTGCATTCAATTTCGACAGTAACATTTAGATTCCGCAGTAAATTTCAGTTTGGACAGTTAAGTCCAAAGTCAACAATTTTTACATCATAAGTTGCAGTTAGGTGTTTTTTGGTGATGTAAATTTTACATCTATCACTTTTTGGTAATATTTTTTACATCATCTATTGGAGATGCTATTACAATCCCACTTGAGATTAATGATGTCTGTCTTGTACTGCTTCAGCCTCAACGTCTTACGGCTCGCCGCAGCTGCTCCAACGATAGAACCATCCATCACAACAGAGTAGTGCCCTAGACGTCGTCTACAGATTCCTCAAATCTTCCTCCACACCTCCGACAGCCACCTCTGCCTCAACTTCTTCGGCGACCAACCCAATGATGCCGAGGTCGACACGACTACGGCAAAGAGGTTGTGCACTTGTCGCATCACTTATTACTCTACATTCATGTCGATCCATTAGGGCTGTTTTGGTTGAAAGAAAAAACTAAAGAAAAACATAGCAATAGGAGATTTTCCTATGGCACTCTACTATTCAATTATTCATGCATTTTGATGAAAGGAATGGAGCAAAACATCCACCTGGACCTACTTTTCAAAATCCTATGGATGAAAACAAGACCAAGTGCATTAGTAGCAGAATAACATTCTAACTGTACATGCTTTCATATGGTTTAGGCCATGTTTCTTTGCATTCCTCTACTCTTCCAATTCCAGTGAACCAAATAGCCAAGTTGATAGAAAACATGTGTTTACAAATGCAACGTTTCCCACACGCATTCCTATCCTATTCCGGTGTTTTTCCTATCCCTGCATTTTTAGAATACTGCAAGCCAAAGGAGCCCTTACATAATTACTTTAGTTACAGGTAGGTGTCGAAGAAAACTTAGTGTAGTTTGTCCTGCTCCTGCCGTAACGTCGTCCACCTCACTTGAGCTGGTCCATCGACAGAAGCATCCACCAAACCATACATCACGACTCCTGACTGTCTTTCACCGCCTCAGATCTCCTTCCCTATCGCTGGCACCCACCTCAACAGCGTCACTATCATCGACTCAGTAGATGAACCTGAGGAGTACACGTGTCTCCAAGATAGGTCGCATTCTTTTGCTTCTGCTTATGTTATGCATTGCTTAATATAACTGCTACTTTATCGTCCTGTTCACTTCTTAGACTCCAAGTGAGGTCCAAATTAATGTTCAAACTTGAGTTTTAAAATTAGTTGTGGGGCACATATCGAGGCAGGAATAAATAGTATCTCTGTTTATTATCTGGTTCACCTAGGGTATGCCTATTTTGTTCATCTTGGGTGGGAGAAAATAGTAAAGCAATCATCATTTGTCTTTTTATTAAATTAAAGCTATCATCAGCCTGCTATCATTATTTTTGGAGCCATCCACTGGTTGTTACCATCACTCTAGATTTCTGCATGCTCTCCTTACATAATCTCACTATATTTTTTTCATATGCATGGCAGATATTGTACACAGTCATGCTGAACATGTAGAGAAAAAGAGAAGAGTTCCATGGTTCAATGGCAAACCCTCCCCCTCTCCAGATTGTAATCCAGAGGAAGATATCTATTCTGAGGCAGATTCAGACGTAGCTGACCACTCCTATTTACCCCCCAAGGTGTTTTCTCTAACATGGCATGATGATGTCAGTCATATCATGCATATATTGCCTTGCAGTGCCTACTTTCGACATCATATATGTCATCTACTTAGTTTAGACATGTTTTGTAATGCCACCTATTTAGTTTCTATATCATATATAGGAATTATGCAGTCTCATCTCTTTTATCCAGCCATAATATATGTGAAATATGAAGTGCCATCCATTTGAACCAGGCATCATATATTTGAATGATATCTTGCCCATCCTTTTCTTGATTACATTTCCATTGTCGACAATGTTTGTACATTAAACTACTTTTCCTGTGAATCAGCCATTTGAGTGGGTGATGGAAAAATCTGGACTGAAAACAATGTCTTCAGAGCAGACAATGCTACCTATCAAAGCAGATCTCTTGCTGGGCCCCGATAGCTCCTCAGAGATGGATTCAGAGACAGATAACCAGTCCTATTCCCCGCCAGGGTGTATGCTCTAACTTGGCACAATTATACTGCTCATATCATGCATATGGTGTCTTGCATTGCATAGTTTAGACATCATATACACAATATTCAACACCATGTTCTTAGTTCAGACATCATATATGTGAATGCCCTCTACTTAGTATATGAATCACATATGTGAATTAAATCATGCGATCCTGATTACTTAGATAACATGTATGTGAATTATGTCATGCGAACCTGTTTACTAAACACATCATATAATTATCTCATGCCATCCTGTTTAGTTAGTTATCATATATTTGAATTATGTCATGCGATGCTATCCAGTTTAGATAGACATCATATATGTGAAATTATGTCATGCTATCCTTTTTAGTTAAACAATATTCATGTCAACTATTTCATACCCCCTTTTTTCCACACTATCTATTGCATCTGTTTCTCATACATTGTCTGTACATTCAACAATGTTTCCTGTTTATCAGCCATTTGAATTGGAGCGGGTGATGTCAGTATCTAGCGGAGTAAAAACACAGTCTTCAAATAAAACAGTGCTACCTCTTGGTGGATATAGCACCCCGGTGGTACATGCACGAGAACCAGCCCTACCACACATAACCCAGACTTTCATAGATTGTACCCCTACTGCGATGGACAGAGAACCGGCCTCACCCAATCTAACCCCAACCCCAGCAGATAGTAACACTGATCCTGTTGACACAACAACATCTCCACTATAGAGCTCCCAAACAAGAGCAGTTAGTAAGGCAGCTCCAGTGCCCAAAGTGCCAGTAGTACCACGGCAAACCCCAACTCCACCAGTTAGTACACCTATTCCTGTGGAGGAAGCACAACCAAACATTCATAGTTTAGCATCTATCGCATTTGATGTTGTTAAATCCGATGTGCGTATCTTCCCATCATGGAAATATTATACTGAAGATGAAGGAAAATGGCAGTTGCAGGTGTTTGTCCAGGAGTTATGTGTAAGTAATATTATTCATGGCAATTACTTTGCTTTGCCCCATACATTCTACCTCAATGATGGTTACAATACATCAAATTTTCCCATTTTTCTCTATAGAGAAGGACCAATTTGGAAACTTAGGATGAGGTAACCTGTGCTAATACCTCTGCTATCTTCAAGAATGCTTGGTGGCCGTATCAGAATTACCAGAAGAAAACATACTTCACTGGCGAAGAAACTCATCAAATTCCCTTACGTTCTCCTTAGACACATTTACTGGATGATGATTGGGAACGCCTTGTTCTGTACTGGTCCCGAACCAAGAATATGGTAAGGTCTATGAGCTCATTTTTTATTTTGAAGTACTATATGCATGCGTCTTAATGTACTCTGTTCATGTAGAACAATGGCTTAAACCTGAAGAACAACTGTTCTCACTACTAGAATCAGCTTCTTTGCCGTCTGCCATGGCGGCCGAACGAGTGCCGGCAAAGGCCTTCTTTGTCGTCTGCTTCATAGAAGTGGATGGCAAAGGGTTGTGCCATCCGCAATCGTAGCCAAGCAGACGGCAAAGATTTTTGATGGCAGTGGGGTGGGGTGAGAGCCGTTAGGGGTTAACGGCGTGTTCTTTGCCGTCCGCCAGCAGACGGCAAAGAGGCCAAGCTCTTTGCCATTTGCTGGCGGACGGTAAAGAGCTCGGCTGGGCCAGCGCTGAGAAGCTGCCACGTGGCTGATACGCCTCCAACATATC
The DNA here is from genome assembly GCA_021437245.1 of Aegilops speltoides. NCBI lineage: Eukaryota > Viridiplantae > Streptophyta > Magnoliopsida > Poales > Poaceae > Aegilops > Aegilops speltoides. Next base: position 32,584,507 of record CM038146.1, on the reverse strand, counting down.
TATAAGTTTTTATTGTTCCATGCTATTATATTGCCTGTTTTGGATGTTTATGGGCTTTACTTTACGCTTTTATATCATTTTTGGGACTAATCTACTAACCGGAGGCCCAGCTCGTATTGCTGTTTTTTACCTATTTCAGTATTTCAAAGAAAAGGAATATCAAATGGAGTCCAAACGGAATGAAATCTTCGGGAGCGTGAATTTTCGAACAAACATGATCCAGAGGACATAAAGTGCAAGTCAAGAAGCAATCGAGGAGGCCATGAGGGTGGAGGGCACCCGCCCTACTGTGCGCGCCCCCTATCTCGTGGGCCCGTCGGGCGTCCACCAACGTACTTCCTCCTCCTACATATACCCATGTACCCCGAAAACATCAGGAGAGACGACGAATAACTATTTTCACCATCGTAACCTTTTGTATCCGCGAGATCCCATCTTGGAGCCTTCGTCGGTGCTCCACCGGAGGGGGAATCAACCATAGTGTGGTTCTACATCAACACCATAGCCTCTCCGATGAGTTGTGAGTAGTTTAACACAGAACTTTGGGTCCATAGTTATTAGCTAGATGGCTTCTTCTATCTCTTTGAATCTCAATACAAAGTTCCCCTTGATCTTCTTCGAGATCTATTCGATGTAACTCTTTTTGCGGTGTGTTTGTCGAGATTCGATGAATTGTGGGTTTATGATCAAGTCTATCTATGAGAAATATTTGAATCTCCTTTGAATTTTTATGTGTGATTAAGTTATCTTTGCAAGTCTCTTCAAATTATCAATTTGGTTTGGCCTACTAGATTGATCTTTCTTGCAATGGGAGAAGTGCTTAGCTTTGGGTTCAATCTTGCGGTGTCCTTTCCCAGTGACAGCAGGGCAGCAAGGCACGTATTTTATTGTTGCCATCGAGGATAAAAATATGGGGTTTATATGATATGGCATGAGTTTATTCCTCTACATCATGTCATCTTTCTTAATGCGTTACTCTGTTCTTTATGAACTTAATACTCTAGATGCATGCTGGATAGCGGTCAATGTGTGGAGTAATAGTAGTAGATGCAGGCAGGAGTCGGTCTACTTGTCACGGACGTGATGCCTATATACATGATCATGCCTAGATAATCTCATAATTATTCGCTTTTCTATCAATTACTCGACAGTAATTTGTTCACCCACCGTAATACTTATGCTATCTTGAGAGAAGCCACTAGTGAAACCTATGGCCCCTGGGTCTATCTTTTATCATATAATTAAGTTTGCAATCTAATTTTATTTTCATATTTACTTTTCCAATCTATATCATAAAAATACCAAAAATATTTTTCTTATCATATTATCTCTATCAGATCTCACTTTCGCAAGTGGCCGTGAAGGGATTGACAACCCCTTTATTGCGTTGGTTGCGAGTTCTTATTTGTTTGTGTAGGTGCATGGGACTTTTGAGGAGCCTCCTACTGGATTGATACCTTGGTTCTCAAAAACTGAGGGAAATACTTACACTACTATTGTTGCATCACCCTTTCCTCTTCAAGGAAAACCAACGCAAGCTCAAGACGTAGCAAGAAGGCTTTCTGGCCCCGTTGTCGGGGAGGTCTTCGCTCAAGTGAAGACATACCAAGTACCCATCACAAACTCATCTCCCTCGCATTTACATTATTTGCCATTTGCATCTCATTTTCCTCTCCCCCACTTCACCCTTGCCGTTTTATTCGCCCTCTCTTTCCCAATCTCCTCTCTCTTTCGTTTGCCTTTCTGTTTGCTTGTGTGTTGGATTACTTGTCGCGATGGCGCGAGATAATACCAAATTGTGTGATTTCTCCAATACCAATAATAATGATTTCCTTAGTACTCCGATTGCTCCTCTTAATGACGTTGAGTCTTGTGAAATCAATGCTGCTTTGCTGATCTTGGTATGAAAGATCAATTCTCCGGCCTTCCTAGTGAAGATGCCGCTACCCATCTAAACAACTTTGTTAATTTGTGTGAGATACAAAAGAAAAAAGATACGGATAATGATATTGTTAAATTAAAATTATTTCCATTTTCACTTAGAGACCGTGCTAAAGTTTGGTTCTCGTCTTTGCCTAAGAATAGTATTGATTCATGTAACAAGTGCAAAGATGCTTTCATCTCTAAGTATTTTCCACCCGCTAAGATCATCTCCCTTAGGAATGATATTATGAATTTTAAACAATTTGATCATGAGCATGTTGCCCAATCTTGGGACAGAATGAAATTGATGATTCGCAATTGCCCTACTCATGGTTTGAATTTATGGATGATCATACAAAAATTTTATGCCGGATTGAATTTTGCTTCTAGAAATCGTTTAGATTCGGCCGCGGGAGGCACGTTTATGTAAATCACCTTAGGAGAAGTTACTAAACTCCTTGATAATATTATGGCTCATTATTCACAATGGCACATCGAAAGATCTACTAGTAAAAAAGTGCATGCTATAGAAGAAATTAATGTTTTGAGTGGAAAGATGTATGAACTTATGAAATTTGTTGCTACTAAGAGTGCTTCTATTGATCCCAATGATATGCCTTTGTCTACATTGATTGAGAATAATAATGAATCTTTGGATGTAAATTTTGTTGATAGGAATAATTTTGGAAGCAATGCTTACAGAGGAAACTTTAATCCTAGACCGTTCCCTAGTAATTCCTCTAATAATTATGGAAATTCCTACAATAATTCTTATGGTAATTTTAATAAGATGCCCTCTGATTTTGAGAATAATGTGAAAGAATTTATGATTTCTCAAAAGAATTTTAATGCCTTGCTTGAAAAAAAACTTGCTTAAAGTTGATGATTTGGCTAGGAAAGTTGATAGACTCTCGCTTGATGTTGACTCTTTGAAACTTAGGTCTACTCCTCCTAAGCATGATATCGGTGAATCTCTCAAAGCTATGAGAATTTCCATTGATGAGTGCAAAGAAAGAACCGCTAGATTGCGTGCTAAGAGAGATTGCTTTGTAAAAGCGTGTTCTGCTAGTTTCTATGAAAATAATGATGAAGATATCAAAGTTATTGATGCGTCCCCTATTAGATCTTTGTTTTGCAATATGAATCTTAATAATGATGGGACTGGAGATGAGTCAACTTTAGTTAAAAGGCGTCCCAATGATTCAAAGTTTTTAGATCTTGATGCTAAATTTGGTAAAAGTGGGATTGGAGAGGTCAAGACTTTAAATAGCATTGAACCCACTATCTTGGATTTCAAGGAATTTAATTATGACAATTGTTCTTTAGAAGATTGTATTTCCTTGTTGCAATCCGTTGTGAATTCCCCTCATGCTTATAGTCAAAATAAAGCTTTTACCAAACATATTGTTGATGCCTTGATGCAATCTTTTGATGAAAAACTTAATTTGGAACTTTCTATACCAAGAAAACTTTATGATGAGTGGGAACCTACTATAAAGATTAAAATTAAAGATCATGAATGTTATGCTTTGTGTGATTTGGGTGCTAGTGTTTCCACAATTCCGAAAAACTTTATGTGATATTCTAGGTTTCCATGATCTTGATGATTGCTTTTAAATTTACACTCTAGGATTCCACCATTAAAAAGCCAATGGGAAGGATCAATGATGTTCTCATTGTTGAAAATAGAAATTTGGTGCCCGTAGATTTTATCGTTCTTGATATAGATTGCAATCTTTCATGTCCTATTATTCTTGGTAGACCTTTCCTTAGAACGATTGGTGCAATTATTGACATGAAGGAAGGGAATATTAGATTCCAATTTTTCATTAAGGAAAGGCATGGAGAACTTTCCAAGAAAGAAAGTTAACTTACCTTATGAATCTATCATGCGAGCTACTTATGAATTGAGTGCCAAAGATGGCACTACTTAGATCTATCCTCGCTTTTATGCCTAGCTAGGGGCGTTAAACGATAGCGCTAGTCGGGAGGCAACCCAATTTTATTTGTGTTTTTGTTTTTGTTTTTGTTTAGTAATAAATTTTGATTCTGCCTTCTGTTTAGATGTGTTTTCATGTTTTAAATTAGTGTTTGTGCCAAGTAGAACCTATAGGATAACCTATGGTGATAGTTAATTTGATTCTGCTGAAAAACAGAAACTTTGCGCGCACGAAAATAATTTTAGTAATTCACAGAACGTGCTTTTGCGTTGATTATTTTTTCTCTAGATCAACAGAAAAATTACCCAGGACTTCCTATTTTTGTAGGATTTTTAGAGTTCCATAAGTATTCGAGAGTTACAGATTGCTACAGACTGTTCTATTTTTGACAGATTCTGTTTTTCGTGCGTTGATTGCTTATTTTGATGCATCTATGGCTAGTATTAAGTGGTATGAACCATAGAGAACTTGGAATACAGTAGGTTTAACACCAATATAAATAAATAATGATTTCATTACAGTAACTTATGTGGTGGTTTTTCTTTCTTTCACTAACGGAGCTTATGAGATTTCCTGTTGAGTTTTGTGTTGTGAAGTTTTCAAGTTTTGGGTAAAGATTTGATGAACTATGGAATAAGGAGTGGCAAGAGCCTAAGCTTGGGGATGCCCATGGCACCCCAATATATTCAAGAATAGCCAAAAGCCTAAGCTTGGGGATGCCCCCGGAAGGCATCCCCTCTTTCGTCTTTGTTTATCGGTAACTTACTTGGAGCTATATTTTTATTTGCCACATGATATGTGTTTTGCTTGGAGCATCTTGTATGATATTAGTCTTTGCTTTTTAGTTTACCACAATCATGCTTGCTGTACACACCTTTTGGGAGAAACCCACTTGATTGGAATTAATTAGAATACTCTATGTGCTTCACTTATATCTTTTGAGCTAGATAGTTTTTGCTCTAGTGCTTCACATATATCTTTTAGAGCACGACGGTGGCTTAATTTTGTAGAAATTGTTAATCTCTCATGCTTCACTTATATCATTTTGAGAGTATTTTAGAACATCATGGTATTTGCTATGGTTATAAAATTGGTCCTAGAATGATGGGCATCCAAGTTGGGTATAATAAAAACTATCATAGGAAGTGAATTGGATGCTATGGTCAACTTGATACATGATAATTGTTTTGAGATATGGAGGTAGTGATATTAGAGTCACGCTAGTTGGGTGATTATGAATTTAAAGAGTGCTTGTGTAAGTTGGCAAGTCCCATATCATGCACGTATGGTGAAAGTTGTGTAACAAATTTGAAACCTGGGGTGTTCTTAGATTGTGCATCCTTATGAGTGGCGGCCGGGGACGAGCGATGGTATTTTCCTACCAATCTATCCCCCTAGGAGCATGTGCATAGTCCCTGGTTTTTGATGACTTGTAGATTTTTGCAATAAGTATATGAGTTCTTTTTTGACTAATGTTGAGTCCATGGATTATACGCACTCTTACCCTTCCATCATTGCTAGCCTCTTCGGTACCTTGCATTGCCCTTTCTCACCTTGAGAGTTGGTGCATACTTCGCAGGTGCATCCAAACCCCATGATACGATACGCTCTATCACACATAAACCTCCTTATATCTTCCAGTGACACGCATTACTTTTGTCATATTGCCATTGCATGATCATGTAGTTGACATCGTATTTGTGGCAAAGCCACCATGCATAATTTTTCATACATGTCACTCTTGATTCATTGCCCATCCCGGTACACCGCCGGAGGCATTCATATAGAGTCATATCTTGTTCTAGTATCGAGTTGTAATTCATGAGTTGTAAATAAATAGAAGTGTGATGATCATCATTATTAGAGCATTGTCCCCAAATAAAAAGAAAGAACGGCAAAAAAAGTCCAAATAAATAAGAAAAAAGAAAGGCCAAATAAAAAAAGGAAGGCCCAAAAAAAGGGGAATGAGGGGGCAATGTTACTATCTTTTTCCACACTTGTGCTTCAAAGTAGCACCATGTTCTTCATATAGAGAGTCTCATATGTTATCACTTTCATATACTAGTGGGAATTTTTCATTATAGAGCTTGGCTTGTATATTACTACGATGGGCTTCCTCAAAATGCCCTATGTCTTCGTGAGCAAGCAAGTTGGATGCACACCCACTTAGTTTCTTTTGTTGAGATTTCATACATTTATAAATCTAGTGCATCCGTTGCATGGCAATCCCTACTCCTCATGTTGACATCAATTGATGGGCATCTCCATAGCCCGTTGATTACCCTTGTCAGTGTGAGACTTCCTCTCTTTTTTTTCTTCTCCACACAATCCCCATCGTCATATTCTATTCCACCCATAGTGCTATATCCATGGCTCACGCTCATCTACTGCGTAAAAGTTGAAAAAGTTTGAGATTATTTAAGTACGAAACAATTGCTTGGCTTGTCATCGGGGGTGTGCAAGATGGGAGAATTTTTGTGTGATGAAAATGAAGCATGACCTAACTATATGATTTTGTAGGGATGAACTTTCTTTAGCCATGTTATTTTGAGAAGACATGATTACTTTGATTAGTATGCTTGAAGTATTACTATTTCTTATGTCAATATGAACTTTTATTTTGAATCATTTGGATCTGAACATTCATGCCACAATAAAGAAAATTACATTGAGAATTATGCTAGGTAGCATTCCACATCAAAAATTCTATTTTTATCATTTAGCTACTCGAGGAGGAGCAGGAGTTAAGCTTGGGGATGCTTGATACGTCTCTAACGTATCTATAATTTTTGATTGTTCCATGCTATTATATTACCCGTTTTGGATGTTTATGGGCTTTAATTTACACTTTTATATCATTTTTGGGACTAACCTACTAACCGGAGGCCCAGCCCGTATTGCTGTTTTTTTTTGCCTATTTCAGTATTTCGAAGAAAAGGAATATCAATCGGAGTCCAAACGGAATGAAACCTTTGGGAGCGTGATTTTTGGAACAAACGTGGTCCAGAGGACTTGGAGTGCAAGTGAAGAAGCAATTGAGGAGGCCATGAGGGTGGAGGGCGCCCCCCTACTAGGCGCGCCCCCCCTATCTCATGGGCCCCTCGGGCATCCACCGACGTGCTTCCTCCTCCTATATACCCATGTACCCCGAAAACATCAGGAGAGACGATGAAAAACTATTTCCACCATCGTAACCTTCTATATCCACGAGATCCCATCTTGGAGCCTTCGCCGGCGCTCCGCCGGAGGGTGAATCAACCACGGAGGGCTTCTACATCAACACCATAGCCTCTCCGATGAGTTGTGAGTAGTTTACCATAGACCTTCGGGTCCATAGTTATTAGCTAGATGGCTTCTTCTCTCTCTTTGAATCTCAATACAAAGTTCTCCTTGATCTTCTTGGAGATCTATTCGATGTAACTCTTTTTGTGGTGTATTTGTTGAGATCCGATGAATTGTGGGCTTATGATCAAGTTTATCTATGAGAAATATTTGAATCTCCTCTGAATTCTTTTATGTGTGATTAAGTTATCTTTGCAAGTCTCTTCGAATTATCAGTTTGGTTTGGCCTACTAGATTGATCTTTCTTGTAATGGGAGAAGTGCTTAGCTTCGGATTCAATCTTGTGGTGTCCTTTCCCAGTGACAGAAGGGGCAGCAAGGCACATATTGTATTGTTGCCATTGAGGATAAAAAGATGGGGTTTATATCATATTGCATGAGTTTATCCCTCTAAATCATGTCATCTTTCTTAATGCGTTACTCTGTACTTTATGAACTTAATACTCTAGATGCATGCTGTATAGCGGTCGATGTGTGGAGTAATAGTAGTAGATGCAGGCAGGAGTCGGTCTACTTGTCAAGGACGTGATGCCTATATACATGATCATGCCTAGATAATCTCATAATTATTCGCATTTATATCAATTGCTCGACAGTAATTTGTTAACCCACCGTAATACTTATGCTATCTTGAGAGAAGCCACTAGTGAGACCTATGGCCCCCGGGTCTATCTTTTATCATATAAGTTTGCTATCTACTTTTATTTGCATATTTATTATTCCAATCTATATCATAAAAATACCAAAAATATTTATCTTATCATATTATCTCTATCAGATCTCACTTTCACAAGTGGCCGTGAAGGGATTGACAAGCCCTTTATTGTGTTGGTTGCGAGTTCTTGTTTGTTTGTGTAGGTGCGTGTGACTTTTGAGGAGCCCCCTTCTGGATTGATGCCTTGGTTCTCAAAAACTGAGGGAAATACTTACGCTACTATTGCTGCATCACCCTTTCCTCTTCAAGGAAAACCAACGCAAGCTCAAGACATAGCAGTGGCTAGCTATGTCGTCAGCCAGCGGACAACAAAGAGCTTTGTATCTTTGCCGTCCGCTGGAAGACGACATAGCTGGCCCTGTTTGCCAGTCCTATTTGGCACTTAACTGTCTACTAGTAGACGATAAAGTGTCCAAATAGGCAGCCCAGTGTTCCCAGTTTGTATAGGAAGCTGCCACGTGGCCTCTTTGCTGTCTGCTAGCAGTCGGCAAAGCTCTTTGCCGTCTGCTAGCGGATGGCAAAGAGGCTATATATCCCCTATTTTTTAATCCATTTAATTTGGCAAATAACATATAACAGATATACATATACGTACATACATACATACATACATACAACTCCAACATATCCAACAACATATAACAGCATGCCAACAACATATTTCATCAAATCCAACATATCCAACAACATAGTTCAACAATGTCCAACATATCCATATATGTACATACATATCCAGAAACAAGTTTCCAACAACATATCCATATAGACATACATACATATCCAACAAGTTTTCATAAACAACTACTACTGGAATCAGTATCTTCACCGTCAGCTAGATCTTTGTCCTCTGCTAGCTGACGACAAATAAGATCTTTGCCCTCAGCTTAACAGAAGCTGATGGCAAAGAAAGAGCTGACGGCAAAGATCATGTTTGCCGTCAGCCAGCTCTTTGCCGTCTGCTAACGGACGACAAAGAATGAGGGTGGCCCACTAACGAGTAACACCTAACAGACACTTTCTTTGCCGTCCGCTAGCGGACGGCAAAGAAAGTGGCCAAACTAACATCCGTTAGCTAGGATCTTTGCCGTCTGCTAGCAGACAGCAAAGAACCGTGCCCTAACTAAAATCCATCGAGCCGCGCCGCCCCGGCCTGCCCCGTGCCCGACCCGCTGCTGCCCCACGCCACCCACGTCGCCGCGGCACCCCCTCCTCCACCTCGGCGGCCCCGGTGCCCCTCTGCTCCATCACCACGGCCGCCCCACCCCTCCGGCGCTCCCTCCTCCACCCAGTGAGACCTCTTATATTTTTTCTGTTTTTGTTGCTGTATTTTAAGTTTAGTTTAGGTTTTCTTTAGTTTAGGTTTAGAGCAGAGAGCCTTAGGCTGTGTTTGATAGCAAGGTACTGCAAAAACCGAAGTATTGAATAGTAAATTATTTTAGCCTGCAGGTGCAAGATACCGCAGTTTTGAAATATCAAAGTATTTTGATGTATTGGGAATACTCTGACCTGTTTGGCTGGTGCTTTATGCAACAACGTAAATTAGCTAGCTAGGCAGTTGATAGCAGCTACAGACACACATGTTAGCTAGTTGGATTCACTCAATGGTTTAGTTGATCGGAATTGATTAGTTGGGTATGGACACTCGTGTGTTGTGGCCAGCACTCGTGTGTTCATAAGAATTGATTGGTTGATCTGATTTGAGGTATGTTTGATTGATTGGTGTGTGGCACCTAGAGCCACCTAATATGGTGCAACTATGATTGTTGCCACAAGTATTCCAATGTGATCACACCATCTAAAATAATAAGAAGAAGAATATAGTTGAAGAGTAGGAAGAAGAAGTGTATTTTTTCCCTATTTTTAGATTACTATGCTCTTTTTTCAACATTTTCAGTTTTCTTTCACGTCTAAAGAAATCCCTAGTTTTGAAGGGTGCCAATTGCCATTGCCAACTAACCTACCAAATTAATTAAGTGTCGTTGATGTTGTTGAGGACAAGTGCATTGCTTTTTGTCTCAGTTTTCTTTCATGTCTAGAAACTTGGCTCAATGTTTATAGATATGCTTCTAGATACTAATTGGTCTCTTCTGCTGCTTGTTAGAGACGAGGAGAGGCCGTCACCATAGGCTCTGCTCTACCACACCGGAGTACGAGTTGGATGCTTTCGAGTTCTTCAGTATCATCCTTGAGACTTCCTCCAAGAGGCGGGTATATAAAAGGAGAGATCTCCCCTTCACCCATCTCATTATGATAACTCTGCTGTTTGCTACATCACTCCTTGTCCCAAATTGCAGAGGCTGCCTGACACTTTCATGACGATGCTGGACGGCCATCTGCCAAGGAATGTGAAGCTGCGACAGGCTGGCAGCGGGCTTCGCGGGCTTTGGGATGTGGAGTTGGTGATCAAGTATGGCCACATGTACCTGTGTTGTAGCTGGGAGCAGTTCTACCATGCCTACGACCTGCAGTACATGTACTTCCTTCTCTTCAGGTACGACGGCCACACCATGCTCACTGTGAAGGTGTTCAACACGACTATGTGTCGCATGTGCTACCAGGACGATGATGATGCCAGTACGTACGGCCACGTCATTGTTGCATTTGGTCAGGTAATGGGAGCAGCAGTAGCGACTCTGGCTACAGCCAAAGTAGCAGAGACTCTGGCTGCAGCAAAAGCAGCAGCAAGGATGATCCGGAATGGAGTGGGGAAGAAGAGGAGCAGAGTGGGGTTGAGGAGGTGCAGGCTGACAATGGGAAACAGATGGTGGTGGCTGAGGATGACGTAGCGACGGTCATGGCTGACAATGGGCAAGAGATGGTGGTGGCTGAGGATGACCTAGCGATGGTGCTTCCTGAAGATGGCCTCGTGATGGTGGTGGTGCCTGACAATGACCTCGTGATGGTGGTGGCGCCGGCGATCCCACAGCCGGGCGACATGAGCATGCCAATTGTGGTAGAGGACTACATCCCACTGCCTCCGCTGCCTCACCGCTCTTGGCGCATCAGGATGAGGAAGGAGAAGGAGAAGAAGAATGAGGAGTGAACTATGTCAGGTATGTCAGATCTCCAGAATGATCTATATATACTTAGCTTTGTTTCCTTCGAAATGACATAAGTTAGCTCTAATATGCTAAGTTATCTCTAATATATATGCTTAGTTTCCTAGGTTTGCTCAGTAATGACAAACACTTGGCTTACTTGTGTAAAAATGGCATAATTATGCTTAGTTAACTCAAAAATGGCATAATTAGTTAAGTTAGCTCCAAAATGACCCATTTAACCTAGGTTAGCTCCAATATGATCCATTTTACCTAGGTGAGCTCCAAAATGACCAAGTTTACCTAGGTTAGCTCCAATTTGATCCATTTTAGCTATGTTAGCTCTAAAATGACCTAGTTTACCTAGGTTAGCTCCAAAATGACCAACTTTACCTAGGTTAGCTCCAATATGATCCATTTTAGTTAGGTTAGCTCCAATATGATCAAGTTTACCTAGGTTAGCTCCAATATGATCCATTTGAGCTAGATTAGCTCCAAAATGATCAAGTTTACCTAGGTTAGCTCCAATATGATCCATTTTAGCTAGGTTAGCTACAAAATGACCTAGTTTACCTAGGTTAGCTCCAAAATGACCAAGTTTACCTAGGTTAGCTCCAAAATGACCTAGTTTACCTAGGTTAGCTCCAAAATGACCAAGATGACATAACATGCTTAGTTCACTCAAAGATGGCATAATTAGCTAGGTTAGCTCCATTTTACCTAAGTATGCCTACTTCTTATTCCACTCTTCTTCTTCTTCTTCTTCATTTTCTTCTTCTTCATGTTCTTCTTCTTCTTCTTCTTCTTCTAACTTTCTTGTTTCCCATTTTGTAGATCTCATTTAATTCACAGAAGCTTGCATGGATGGAGTGCTTATTTTCCCTTCTTGCTTTTATTTTGTATCGATGAACTTGCATGGATGGAACTTGTTATATGGATGGATGGATAACGGTGTTGGATGAACAATGTGAAACTTTTGTAATATGTATGGATGGAACTATGTGTTGGTTATGTATGTATATATGATGAAACTTGTGTGTTGGATATGTCTTTCGTGAAATTTGTGTGTTCAAACTTGTGTGTTCCAAATTGAATGAATTTAAGAAAAAACAGGGGCTATACAGGATCTTTGCCGTCGGCTGGCGGACGGCAAAGAAATTTCCCATCAGCTAGCAGATGGCAAAGATACCACATGGCAGCTCCCTGTACAACCTGGGGGTTGTCCTATTTGGTTACTTTGTCGTCCGCCAGCTGACGGCAAGTCTCACCGTTCCCTAACGGCTAGACATTGTCACGTGTGCAATCCAGGACCGTTGCCGTCAGCCGGCTGACGGCAAAGATCGTTTCATCTTTGCTGTCCACCAGCTAACGGCAAAGAAGCCTTTGTCGTAGCCCATTCAGCCGGACATGTTGCTGTCAGCTGACGGATGGCAAAGGTCGTTGTCGTCCACCTTGTATGCTTTTGCCGTCCGCCATGGCGGATGGCAAAGAAGCTGATTCCAGTAGTGAACAAGGAAGCAACAGAAGAATAGGACACTCCATCAATGCAAGCTTCCTTATCTAAAGCAAATCTGCAAATTGGGAAAGATGAAAGTTAGAAGAAGAAGAAGAAGAAGACTAGCTAGAAGAAAAGGAAGAGGAGGAAAAGAAGAAGAAGAAGCCTTCTTATTCTTCTTCTTATTCTTCTTCTTTTCTTCCTATTCCTTCTTTTATTCCTCTTCCTTGATTTTCTTCATCTTATTATGTCATTTGTGGACTAAATAGGTTAAGGTAGGTAAAAATGCCATTTTTGGGCTAAGGTAGGTAAAAATGCTAATTGTGTAGGTCAATTTAGAGCTAAGCTAGGTAAATAGGTAATTTTGGATCTAACATAGGTTAAATGGATCATTTTCGAGCTAACGTAGGTTAAATGGATCATTTTGGAGCTAATGTAGGTTAAATGGATCATATTGGAGCTAACCTAGGTAAACTTGGTCATTTTTTAGCTAACCTAGCTAATTATGCCATTTTTGACCTAACTAAGCTTATTGTGTCATTTTAGAGGAGAACAAGCTAAGTATATGACATTTATGAGGTTAGCAAGGTTATTATGCCATTTATGAATAAAAACAAGTAAGAGGAGGAAAAGAAGAAGAAGAACTTATTCTTCTTCTTCTTCTTCTTATTTTCTTCGTATTCCTTCTTTTCTCCCTCTTCCTTGATTTTCTTCATCTTATTATGTCATTCGTGGACTAAATAGGCTAAATTATGTCATAAATGGACTGAATAGGCTAAATAATAAGAAAAATACCGTTATCACGGAGGTGAAGGAACGGTCGAGGCTGCGCTAGTGGTAGACGTAGGTGAAGGACCAGTCGGGGTTCCGCCATTGCCAGACGCAGAAGGATTGGTCGATGCTTGTCGGGAGGCACGATGCACCAAAGATCATTTGCAATAATGTCTCGTTAGCATGATGCAACTGAAATGTGAATACTAGTAACTAACGACCATTCAAATCAAACTCACCGTGGTTGCCAAAGCAATCTGGGGCATCGACGGAGGGGTCTGATCATTTTTCTCACATATGCACATTTGGTTCTCACGAGTCAGTAACATTAGTTAGTAATGTGAACATTACGTGCATGATTTGGCTAATATGCATGAGAAACGTACCACGAGGAGCTCGTATAGGGCCCGGTGAGACGCCTCGTTCCAGTTCCTCACCTCCTCCAATAGCTTAGCCGTCCTCTCCTCCATCTCCCTCTCCCTCTCCGCCGCCTCCCTTTCTGCCTCCTCGAAAAGCGCTTGGGTGTTCAATCTCTCTTTCTCAACCAATGCCTGCAACACTCCACTCCTCGTTATCATTATAATCATCGACGGGCGCACACACAATGTAATTAAAGGTGAAAGAGTCCGTATAACTAACCGCCATGGTGAGCTCCGCGGGCCGTGCACGAGGCGTTATCTCACAAGTGGAGCTACTCTGGCAGTTCTTGATCTGCGGGAGAGTCATAGGACAACGTATCACTCCATCACCAATGGCGGAGGAGCCATGGGACCTCCCGCCACTAGATATCATCACCATCTCTATATCAAAAGGATCCTGGCTTGGGTTAAAGTCCTCCCCTTCCCTCATTTTCCCTTCGTCTCTGTACCTCACGAGCTTGTGGTGGGCGGAGATATTGGTGAAGCTCTCTGGATGATCTAGGTCAGACTCCGAGAATGCCTTGGCCTTCTTGTAAGGGGCACTATGGGCCATGCCATAGAGGTCGAACAGATTTGTCACATGCTTCTTGTTGTGGTGCGCCTAAGAGAGAGGAACAAAATATTAGTTAAGGGATCAAGCTAGCAAGAAGAATGATATTGCTATGTAAAGAGGTCATTTTTGAGCTAAGTAAGGTTATTATGTCATATTCAAGGAAAAAAAGCTAAGTTTAGGTCATTTTGGAGGTAACCAAGATTATTATGCCATTTTTGATGAAAGTATGCTACTTATGTCATTATTGAGCTATCCAAGGTAGTTATGCCATTTTTTATCTAACTAAAGCATATTTAGGCATTTTATAGAGCTATCTAAGGTTATTATGTCATTTTAGAGCTAATTATGTCATGAATGAACTATCTAAGATTAGTTTAGATCGTTATTGAGCTATCCAACGTAGTTATGCCATTTTTTAATGAACTAAAGCATATTTAGTTATTTTATAGAGCTATCTAAGGTTATTATGTCATTTTAGAGCTAATTATGTCATAAATGTACTATATAAGGTACTTATGCCATTTTTTAACTAACTAAAGCATGTTTAGTTATTTTATAGAGCTATCTAAGGTTATTATGTCATTTTAGAGCTATATGTCATAAATGTACTATCCAAGGTAGTTATGCCATTTGTTAACTAACTAAGCATATTAAGTCATTTTGGAAGGGGAAAAAGATAGCATGAAGAATGAAATTGCATGAATGATGTAGCAAACCACATACCCAGTGATCCCCGTACTCAAACAGGTTGGAGCTCCCTTGATTGTGTGGCACACCAACCATTTGGTCACGCTTATCCTTGGCCCTATGGTGTTCGACACGCCATTGGGGAGAGCAACACATATCCACCAACTCCTCCCAACAGTCCATCTTATCCGCACACCATCTCAGGGGCACCTAAGTTAGTCAAGAGAAATTTCAGCGCTACGCCTACGAATCAAATCAAGAAAACTAAGTTCA
The DNA here is from genome assembly GCA_021437245.1 of Aegilops speltoides. Classification (NCBI taxonomy): domain Eukaryota; kingdom Viridiplantae; phylum Streptophyta; class Magnoliopsida; order Poales; family Poaceae; genus Aegilops; species Aegilops speltoides. The sequence continues at coordinate 32,569,352 of CM038146.1, read as the reverse complement.
AGGCCTTAAGAATAGGTAATTACCTGCAAGTACTTCTCCTTACTCAGAAACTTGCCGCGACACTTCTTCTTGCACCTCTTAATACCCTTCGAGGCGTAGTAGTCTCGAATGGCCTGCACCCGAGCCTCGTGCCGTAAGTTCTGAAGTAGGCGCTTGCACTCGGCTTCGACAAGCATAGACGTGGCCTCCTATTCTCCCTCTGAAACCTTGTAGAAGGTCTGCAATCAAACAAGATAACAATGATTAGTACAATCACTAGGTAGTATTGATTTTTAATTCTGTAAAGGAGAAATTACCCAAAACCAACGGAACAAAATGTCGGCCACCATCTCGCACAAGACACCAGAGACCCTCTCCTCCGAAGGGGCCAGGGTAACCGAGTACAGCTCCTAGCTTAGTGCTAGCTGTGGAACCTGACCCTCACCAGGCAACAAGACCCACCCAGGGAAATGCTGCCGACAAATCACACCAAGGACCGTGTTGGGCCTGCGAACACCACGGGGGTGTACCCAGCCCCTGCAGTATGACAAGGCCAACGCATTAGATATTAATTTGAAGAAACCTGAAGGCAAAAGGTTAAAAAAGAGTAAATGCACATACTTCAACCCATAAGGCGCAATCAACAACCTCTGGTCGGGGGTCGTCGGCATGGGCGGGAGCTTTGTACAACCATGCTTGTACACCTTCTTGCCCTTCTCAACCAGCTCGTCGTCGCTGTAGCTATCACCAGAAAAGGTGTCCTCGCTACCATCACTAGGGCCACTAGCCTCCGGATCCTCGTGGGAAGAAGACTCCGGGACCGAAGTCTTCTGCGACAAAGACTCTGGGACCGGACTCACGTGTGGTGAAGGATCGACGACCCGAGTCTGGTGGGGCTAAGTATTGATGACCCGAGACTGGTGGGGCGAAGGATCAGCGACCCGAGTTTGGTGGGGCGAAGGATCGGCGACCGGAGCCTCATGGACTGGAGTCCGAGATGGGTCCATGTCAGAGGGAGCAGTCCTGTGGTCGGGTGAATCAGCTGGGGGTGGCGGTGAGGAAGGCGTAGCAGCCTTCCTACCTCTCCCGCTGCAATGTCCACCTCTAGCCGCCTTCTTCGTCCTCCCCCGACCTATCCCAGCCAAAGAAGAACCACCAGTCGCTGATGTCTGCATACTATCTAGCAGCGCTCTCCGGAGGGGCTGTGGTCGAATAATGGAACCACCCCTCCCAGTAGCGCTCGCAGGAGTCTTGGGGCGCTCTGGACCCTTGCCCACCATCCATTCAACACCCGCAATGACAAAAAGTAAACGAAATTAGTACAACATAAAAAAATGAATACCTGACATGAATAATATGTATATAATTTAAGTGTATCATCATCATGAACATAATAAAAATTTGAATACGTGACATGAATAATATGTACATAATTTAAGTGTATCTTCATCATGAACATAATAAAAAATTGAATACCTCACATTACTAATATTACTCTGAATCGTCAATATATGCTTCATGATCATTAAATGTATTATCATCATCACTATCAGTGACGTGCTCATCATCATCATCAATAAATGCATCAACATGTGGAAGGCCTCCTTTACGTATTTGTTCAAGCATTGACAGGTCATCTGCAGTAGTAACTTCTTCTTGTTCCGGCTCAGGGGTGAAGTCGGATTCATCACTATTGTTGTCTACTTCAATGTTCTGGGGTGGAGTAGCGCGGTTCTTGAAACGTTATTTGGAAAGACGTGTTTCTTGGAAGAATTCTCCTTCGTCATATGTGTCTTGGTTAATGTGAGGTTCATAATCCTCTTCATTGGGGGGAGGTGGTCAAACATGTGGCGACACTTCATAAACGACATCCCAACCACTGAGATTTGGATCACTTTGACAGGCCCACGGTAAATAGAAAACTTGGGTTGCATGTTGAGCCGTAATATAGACATCGAGAACATCCAAATGGGTGCTTTGTTTGATTTCGACTAGCCCTATATGTTCATGAGTCCTTCTAGTCTCCCTTGGCTGGAACCAATAACATATGAAGACTATGACGTTTGGTGGGTTTTCACCATAGAATTGAATTTCATAAATTTCTTCAACTCTTCCATAATACTCGATATCACCTTCGCCGATAGCAGAGACACAACAATTTGTAGACTTTCGGTCGGCCATAGATAGCTCTTTGCCATAGGTACGAAAGTGATACCCGTTGATGTCGTATTTTTCAAATGAACAGACCTTATAGTCAAAACCATTAGCTACTTGTCTCAATTCGGCATCCATAATCTCTGAATTAGCCTACCAGTCTAATACGAAAGGATTGTTGCATTAGGCGCAAATTAGCCAAAGAAATGAAATGGTCTAATGGAAATTACCATTGTTTTGAACCAAGAGATGAAACCAGGATATTTGCCTCCTTACTTTGCCAGAAGCTCATTCTCTTCGACAGAATCCTTTTGGATCACTGCTCCATACGAGAATATGGCGACGTATCAACTGCATCAAATATCAAGGAATAAGAGCAGTTCAAAGGAATTAGAAGTTGCGAAACAATGTACCGAGATCTTACTCGATGTACGGCCGCACTTCTCTTAGCTTGTTGAAGAGATACAGCGAAATGGTATGCCATTCTTCAACATCCAACGATACTGGTTTCCAACCACTGGTTGGTGCAAGATTCCCTTTGAGGTTGGATTGACCCTTTTTAGGGTCGTCAGCATTGTACCGAGGCTACGGATTATGCAAATGACGATTATTGGCTTCGTAGTGTGCTGTCATGAAGTTTGCCGCCTCCTCAGTGATGAATGCCTCAGCCATCGTTGCTTCAATTCTACGTTTATTTTTACATTTTGCTCGAAGCGTCCTCTGCATCCTCTCAGTTGAGTAGCACCAACGATTTAGCACGGGACCCCCAATCTTGCCTCGGCCAGGAGATGCAAAATCAAGTGTTGCATTGGATTAAAGAAGCTTGGCGGAAAGATCATCTCCAACTTGCAGATCAACTCCGGCGCCAACTGTTCCATTTCTTCTAGGAGGCCAGGCGGTAATTCTTTCTCACAAAGAACACGGAAGAAATAGCTCAGCTCTGCTAGTACTAGCCATTCATCCTCAAGGATGAGGCCACGCAACATCACCGGCATTATCCGCTTAATCCACATGTGCCAATCATGACTTTTTAGACCAAATATTTTCAATTTTTCAAGACTTGCTCCCCTCTTTAGATTTGATGCATACCCATCGAAGAACATCAACTGCATTTTCACCCACAAAATAATTTCCCTCATAGCTGGCCTTCCAAGATTGAACCATGCCTTTGGCTTCATCCAGTTTCGCTTTCCTTTCGGTTCTTGCATGTATTGTAACAGTCTATCACATAGCTCCTCTTGATCGACTCTAGCCTTATTATTATCCTTTGATTTCCCCTCTATTCCGAACAATGTACCAAAAATGGCTTTGGCGATATTCTTTTCAGTGTGCATCACGTCGATGTTGTGTGGGCAAAGGAGGTCTTTGAAGTAAGGCAGATCCCAGAAGAATGTCTTGTGAGTCCAGCCGTGTTCCTTATTATACCCCTTGAAATACCCTGGACGCTCTAGATCTGGCTCGATAGAATTTAACTAATCTAGGGTCTGTTGGCCTGTCAACGCAGGTGGTGCAGAGTGTTTGACAACTCTACCTTTGATGAAGTTCTTCTTGTCTTTACTGAACTTATTGCGAGGATCTAGAAATGGTCTATGCAAGTCGAAGCAAGTATAATTGTGCCCTGCCGTCAACCAACGAAACTCAAGAGCTCCCTTGCATGTGGGGCATGGGAACCTTCCATGCACACACTAGCCAACGAATAGCGCATACGCTGGCAAGTTATGCGTCGAGTACATGTACCAGGCATGCATTATGAAGTTCTATTTGCTAAAGGCGCCGTATGTCTTCAACCCATTATCCCGAACTTCTTGATATTCGTCCTTAAGCGGCTGCATATGCACATTCATATTCTTCCCTGAATAGTTGGGCCCTGGAATTATCAACGTCAGGAAAATGTTCTTCTTTGCATAATCTGCCCGGGGGGAGATTGAGTGGAATGACAAACACGGGCCAACAGCAGTATTGGGCTGCCGTCTGACCATACACACTGAACCCATCCATGCTGACGGCGACTCGAGGATGCCTTGGATCTGCCGTTTTTTCCTTATGTAATGCATTGAAGCACTTCCACGCTTCACCATCCGATGTTTGCAGCATCATCACATTCTCATCTGCATCTAGTTTGGTTCTTTTGCCCATTTTGTGCCATGTCATATGTCTGGTCGTCTCTTTGACATGAAAAGACGTTGATGTCTTGGTATGATTGGCATATACCGAAGAACATTAACGGGTATTTTGGTCTGCGTCTTGTCACCCTTACCGTTGTCTACCACAACATACCTAGAAGACTTGCAAATGGGATAATAGTTCAAGTCCTCGTACTAAATCCTAAATAAGACACATCCTTTCTCACAAGCATGTATCTTCTCATAGGGCATCTTAAGAGCACGGAGGATTTTGTCTGACTGGTACAGGTTTGCAGGTAGCACATGGGCTTTGGGTAGAAATCCTCTAAATACTGTCATCATCGCATCGTAGCATTCTCTATCCAAGGTGAATTGAGCCTTCAATGCCATTATTTGTGAGATGGCATCCAGCTGACAAAGCTCAGTGTGCTCGTGGAGAGGGCATTTTGAGGACTCCAACATTTCAATGAAGGCCTTTGCAGATTCCTCCATCTCCTCGTCCGAGTCCCGAGCATCGTCAAAGTCTTGCACCATGTCTTCCATCCCGGTACCATGCTCGTCGGTGCAACGACGAACCACCTCGGCTCTGGCACATTGGGCAGACTCACCATGTAATGTCCAAACCGTGTAACCAGGCGTAAAACCAAACTTCTGCAGGTGTTTACTCATTTGAAGTTTGCCCATCTAATTATAGTTGTCGCACCGAAACAGGGGTACCAGCTTAATTTCTGGCCATTTGCAAATGCGGCTCTAATAAACCCCATGGTTTTTGTTAACCATTCATCGGTCCAAACATACTGACTAGTGTAACCAGTGTACATCCACGCACGATCACTCATATTGACTTCCTACTGGACACACAAGAAATATATACATAATTAAGCAAACCATATCCATAAGTTAATGGAGTTTGTCAGTTTTATTACGTCCATGCACCTTACACACTAATCGGTAAAGATAGGTCCTAATCCCACCCGAGTATGTGTAGATTGGGTTCGTATTCCCATGCTCTGCTCCGGATCCGATGCAAAATTTTGGCAGCACCTCCCAGCTGTTCTCCTGATACACGTCTCGGCAATAAGCGGAGATGATGTGTACCCGGAGAATAACAGGGAGGCACTGATGAAATTCTGCATCGGATCCGGAGCAGAGCATATGGGAAAACGAACCCAATCTACACATACTCGGGTTGTCCATGGATAACATTGGACAATTCGAGAGAATCACCATTATAAATATGCAAATGCATGCATATTTATAGCCCATTTGAACGGGAGACGCATAGTGGTTACGCATACTGATGATTGACACCTATAGCTAGCAAGTTTCATCGGCACGAAGACCCGAACAGAGCAAATGAAGTGGGGAGGAGGAGATGTCATTTGTGCTCACCAACGAACGCAGGGGCGGAGCTCGTCGAACGCATGGGGAGGTCGTCAAACACCACACCCTCGCAGCGACGAAACAACTGCACATTTAAATCCACCCGATCAACACAAATATATATGATGTTTTGCATAACAAAATCGAAAAATATACGACCTAACTCATACTTCACAAATATATGACCCCGTCCGGGTTGGGGTCGGGGTCAGGCTCGGTGTATGGTGTTAGGGTGTTGGTGTCGATCGGGCTATCAGGGTGTCGGGGTCGGGGTCGGGGTGGTGTCAGGGCGTCGAGGTGTGGTGTCAGGGTGTCGGGGCTCGGGGGTCGGGGTCGGGGTGTGGTGTCAAGGTGTCGGGGTGTGGTGTCAGGGTGTCGGGGATCGGGTGTCGGGGTCGGGGTCGGGGTGTGGTGTCAGGGTGTCGGGGTGTGGTGTTAGGGTGTCGGGGGGCCGGTGTCGGGGTCGGGGTGTCGTGCCGGGGTGTCGGGATGTCGGGGTGTGGTGTCAGGGTGTCGGGGTCGATCGGGGTGTCAGGGTGTTGGAGTGTCGGGGTCGGGGTGGTGTCGGGGATCGGCGGTCGGGGTGGTGTCAGGGTGTCGGGGTCGGGGTCGGGGTCGGGGTGTGGCGTCAGGGTGTCGGGGTGTGGTGTCAGGGTGTCGGGGTGTGGTGTTAGGGTGTCGGGGTCGATCGGGGTGTCAGGGTGGTTGGGTGTCGGGGTCAGGGTGGTGTCGGGGATCGGGGGTCGGGGTCGGGGTCGGGTGTGGTGTGAGGGTGTCGGGGTGTGGTTTTAGGGTGTCGGGGGTCGGGGATCGGGTCGGGGTGTGGTGTCAGGGTGTCCGGGTGTGGTGTCAGGGTGTCGGGGGTCGGGGTGTCGTGCCGAGGTGTCGGGTGTCGTGTCGGGGTCAGGGTGTCAGGGTGTCGGGGTCGGGTCGGGGTGTCAGGTGTCGGGGTGTTGTGGTTGGGGTGTCAGGGTGTCTTTTTCTTCTTCTTGTTCTTGTTCTTCTTCTTTCTCTTTTTTCATTTTCTTCTTCTCTTCTTCTGCTCCTCATCTCCTATTTCTTCTTCTTCTTCTTCTTCTCCTCCTCCTCTCCTCTTTCTTCTTCTTCTTCTTCTTCTTCTTCTTCTTCTTCTTCTTCTTCTTCTTCTTCTTCTTCTTCTTCTTCTTCTTCTTCTTCTTCTTCTTCTTCTTCTCCTCCTTCTCCTCCTCTTCTTCTTCTTCTTCTTCTTCTTCTTCTTCTTCTTCTCCTTTTTCCTCTTCTTCTTCTTTTCTTCTTTCTTCTTCTCCCTCCTCTTGTTCCTCCCTCCTCCTCCTCCTTCTACTCTTCTTGTTCTTCTAAACTAAAACTAAAACTAATCTAAAATAAACTAAACTAAAATAAACTACAACTAAAACTAAAACTGAACTGAAACTAAAACTATAACTAAAACAGAAACTAAACTAAAAGAAACTAAACTAAGAAAAAGGGGGGAGGAGCTCACCTACAGGGGTTGCCGGTGAAGGAGGCGCGGGGCAGCTGGTGGATGGGAGGGCGGCCGCTGGAGGAGGCGGCGACCCGGTGGAGGGGGAGGCCGGACGGCGACGGCGGGACGGGGCGGGCACGGCGATGCAGGGGATCGAGGGGGCGGGGTGGCTGGACGGCCACAGCACGGCTGACCGACATCGAAGGGGTGTCGGGGCCGCGGTGGTGGTTGGGGCACCGTAGGGGAGGGGTGCGGGGTGGTCGGCTACGACGGATGGGGTTGGCGGCGGCGGCGCGGGTGTGGATCGAGGATGGTGATGAAGGGGAGGGGCAGGGGGGCGACGTGGAAGGGGCGGCGGGGGCGCGGTGGAGGTCGGGGCGCTGCAGGGAAGGAGTGTGGGGCGGCGGGGCGGCCGGCTACGGCGGACAGGGTTGGCGGCGGCGGCGCGGGTGTGGGTCGATGGGGGATGGGAAGGAGACAGAGAGATAAGAGAGAGAGAGGATGGGGTGGGACGGCCGTTAACGTACCCATCTCTTTGCCGTCCGCCAACGGTCGGCAAAGAAACTTTGTCGTCCACTGGCAGACGGCAAAGAGTTGGGGCCGGTGGGTCGTTACGGGTTAGATATCCACTGGACCCCTGATACGTCTCCAACGAATCTATAATTTTTTATTGTTCCATGCTATTATATTACCTGCTTTGGATGTTTATGGGCTTTACTAAACACTTTTATATCATTTTTGGGACTAACCTATTAACCGGAGGCCCAGCCCAAATTGTTGTTTTTTTGCCTATTTCAGTGTTTCGCACAAAAGTAATATCAGACATCGTCCAAACGGAATGAAACCTTCGGGAGAGATCTTTTTGGAACAAACGCAATCCAGGAGACTTGGAGTGGACGTCAAGCAGCAGACGAGGAAGCTACGAGGTAGGAGTGCACGCACCAGGGGGTGGGCGCGCCCCCCACCCTCGTGGGTCCCTCGTGGCTCCCCTGACCGACTTCCTTCGCCTATATATATAATCTACGTACCCCGAAAACATCCAGGAGCACCACGAAACCCTATTTCCACCGCCGTAACCTTTTGTACCCGTGAGATCCCATCTTGGTGCCTTTTCTGGCGCTCCGCCGGAGGGGGCACCGATCACGGAGGGCTTCTACATCAATGCCATAGCGTCTCCAATGAGTTTTGAGTAGTTTACCACAGACCTTCGGGTCCATAGTTATTAGCTAGAGGGATTCTTCTCTCTCTTTGAATCTCAATACAATGTTCTCCTCGATCTTCTTGGAGATCTATTCGATGTAACTCTTTTTGCGGTGTGTTTGTCGAGATCCAATGAATTGTGGGCTTATGATCAAGTTTATCTATGAGAAATATTTGAATCTCCTCTAAATACTTTTATGTATGATTGGTTATCTTTGCAAGTCTCTTCGAATTATCAATTTGTTTTGGCCTACTAGATTGATCTTTCTTGCAATGGGAGAAGTGCTTAGCTTTGGGTTCAATCTTGCGGTGTCCTTTCCCAGTGACAGCAGGGGCAGCAAGGCACGTATTGTCTTGTTGCCATCGAGGATAAAAAGATGGGGTTTATATCATATTGCTTGAGTTTATCCTTCTACATCAGTCATCTTGCCTAATGCGTTACTTGATGACCCGCAAGTATAAGGGATAGTTGTAGCCTCTTTCGATAAGTAAGAGTGTCGAACCTAACGAGGATCTAAAGGTAGAACAAATAATCTCTCAAGTCCTATCGCACGCTTGACGTTCGCTTTACCTAGAACAAGTATGAAACTAGAAGTACTTTGTTGGTGTGATAGGATAGGTTATCAAGATAATAAAGAGCACGTAAACACAAATAGGGGCTGATTAGATAAAGATGTAGTAAAGTAAATATAGCGAGTGTGGAAAAGTGGTGGTAGGAGTTGTGAAATTGTCCCTAAGCAATTGACTATGTTACTAGACCAGTAATCACTATTGCAATTCTATTTGAGGGAGAGGCATAAGCTAACATACTTTCTCCACTTGGATTATATGCACTTATGATTGGAACTCTAGCAAGCATCCGCAACTACTAAAGATACATTAAGGTAAAACCCAACCATAGCATTAAAGTAGCAAGTCCCCTTTATCCCATACGCAAACAACCTACTTACTCGGGTATGTGCTTCTGTCACTCACGCCACCCACCATAAGAAAATCATAAACATATTGAAAACTCTACAGTGGGAATCCCTCACGCTTGCACGACACGGAGGGCACAATAGGACAGCACCAATAATAAAACATGCAACTCAAACCAATCATAGCAATTCATCAATCATCGGTAGGACAACGAAAATCTACTCAGACATCATAGGATGGCAACACATCATTGGATAATAATATGAAGGATAAAGCACCATGTTCAAGTAGAGGGTACAACGGGTTGCGGGAGAGTGGACCACTGGATATAGATGGGGGAAGGTGATGGAGATGTTGGTGAAGATGGCGGTGGTGTTGGTGAAGATCGCGGTGATGATGATGGCCCCCGGCAGCGCTTCGGCGCCACCGGAAGCAAGGGGGAGAGAGGCTCCCTTCTTCTTCTTCTTCCTTGACCTCCTCCCTAGATGGGAGAAGGGTTTCCCCTCTGGTCCTTGGCTCCCATGGCTTGGGAGGGGTGAGACCCCTCCGAGATTGGATCTATCTCTTTGTTTCTGCATTCTCTGTTTCTTCTCCTTCATCGTTTCCTTTATATCTGGAGATCCGTACCTCCGATTGGGGTGAATCTTTCGCCCAGATTTTTCTCGTAAAATTAGCTTTCTTGCGCAAAAAGAAGAGCGTCAAGCACCTTACGAGTGGCCCACGAGAGCCCAGGCCGCGCCCAGGGGGAAGGGTGCGCCCCCCTGCTCGTGGCCACCCCGGACACCGTTTCGTGTTGATTTTACTTCCCAAAAATCATAAATATTCCAAAAAAATCTCCGTCCGTTTTTATCCCATTTGGACTCCGTTTGATATTGGGTTTCTGCAAAACAAAAACATGCAATGCATGTGAACGGCACTAGGCACTAGATCAATATGTTAGTCCCAAAAAATAGTATAAAAAGTTGCCAAAAGTATATAAAAGTTGAATAATATTGGCATGGAGCAATCAAAAAGTATAGATACGACGGAGACGTATCAGCATCCCCAAGCTTAATTCCTGCTCGTCCTCGAGTAGGTAAATGATAAAATGATAATTTTTGATGTGGAATGCATGCTACCTAGCATAATCTTGATCATATGTCTAATCATGGCATGAATATTAAGACACGAGTGATTCAAAGCAATAGTCTATCATTTGACATAAAAACAATAATACTTAGGGCATCCCAACAAACAATCATGGCTTTCAAAACATCAATGCTTCAGAAAGTTATCCCTACAAAATCATATAGTCTGTATGCTCCCTTTTCTTAACACAAGGTACCCCTCATGCTTATCCCGTTGTCAGCCAAGCAACTTTTTCAACCTTCACACAATACATGAGCGTGAGCCATGGATATAGCACTATGGGTGGAATAGAATATGACGATGGAGGTTATGTGGAGAAGACAAAAAAGGAAAAAGTCTCACATCGACGCGGCTAATCAACGGGCTATGGAGATGCCCATCAATTGATGTCGATGCGAGGAGTAGGGATTGCCATGTAACAGATGCACTAAGAGCTATAAGTGTATGAAAGCTCAACAAAAGAAACTAAGTGGGTGTGCATCCAACTTGCTTGCTCATGAAGAACTAGGGCATTTGAGGAAGCCCATCGTTGGAATATACAAGCCAAGTTCTATAATGAAAAATTCCCACTAGTATATTAAAGTGACAGCATAGGAAACAATCTATATGAAGAACATGGTGCTACTTTGAAGCACAAGTGTGGAAAAAGGATAGTAGCATTGCCCCTTTTCTTCCTTTTTTTCTTTTTCTTTTTTTCTTTTTCAGTGGGCTTCTTTGGCCCCCTTTTTTATTCAGGCTTCTTTGGCCTTTCCTTATTATTATTTTTCTTTTTTTTATGGGGCAATGCTCTATAATGATGATCATCACACTTTTATTTACTTACAACTCAATATTACAACTCGATACTAGAACAAAGATATGACTCTATATGAATTCTTCCGGTGGTGTACCGGGATGTGCAACGATCTAGCGTAGCAATGACATCAAAAAAATGGACAAGCCATGAAAACATCATGCTAGCTATCTTACGATCATGCAAAGCAATATGACAATGAATGCTCAAGTCATCTATATGATGATGATGGAAGTTGCATGGCAATATATCTTGGATTGACTATGGAAATGCCATAATAGGTAGGTATGGTGGCTGTTTTGAGGAAGATATAATGAGGCTTATGTGTGATAGAGCGTATCATATCACGGGGTTTGGATGCACCGATGAAGTTTGCACCAACTCTCGAGGTGAGAAAGGGCAATGCGCGGTACTGAAGAGGCTAGCAATGATGGAAAGGTAAAAGTGCGTATAATCCATGGACTCAACATTAGTCATAAAGAACTCACATACTTACTGCAAAAATTTATTAGCCCTTGAAACAAAGTACTACACGCATGCTCCTAGGGGGGAATTTGGTAGGAGTTAACCATCGCGTGCCCCCGACCTTCACGCAAAGATAAACAATCAAAATATAATGCGTGCCAATTTGGTCACATAGTTAGTAGACCATACATGCATGCTTCGGGAATCACAAACCTTAACACCAACATCCCTACTGAACACAACCATCTACTAGTACCTCCCATATATTATCATCACTACATCGCGAAACTATTGCAAGGAATCAAACATATCATATTCAGTTATCCACAAGTTTATGTGGGATTTTATGACTAACCATGTGAATGACCAATTCTTGTCATCTCTCTAAATTGATATAAGTGAAGCAAGAGAGTTTAATTCTTTCTACAAAAGATATGCCCATGCTCTAACAAACATAAGTGAAGCAAAAGAGCATTCTACAAATGGCGGTTTTCTTTGTGAAGAGAAACAAGCAATCCAAACTTCAAATGATATAAGTGAAGCACATGAAGCATTCTATAAAGCCATACTCAAAATATTTAAGTGAAGTGCAATGAGCATTATATAAATCAACCAAGGACTATCTCATACCAGCATGGTGCAAAAAAGAAAAATGAAAACTAAATGCAAAATACGCTCCAAGACTTGCACATAATGCATGAACGAAACGAATTCGAAAACATACCGATACTTGTTGAAGAAAGAGGGGATGCCTTTCAGGGCATACCCAAGCTTAGACCTTGAGTCTCCTTGAATATTTACTTGGGGTGCCTCGGGCATCCCCAAGCTTGAGCTCTTGCCTCTCTTCCTTTTCCTCATATCGAGACATCCTTGATTAGACACTACATCCACACAAAACTTCAACAGAAAACTAGGTAAGATCCGTTAGTATAATAAAGCAAATCACCACTCTAATTACTGTAGCAAACCAATTCATATTTTGTTTTTTCACTGTGTCTACTTTAATATAACATTTTCATGGCTTAATCCACTAATATAAATTGATAGATTCATCAAAACAAGCAAACTATGCATTAAAAAACAGAATCTGTCAAAAACAGAACAGTCTGTAGCAATCTGAACATCCACCATACTTCTGGTACCCCAAAACTTCTACCAAAATAAAAATAAACAAGTTGCATAGAAAGACAGTGCAAAAGGAATCAGAACCAATTGACGTTGGTGAAGGAAATATGCCCTAGAGGCAATAATAAAGTTATTATTTATTTCCTTATTTCATGATAAATGTTTATCATTCATGCTAGAATTGTATTAACCGGAAACATGATACATGTGTGAATGCATAAACAAACAACATGTCACTAGTATGCCTCTACTAGACTAGCTTGTTAATCAAAGATGGTTATGTTTCCTAACCATGAACAAAGAGTTGTTATTTGATTAACAAGGTCACATCATTAGTAGAATGATCTGATTGACATGACCCATTCCCTTAGCTTAGCACACGATCGTTTAGTATGTTGCTACTGCTTTTATCCATGACTTATACATGTTCCTGTAACTATGAGATTATGCAACTCCCGTTTACCGGAGGAACACTTTGGGTGCTACCAAACGTCACAACGTAACTGGGTGATTATAAAGGAGTACTACAGGTGTCTCCAAAGGCAGATGTTGGGTTGGCGTATTTCGAGATTAGGTTTTGTCACTTCGATTGTCGGAGAGGTATCTCTGGGCCCTCTCGGTAATGCACATCACTTAAGCCTTGCAAGCACTACAACTAATGAGTTAGTTGTGAGATGATGTATTACGGAACGAGTAAAGAGACTTGCCGGTAACGAGATTGAACTAGGTATTGGATACCGACGATCGAATCTCGGGCAAGTAACATACCGATGACAAAGGGAACAACGTATGTTGTTATGCGGTCTGACCGACAAAGATCTTCGTAGAATATGTAGGAACCAATATGGGCATCCAGGTCCCGCTGTTGGTTATTGACCGTGAATAGTTCTAGGTCATGTCTACATTTTTCTCGAACCGTAGGGTCCGCACGCTTAAGGTTACGATGATGGTTATTATGAGTTTATGTATTTTGATGTACCGAAGGAGTTCGAGTCCCGGATGTGATCACGGACATGACGAGGAGTCTCGGAATGGTCGAGACATAAAGATTGATATATTGGAAGCCTATGTTTGGAGTTCGAATGGTTCCGGCGAAACGGAATTTCTGGAGTACCGGAGGTTACGGAACCCCGGGAGGTAAATGGGCCTCGATGGGCCTTAGTGGAAAGGAGAAGGGCAGCCCTAGGAGGGCGCGCCTCCCCTTCCCTAGTCCTACTAGGACTAGGAGAAGGGGCCCCCTCTCTCTCTTTCCCCCTCAGGAATCCTAGTCCAACTAGGATTGGGGGAATCCTACTCCCAGAGGGAGTAGGACTCCTGGCGCCTCCTCTTGGCCGGCCCCCCCCCTGGCTCCTTTACATACTGGGGCAGGGGGCACCTAGAACACACAAGTTGATCTTTAGATCGTTCCTTAGCCGTGTCGGTGCCCCCTCCACTATATTCCACCTCGGTTATACCGTCATGAAGCTTAGGCGAAGCCTGCGCCGTGAAACATCAAGATCGTCACCACGCCGTCGTCTTGACGGAACTCTCCTCGACACTCGGCTGGATCGAGTACGAGGGACGTCATCGAGCTGTACGTGTGTCAAGAACTCGGGGCGTCGGAGTAACGGCGCCGGATCGGTCGGATCGCGAGGAGAACGCGACGACTACTTCCTCTACGTTGTGATCGCTTCGCCGGGTCTACAAGGGTATGTAGACAACACTCTCCCTCTCGTTGCTATACATCACCATGATCTTGCGTGTGCGTAGGAAAATTTTTGAAATTACTCGTTCCCCAACAAAGTGGCATCCGAGCCTAGGTTTTTCTATGGTTTGATGTTTTGCACGAGTAGAACACAAGTGAGTTGTGGGCGATACAAGTCATACTACCTACCAGCATGTCATACTTTGGTTCAGCGGTATTGTGAGATGAAGCGGCCTGGACCGACATTACGCCAGACGCTTACGCGAGACTGGTTTCACCGCTGTGAGCACTCGTTGCTTAAAGGTGACTGGTGGGTGCTGTCTCTCTCACTTTAGTTGAACCGAGTGTGGCTACGCCCGGTCCTTGAGAAGGTTAAAACGAGTCTATTTGACAAAGTATCGTTGTGGTTTTGATGCGAGGTGAGACTGGTTCTTGCTTAAGCCCGTAGCAGCCACGTAAAATTTGCAACAAACAAAGTAGAGGACGTCTAACTTGTTTTTGCAGGGCATGTTGTGATGTGATATGGTCAAGACGTGATGCTATATTTTATTGTATGAGATGATCATGTTTTGTAACCGAAGTTATCGGCAACTGGCTGGAGCCATATGGTTGTCGCTTTATTGTATGCAATGCAATCGTCCTGTAATGCTTTACTTTATCACTAAGCGGTAGCGATAGTCGTAGAAGCATAAGTTTGGCGAGACGACAATGATGCTACGATGGAGATCAAGGTGTCGCGCCGGTGACGATGGTGATCATGGTGATGCTGCAAGATGGAGATCATGAAGCTCAAGATGATGATGACCATATCATATCACTTATATTGATTTGCATGTGATGTTTATCCTTTTATGCATCTTATCTTGCTTTGATTGACGGTAGCATTATAAGATGATCTCTCACTAAATTATCAAGAAGTGTTCTCCCCGAGTATGCACCGTTGCCAAAGTTCGTCGTGCCCAGACACCACGTGATGATCGGGTGTGATAAGCTCTACGTCCATCTACAACGGGTGCAAGCCAGTTTTGCACACGCAGAATACTCGGGTTATACTTGACGAGCCTAGCATATGCAGATATGGCCTCGGAACACGGAGACCGAAAGGTCGAGCGTGAATCATATAGTAGATATGATCAACATAAGATGTTCACCATTGAAAACTACTCCATCTCACGTGATGATCGGTTATGGTTTAGTTGATTTGGATCACGTGATCACTTAGATGACTAGAGATGTCTGTCTAAGTGGGAGTTCTTAAGTAATATGATTAATTGAACTTAAATTTATCATGAACTTAGTCTGGTAGTATTTTGCAAATTATGTTGTAAGATCAATAGCTTGCATTGTTGCTTTCATATGTTTATTTTGATATGTTCCTAGAGAAAATTGTGTTGAAAAATGTTAGTAGCAATGATGCGGATTTGATCCGTGATCGAGGTTTATCCTCATTGCTGCCTGAAGAATTATGTCCTTAATGCACCGCTAGGTGACAGACCTATTGCGAGAGCGGATCTGACGTTATGAACGTCTGGCTAGCTCAGTATGATGACTACTTGATAGTTTTGTGCACCATGCTTTATGGCATAGAATCGGGACTTCAAAGATGTTTTGAACATCATGGACCATATGAGATGTTCCAGGAATTGAAGTTAATATACCCGAGTTGAGAGATATGAAGTCTCCAACAAGTTCTATAGCTAAAAGATGGAGGAGAATCGCTCAACTAGTGAGCATGTGCTCAGATTGTCTGGGTACTTCAATCGCTTGAATCATGTGGGAGTTAATCTTCCAGATAAGATAGTGATTGACAGAATTCTCTAGTCACCATCACCAAGTTAGTAGAACTTCGTGATGAACTATAGTATGCAAGGGATGACGAAAATGATTCCCGGGCTCATCGTGATGTTGAAATCGACGAAGGTAGAAATCAAGAAAAGAGCATCAAGTGTTGATGGTTGACAAGATCACTAGTTTCAAGAAAAGGGCAAAGGGAAAGAAAGGGGAACTTCAAGTAGATTGACAAGCAAGTTGTCACTCCCACGAAGAAGCCCAAAGCTGAACCAAAGCCTGAAACTGAGTGCTTACACTGCAAAGGAAATGGTCACTGGAAGCGGAACTGCCCTAAATATTTGGTGGATAAGAAGGATGGCAAAGTAAAAAAAAAGGTATATTTGATATACAGGTGTTTGATGTGTGCTTTGCTAGTGTTTATAGCAACCCCTCGGTATTTGGTACTGGTTCAGTTGCTAAGAGTAGTAACTCGAAACGGGAGTTGCAGAATAAACAGAAACTAGTTAAGGGTGAAGTGATGATGTGTGTTGAAAATAGTTTTCAAGATTGATATGATCATCATCGCACACTCCCTATACTTTCGGGATTAGTGTTGAACCTAAATAAATGTTATTTAGTGTTTGCGTTGAGCATGAATATGATTTGATCGTGTTTATTGCAAAACGGTTATTCATTTAAGTAAGAGAATAAACTGTTGTTCTGTTTACATGAATAAAACCTTATATGGTTACACGCCCAATGAAAATGGTTCATTGGATCTCGATCGTAGTGATACACATATTCATAATATTGAAACCAAAAGATGCAAAGTTAATAATGATAGTGCAACTTATTTGTGGCACTGCCGTTTAGGTCATATTGGTGTAAAGCGCATGAAGAAACTCCATACTGATGGGATTTTGGAATCACTTGATTATGAATCACTTGATGCTTGCGAACCATGCCTCATGGGCAAGATGACTAAGACTCCGTTCTCCGAACAATGGAGCGAGCAACCGACTTATTGGAAATAATACATACCGATGTATGCGATCCAATGAGTGTTAAGGCTCATGGTGGGTATCATTATTTTCGACCTTCACAGATGATTTGAGCAGATATGGGTATATCTACTTGATGAAACATAAGTCTGAAATAGTTGAAAGGTTCAAAGAATTTCAGAGTGAAGTGGAAAAATCATCGTGACAAGAAAATAAGATTTCTACGATCCGATCGCTGAGACAAATATTTGAGTTACGAGTTTGGTCTTCAATTAAAACAATGTGGAATAGTTTCACAAATTCATGCCACCGAACACCACATCATAATGGTGTGTCCGAACGTCATAACTCTTTATTGGATATAGTACAATCTATGATGTTTCTTACCGATTTACCAATATCGTTTTGGGATCATGCATTAGAGACAGCTGCATTCACGTTAAATAGGGCACCATCTAAATCCGTTGAGGCGACACTATATGAACTGTGGTTTAGCAAGAAACCAAAGTTGTCGTTTCTTAAAGTTTGGGGCTGCGATGCTTATGTGAAAAAGTTTCATCCTGATAAGCTCAAACCCAAATCGGAGAAGTGCGTCTTCATAGAATACCCAAAGGAAATTGTTGGGTACACCTTCTATCACAGATCCGAAGGCAAGATATTCGTTGCTTAAAAATGGATCCTTTCTAGAGAAGGAGTTTCTCTTGAAAGAAGTGAGTGGGAGGAAAGTAGAACTTGATGAGGTAACTGTACCTGTTCCCATATTGGAAAGTAGTTCATCACAGAAATCTGTTCTTGTGACTACTATACCAATTAGTGAGGAGGTTAATGATGATGATCATGTAACTTCAGATCAAGTTACTACCGAACCTCGTAGGTAAAAGCAGTGAGATTCGCACTGAGTGGTACGGTAATCCTGTTCGAGGTCGTGTTACTTGACCATGACAAGCCTACGAACTATGAGGAAGCGATGATGAGCCCAGATTCCGCAAAATGGTTTGAGACCATGAAATCTGAGATATGATCCATGTATGAGAACAAAGTATGGACTTTGATGGATTTGCCCGATGATCGGCAAACCATAGAAAATAAATGGATCTTCAAGAGGAAGACGGACGATAGTAGTGTTACTATCTACAAAGCTCGACTTGTCGCAAAAAGGTTTTTGACAAGTTCAAGGTGTTGACTACAATGAGATTTTCTCAACTGTAGCGATGCTTAAATCTGTCCGAATCATGTTAGCAATTGCCACAATTTATGAAATTTGGCAAATGGATGTAAAAACTGCATTCCTGAATGGTTTTCTGGAAGAAGAGTTGTATATGATGCAACCAGAAGGTTTTATCGATCCAAAGGGAGCTAACAAAGTGTGCAAGCTCCAGCGATCCATCTATGGACTGGTGCAAGCATCTCGGAGTTGGAATATACGCTTTGATAAGTTGATCAAAGCATATAGTTTTATACAGACTTACAATGAAGCCTGTATTTACTAAAAAGTGAGTGGGAGCACTACAGCATTTCTGATAAGTATATGTGAATGACATATTGTAGATCGGAAATAATGTAGAATTATTCTGCAAAGCATAAAGAAGTGTTTGAAAGGAGTTTTTCAAAGAAAGACCTCGGTAAAGCTACTTACATATTGAGCATCAGATCTATAGAGATAGATCAAGATGCTTGATAAGTTTTTTCAATGAGTACATACCTTGACAAGATTTTGAAGTAGTTCAAAATGAAACAGTCAAAGAAAGAGTTCTTGCCTGTGTTACAAGGTGTGAAATTGAGTAAGACTCAAAACCCGACCACAGCAGAAGATAGAAAGAGAATGAAAGTCATTCACTATGCCTTGGCCATAGTTTCTATAAAGTATGCCATGCTGTGTACCAGATCTATTGTATACCCTGCACTGAGTTTCGCAAGGGAGTACAATAGTGATCTAGGAGTAGATCACTGGACAGCGGTCAAAATTATCCTTAGTGGAATAAGGATATGTTTCTCGATTATGGAAGTGACAAAAGGTTCGTCGTAAAGGGTTACGTCGATGCAAGTTTTGACACTGATCTGGATGACTCTAAGTCTCGATCTAGATACATATTGAAAGTGGGAGCAATTAGCTAGAGTAGCTTCGTGCAGAGCATTGTAGACATAGAAAAATTGCAAAATACATAACGGATCTGAATATGAAAGACCCGTTGACTAAGACTCTCTCACAAGCAAAACATGATCACACCTTAGTACTCTTTGGGTGTTAATCACATAGCGATGTGAACTAGATTACTGAATCTAGTAAACCCTTTGGGTGTTGGTCACATAGCGATGTGAACTATGGGTGTTAATCGCATGATGATGTGAACTATCGATGTTAATCACATTGTGATGTGATCTAGATTATTGACTCTAGTGCAAGTGGGAGACTGAAGGAAATATGCCCTAGAGGCAATAATAAAGTTATTATTTATTTCCTTATTTCATGATAAATGTTTATCATTCATGCTAGAATTGTATTAACCGGAAACATGATACATGTGTGAATGCATAAACAAACAACATGTCACTAGTATGCCTCTACTAGACTAGCTTGTTAATCAAAGATGGTTATGTTTCCTAACCATGAACAAAGAGTTGTTATTTGATTAACAAGGTCACATCATTAGTAGAATGATCTGATTGACATGACCCATTCCCTTAGCTTAGCACACGATCGTTTAGTATGTTGCTACTGCTTTTATCCATGACTTATACATGTTCCGTAACTATGAGATTATGCAACTCCGTTTACGGAGGAACACTTTGGTGCTACCAAACGTCACAACGAATCGGGTGATTATAAAGGAGTACTACAGGTGTCTCCAAAGGCAGATGTTGGGTTGGCGTATTTCGAGATTAGGTTTTGTCACTTCGATTGTCGGAGAGGTATCTCTGGGCCCTCTCGGTAATGCACATCACTTAAGCCTTGCAAGCACTACAACTAATGAGTTAGTTGTGAGATGATGTATTACAGAACGAGTAAAGAGACTTGCGTAACGAGATTGAACTAGGTATTGGATACCGACGATCGAATCTCGGGCAAGTAACATACCGATGACAAAGGAACAACGTATGTTGTTATGCGGTCTCGACCGACAAAGATCTTCGTAGAATATGTAGGAACCAATATGGGCATCCAGGTCCCGCTGTTGGTTATTGACCGTGAATAGTTCTAGGTCATGTCTACATTGTTCTCGAACCGTAGGGTCCGCACGCTTAAGGTTACGATGGCGGTTATTATGAGTTTATGTATTTTGATGTACCGAAGGAGTTCGAGTCCCGGATGTGATCACGGACATGACGAGGAGTCTCGGAATGGTCGAGACATAAAGATTGATATATTGGAAGCCTATGTTTGGAGTTGGAATGGTTCCGGTAAAACGGAATTTACCGGAGTACCGGAGGTTACGGAACCCCCGGAGGTAAATGGGCCTCGATGGGCCTTAGTGGAAAGGAGAAGGGCAGCCCTAGGAGGGCGCCTCCCCCTTCCCTAGTCCTACTAGGACTAGGAGAAGGGCCGCCCCCTCTCTCTCTTTCCCCCTCAGGAATCCTAGTCCAACTAGGATTGGGGGAATCCTACTCCCGAGAGGAGTAGGACTCCTGGCAGCGCCTTCTCTTGGCCGCCGGCCCCCTCCCCCCTGGCTCCTTTACATACGGGGGCAGGGGGGCACCTAGGAACACACAAGTTGATCTTTAGATCGTTCCTTAGCCGTGTGCGGTGCCCCTCCACTATATTCCACCTCGGTTATACTGTCGCGAAGCTTAGGCGAAGCCTGCGCCGTGAAACATCAAGATCGTCACCACGCCGTCGTCTCGTGGAACTCTCCTCGACACTCGGCTGGATCGAGTACGAGGGACGTCATCGAGCTGTACGTGTGTCAAGAACTCGGGGCGTCGGAGTAACGGCGCCGGATCGGTCGGATCGCGAGGAGAACGTCGACTACTTCCTCTACGTTGTGATCGCTTCCGCCGGGTCTACAAGGGTATGTAGACAACACTCTCCCCTCTCGTTGCTATACATCACCATGATCTTGCGTGTGCGTAGGAAATTTTTTGAAATTACTACGTTCCCCAACAGTTGGAGTTAAAAATGTAAAATCGTGCACTACAGCCAAAGTTTCTGGCCTGCACCGTACAAACCAACAAGCATTGTAAACATCCTAAAGGCAAACCTTGGCACATTATTTTTATAATACAATGGAATTATACAGGGGGATAATTATTTTTGATGAAAAGTTTCTGTAATCAAGATTCACAAAGTGTCCGTGAGCATGAACAAAGTTCAAGGAGCTCTCCCACTTCAACAGTGCTTGTCTTTCTCACTTTCACTTTCCTTTTTGAAAAGTTTTAGGTTCCCCTCTTTATATTTTTTGTTTTTAAACTATATGAAAGCACTCAACAGAAATAAATGACTCTCTGAAACTTCTGGGTTGTCTCCCTGGCAGCGCTTTCTTTAAAGCCATTAAGCTAGGCATTTAGTGCTCAAGTAATGAATCCACCCGGATCCCAAGGTATGTCAAAGCCAATTTTAATTAACAATGATTTGTAATTTAGTAGTGAGCACAAAGTAACATATATCATGCAACAACGAAGTCTAACTCTCTCCCTATGCATCGGCATGTCATAAAAGAACAATTCATGCACACCAAGTAAAGGCCAATGCATAGTATAATCAAGTTCTTGCAATTTCATCGTGTTGGAAACATAAAGAGGCGGAGATAGAGTTCCTCTCTCATAATAATTGCAAGTAGGAGCAGCAAGCACATGCATGTTATATTCATCAAAATCATCATGTGCAATGGTAAAAGGCAACCCATCAATATAATCCTTAATAAGCACAAACTTCTCCGAAAAAGTGTAGTAGGAAGAATTCAAAAAGATAATAGGACTATCATGCATGGGTGCAATAGCAACAATTTCATGTTTAACGTAAGGAACTATAGAAAGTTCATCTCCATAAGCATAATTCATATTGGCATCTTGGCCACAAGCATAGCAAGCATCATAAAAAGGGGATATTTCAAGAGAATCAATGGGATCATAGAAATCATCAAAGCAATCATCCTTCGATAAGCACGAAGGGGAATTAAACAATGTATGAGTTGAAGAGTTACACTCATTAGAAGGTGGGCACGGGTAGCTAATCCGCTCTTCCTCCTTTTATTCTTCTCCCTCCTCATCATCTTTTTCATCCAATGAGTACACAGTTTCATCAATTTCTTCTTCCATAGCTTCCTGCAAAATATTAGTCTCTTCTTGGACAGCGTTGACTTTCTTCATAAAAGCATTAATATAGTAATTGTATTCGTAATTTTCATAGCAATATCTAAGTATAGCAAGATTTTCAGGCCTATAACCATCATCATCAAAAGCTTCATACTTTTCAAACAAAGCTTCAATTTCATAGGCAGCCTTAAGAGCAACAAATTCTTCTATTTGTTCCACATCATAGTAATCATATATACCATTAGCATAAGAAGCCAAGGTTTCATTATCATTAAATTTGCATGAAAAGGGAAGGTGTGGAGTCTCCATCCTAGAGCAACAAGTAATATCATATTTCAAGCAGAGATTCCAGGCAAACCAACGCAACATAATAAATTGATCCCATAATAGTTTCCCTTTTTGTGTCGAGCGATAATCCCTAAATTATTCGCGTTGATCCAACGTGTCTCCCATTATAAAGTTGAATGGGGTTTTCTCAAGATTATCAAAGTAGTACACAATATCTTTCGCATAATGAGAATCGAGGGTTTTAGGAGTTACCCCATCCTCATGAGTAGCAATGACACCTAATTTTTTTGGTATTGTGCGTTCCATATCCATAACTAAAGATAGAGAACAACTAAGAACAGCAAATAAAAATTACTTAGTGATAAAGCAAACAAGCACACATGAGAATATTCACCCCACGCTATGACTCCCCGGCAACGGCGCCAGAAAAAGGTCTTCATGACCCGCAAGTATACGGGATAGTTGTAGCCTCTTTCGATAAGTAAGAGTGTCGAACCCAACGAGGAGCTAAAGCTAGAACAAATACTCTCTCAAGTCCCATCGACCACTGATACGACTCTACGCACGCTTGACGTTCGCTTTACCTAGAACAAGTATGAAACTAGAAGTACTTTGTTGGTGTGATAGGATAGGTTAGCAAGATAATAAAGAGCACGTAAACATAAACTAAGGGATGTTTAGATAAAGATGCAATAAACTAAATATAGCGAGTGTGGAAAAGTGGTGGTAGGAGTTGTGAAATTGTCCCTAAGCAATTGACTCTGTTACTAGACCGGTAATCACTATTGCAATTCTATTTGAGGGAGAGGCATAAGCTAACATACTTTCTCTACTTGGATTATATGCACTTACGACTGGAACTCTAGCAAGCATCCACAACTACTAAAGATACATTAAGGTAAAACTCAACCATAGCATTAAAGTATCAAGTGCCCTTTATCCCATACGCAAACAAGCTACTTACTCGGGTCTGTGCTTTTGTCACTCACGCCACCCACCATACGCAAATCATAAAACATATTGCAAACCCTACAGTGGGAATCCCTCACGCTTGCGTGACACGGAGGGCACAATAGGACAGCACCAATAATAAAACATGCAACTCAAACCAATCATAGCAATTCATCAATCACCGGTAGGACAACGAAAATCTACTCAGACATCATAGGATGGCAACACATAATTGGATAATAATATGAAGCATAAAGCACCTTGTTCAAGTAGAGGGTACAGCGGGTTGCGGGAGAGTTGACCGCTGGATATAGATGGGGGAAGGTGATGGAGATGTTGGTGAAGATGGCGGTGGTGTTGGTGAAGATCTCGGTGATGATGATGGCCCCCGGCAGTGCTCCGGCGCCACTGGAAGCAAGGGGGAGAGAGGCCCCCTTCTTATTCTTCTTCCTTGACCTCCTCCCTAGATGGGAGAAGGGTTTCCCCTCTGGTCCTTGGCTCCCATGGCTTGGGAGGGGTGAGAGCCCCTCCGAGATTGGATCTATCTCTCTGTTTCTGCGTTCTCTGTTTCTTCCCCTTCACCGTTTCCTTTATATCTGGAGATCCGTAACTCCGATTGGGGTGAATCTTTCGCCCAGATTTTTCTCGTAAAATTAGCTTTCTTGCGCCAAAATAAGAGCGTCAACCGCCTTACGGGTGGCCCACGAGAGCCCTGGCCGCGCCCAGGGGGAGGGCGTGCCCCCTGTCTCATGGCCACCCCGGACACCATTTCGCGTTGATTTTACTTCCCAAAAATCATAAATATTCCAAAAAATCTTTGTCCGTTTTTATCCCGTTTGGACTCCATTTGATATTGGATTTCTGCGAAACAAAAAACATGCAACAGACAGGAACTGGCACTGGGCACTAGATCAATATGTTAGTCCCAAAAAATAGTATAAAAAGTTGCCAAAAGTATATATAAAAGTTGAATAATATTGGCATGGAACAATCAAAAATTATAGATACGACGGAGACGTATCATTACTCTGTTCTTATGAACTTAATGCTCTAGATGCATGCTGGATAGTGGTCGATGTGTGGAGTAATAGTAGTAGATGCAGGCAGGAGTCGGTCTACTAATCTTGGACATGATGCCTATATACATGATCTTGCCTAGATATTCTCATAACTATGCACTTTTCTATCAATTGCTCGATAGTAATTTGTTCACCCACCGTAATACTTATGTTATCTTGAGAGAAGCCACTAGTGAAACCTATGGCCCCCGGTCTATTTTCCATCATATAAGTTTTCAATCTACTTTATTTTTCAATCTTCACTTTCCAAACTATATCATAAAAATACCAAAATATTTATCTTATCTTATTATCACTATCAGATCTCACTTTCGCAAGTGGCCGTGAAGGGATTGACAACCCCTTTATCGCGTTGGTTGCGAGGTTCTTGTTTGTTTGTGTAGGTACGAGGGACTTGGAGTGTAGTCTCCTACTGGATTGATACCATGGTTCTCAAAATTGAGGGAAATACTTACGCTACTTTGCTGCATCACCCTTTCCTCTTCAAGGGAAAACCCAATTCATGCTCAAGAGGTAGCAAGAAGGATTTGTAGCGTCGTTGCCGGGGAGATCTACACACAAGTCAAGACATGCCAAGTACCCATCAAAAACTCTTCTACCTCGCATTACATTATTTGCCATTTGCCTCTCGTTTTCCTCTCCCCCACTTCACCCTTGCCGTTTTATTCGCCCTCTATTTTCTGTTCGCCTCTTATTCGCTTGCCTCTTGTGTGCCTGTTTGCCCTGATGGCCTTACCTAAAAACGTTGATCCGCACTTTAAAAGGTTGGAAGAGATCGAAATCAACGTTAGAAGCTTTATGACTTTACATTTGAGCATAATAATTTCTTTAGAAATGAGCTTAAAGAACAAAAAAGCTTTATGGAATACATGAATAAAGAGCTTGATGATATGTCTAAAGAGTTTTATGGTTTGAACTCTCAGTTTGCTCGTCTTGAAAAATCAATAGCCCAAATTTCTGATAAGCAGGCCACCTTAGTTAATAAGATGGCCGCCAAACCAGAAGGGTTAGAGGGAAATAATGATGAAGATCTAAAAGTGATTGATGTGTCCCCTATTAAACCTTTGTTTTGCAATATGAATCTTGGTAATTATGGGACAGGAGATGAGTCAACTTTAGTTAAAAGGCGTCCCAATGGTTCGGAGTTTTTAGATCTTAATGCAAAAATTCGTAAAAGTGGGATTGAAGAAGTCAAAACATTACATAGCAATGAACCCACTAACTTGGATTTGAAGGAATTTAATTATGATAATTGTTCTTTAATAGATTGTATTTCCTTGTTGCAATCCGTGTTGAATTCTCCTCATGCTTATAGTCAAAATAAAGCTTTTACTAAACATATCGTTGATGCTTTGATGCAATCATATGAAGAAAAACTTGAATAAGAAGTTTCTATCCCTAGAAAACTTTATGATGAGTGGGAAATTACTATTTAAATTAAAATTAATGATCATGAATGTTATGCTTTGTGGGATTTGGGTGCTAGTGTTTCCACAATCCCAAAAACTTTGTGTGATGTGTTAGGTATCCGTAAATTTGATGATTGCTCTTTAAACCTGCACCTTGCGGATTCCACTATTAAGAAACCTATGGGAAGGATTAATGATTTTCTTATTGTTGCAAATAGGAATTATGTGCCCGTAGATTCTATTGTTCTTGATATAGATTGCAATCTTTCATGTCCTATTATTCTTGGTAGACCTTTCATTAGAACGATTGGTGCAATTATTGATATGAAAGAAGGAAATATTAGATTCCAATTCCCATTCAAGAAAGGCATGAACACTTTCCTAGGAAGAAAATCAAATTACCTTATTAATCTGAGAGCCACTTATGAATTGAATACCAAAGATAGCAATACTTAGATCTATTCTCGCTTTTATGCCTAGCTAGGGGCGTTAATCGATAGGGCTTGTTGGGAGGCAACCCATTTATTTTTGTTCCTTGGTTTTTTTTCCTGTTTAGTAATAAATAATTCATCTAGCCTCCTTTTAGATGTGGTTTTATGTTTTAATTAGTGTTTGTGCCAAGTAGAACCTTTGGGAAGACTTGGGTGAAGTCTATATGATCTCGCTGTAAAAAACAGAAACTTTAGCGCTCACGAGATTAGCTGTCATTTTTTAATGCAGAGCTATTTTAGGTTGATTATTTTTGAAGATGATTAATAGACAAATTCCTCACGTCCAACAATTTATTTCAGAATTTTTGGAGTTACATAAGTATTATAAAGTTACAGATTCCTACAGACTGTTCTATTTTTGACAGATTTTGTTTTCCGTGTGTTGTTTGCTTATTTTGATGAATCTATGGCTAGTATCGGGGGGTATGAACCATAGAGAAGTTGGAATACAGTAGGTTTAACACCAATATAAATAAATAATTAGTTCATTACAGTACACTAAGTAGTGGTTTTTGTTTCTTGCACTAACGGAGCTTATGAGATTTTCTGTTGAGTTTTGTGTTGTGAAGGTTTCAAGTTTTGGGTAAATATTTGACGGATTGTGGAATAAGGAGTGGCAAGAGCCTAAGCTTGGGGATGCCCATGGAGCCCCAAGATAAATTCAAGGACAACCAAAAGCCTAATCTTGGGGATGCCCCGGAAGGCATCCCCTCTTTTGTCTTTGTCCGTCGGTAACTTTACTTGAGGCTATATTTTTATTCACCACATGATATGTGTTTTGCTTGGAGCGTATTGTATTAATTGAGTCTTTGCTTTATAGTTTACCACAATCATCCTTACTGTACACACCTTTTGGCGAGACACACATGAATCAGAATTTATTAGAATACTCTATGTGTTTCACTTATATCTTTTGCGCTAGAAAATTCTGCTCTAGTGCTTCACTTATATTTTTTAGAGCACGGTGGTGGTTTTATTTTGTAGAAATTATTGATCTATCATGATTCACTTATATTATTTTGAGAGTCCCTTAGAAAAGCATGGTAATTTACTTTGGCTACTAAATTAGTCCTAATATGATAGGCATCCAAGATTGGTATAATAAAAACTATCATATAAAGTGCATTCAATACTATGAGAAGTTTGATACTTGATGATTGTTTTGAGATATGGAGATGGTAATATTAGAGTCGTGCTAGTTGAGTAATTCTGAATTTGAGAAATACTTGTGTTGAGGTTTGCTAGTCCCGTAGCATGCATGTATGGTAACCTTTGTGTGACAAATTTGAAGCATGAGGTGTTCTTTGATTGTCATCCTTATGAGTGGCGGTCGGGGACGAGCGATGGTTTTTTCCTACCAATATATCCCCCTAGGAGCATGCGCGTAGTGCTTGGCTTTTGATGACTTGTAGATTTTTGCAATAAGTATGTGAGTTCTTTATGACTAATGTTGAGTCCATGGATTATACACACTTTTACCTTACCATCATGGCCTCTTCGGTACTGTGCATTTCCCTTTCTCACCTTGAGAGTTGGTGAAACTTCGTCGGTGCATCCAAACCCCGTGATACGATACACTCTATCACACATAAACCTCCTTATATCTTCCTCAAAACAGTCACAATACCTACCTATTATGTCATTTCCATAGCCATTCCGAGATATATTGCCATGCAACTTTCCACCGTTTCATTTATTATGACACGTTTCTTCATTGTCATAGTGCCTTGCATGATCATGTAGTTGACATCGTATTTGCGGCAAAGCCACCATGCATAATATACATGTCACTCTTGTTTCATTGCCCATCCCGGTACACCGCCGGAGGCATTCACATAGAGTCATATTTTGTTCTAGTACGAGTTGTAATCATTGAGTCGTAAATAAATAGAAGTGTGATGATCATCATTAATAGAGCATTGTCCTAAATAAAAAAATAGTAGGGCCAAAAAAAGGAAAGGCCAAAAAAAGAGAAAGGCCAAATAAAAAAAGGAAATGCCCAAAAAAGGGGGGGCATTGCTACTATCCTTTTTTCCACACTTGTGCTTCAAAGTAGCACCATGATCTTTAGAATAGAGAGTTTCTTGTTTTGTCACTTTCATATACTAGTGGGAACTTTTCATTATAGAACTTGGCTTGTATATTCCAACAATGGGCTTCCACAAATTCCCTAGGTCTTCGTGAGCAAGAAAGTTGGATGCACACCCACTTGGTTTCTTTTGTTGAGCTTTCATACATTTATAGCTCTAGTGCATCCGTTGCATGGCAATCCCTACTCCTTGCATTGACATCAATTGATGGGCATCTCCCTAGCCCGTTGATTTGTCGCGTCAATGTGAGACTTTCTCCTTTTTTGTCTTCTCCACAATAACCCCCATCATTATATTCTATTCCACCCATAGTGCTATATCCATGGCTCACGCTCATGTATTGCGTGAAGGTTGAAAAAAGTTTGAGATTACTAAAGTATGAAACAATTGCTTGGCTTGTCATCGGGGTTGTGCATGATTAGAGCATTCTTGTGTAAAGAAAATGGAGCATGACCAAACTATATGATTTTGTAGGGATGAACTTTCTTTTGCCATGTTATTTTGAGAAGACATGATTGCTTAGTTAATATGCTTGAAGTATTATTATTTTTATGTCAACATTAAACTTTTGTCTTGAATCATTTGGATCTGAACATTCATGCCACAATAAAGAAAAATACATTGAGAATTATGTTAGGTAGCATTCCACATCAAAAATTCTGTTTTTATCATTTACCAACTCGAGGACGAGCAGGAATTAAGCTTGGGGATGCTTGTTACGTCTCCAGCATATCTATAATTTTTTTTATTGATCCATGCTATTATATTACCTATTTTGGATGTTTATGGGCTTTACTAAACACTTTTATATCATTTTTGGGACTAACCTATTAACCGGAGGCCCAGCCCAAATTGCTGTTTTTTTGCCTGTTTCAGTGTTTCGCAGAAAAGGAATATCAAACGGAGTCCAAACGGAATGAAACCTTTGGGAGAGATATTTTTGGAACAAACGCAATCTAGGAGACTTCGAGTGGACGTCAAGCAGCAGACGAGGAAGCCACGAGGCAGGAGGGCGCGCCCTAGGGGGGTGGGCGCGCCCCCACCCTCGTGGGCCCCTTGTGGCTCCCCTGACCGACTTCCTTCACCTATATATATCTACGTACCCCGAAAACATCCAGGTGCACCACGAAACCCTATTTCCACTGCTGCAACCTTTTGTACCCGTGAGATCCCATCTTGGAGACTTTTCCGGCACTCTGCCGGAGGGGGAACCAATCACTGAGGGCTTCTAGATCAACACCATAGCCTCTCCAATGAGTTGTGAGTAGTTTACCACAGACCTTCGGGTCCATAGTTATTAGCTACATGGCTTCTTCTCTCTCTTTAAATCTCAATACAATGTTCTCATCGATCTTCTTGGAGATCTATTTGATGTATCTCTTTTTTAGGTGTGTTTGTCGAGATCCTATGAATTGTGGGTTTATGATCAAGTTTATCTATGAGAAATATTTGAATCTTCTCTGAATTCTTTTATGTATGATTGGTTATGTTTGCAAGTCTCTTCGAATTATCAGTTTGGTTTGGCCTACTAGATTGATCTTTCTTGCAATGGGAGAAGTGCTTAGCTTTGGGTTCAATCTTGCGGTGTCCTTTCCGAATGATAGCAGGGGCAGCAAGGCACGTATTGTATTGTTGCCATCGAGGATAAAAAGATGGGGTTTATATCATATTGCTTAAGTTTATCCTTCTACATCATGTCATCTTGCCTAATGAGTTACTCTGTTCTTATGACCTTAATACTCTAGATGCATGCTGGATAGCGATCGATGTGTGGAGTAATAGTAGTAGATGTAGGCAGGAGTCGGTCTACTAATCTTGGACGTGATGCCTATATACATGATCATGCCTAGATATTCTCATAACTATGCACTTTTCTATCAATTGCTCGACAGTAATTTGTTCACCCACCGTAATACTTATGCTATCTTGAGAGAAGCCACTAGTGAAACCTATGGCCCCCGGGTCTATTTTCCATCATAAAAGTTTTCGATCTACTTTATTTTGCAATCTTTACTTTCCAATCTATATCATAAAAATACCAAAAACATTTACCTTATCTTATTATCTCTATCAGATCTCACTTTCGCAAGTGGCCGTGAAGGGATTGACAACCCCTTTATTGCGTTGGTTGAGAGGTTCTTGTTTGTTTGTGTACGTACGAGGGACTTGGAGTGTAGTCTCCTACTGGATTGATACCTTGGTTCTCAAAACTGAGGGAAATACTTACGCTACTTTGCTGCATCACCCTTTCCTCTTCAAGGGAAAAAACAACGCATGCTCAAGAGGTAGCAACGCCCCCCCCCCCCCCACCACCACCACCTCTTTGCCGTCCTCTAGCTGACGGCAAAGATTCCTTGCCGACCGCTTGCTGATGGCAATGAACTAGCTGATGGAAAAGGACCTCTTTGCCGTAAATTGTTGCCGTCTGTTTACTTTAAGCGGACGGCAAAGGACCTCTTGCCGTCAGCCAGCCGACGGCAAAGAGCTGGCTGATGGCAAATCTCCTGTTTCTAGTAGTGTCTCATTTAAGATTCCTTTGCTGTCATGCATAATGCTTTGCTCTCGTCTCACTATATGTACTCATAAAACTTATTTTTAAATTGAAGGATCCAATCGAAACTCCAACTACAGAACCTATATTTTTACGCATGTTTCTTTAACAGGTTGCCTCTTATAAATAGCACTGTTGATTTCAATTTCAATTGTGTAGAGAGTTGACTTCTCATATCATCCACATTACTAGCATCACAACAGAGACAATAGTGTTGTTGTACATGAAGACCCGTGGTACCCATCTGAAATATTGTTGTGCCGTGTAGTTTTCCACGCTTTGTATTCTTTCAGTGATGCTTTGTCTGGAACTGATATGATTTGAACCATGTCTCTATTTTGATTTGGCAAGACAATGAAGTGACCATAGGACATAGATATATGTTTGTTTGATCCTTTTATTATGTACTACTTGGCAATAGAAGACTTGGTAGTTTAATCCTGTCCACCTTACTAATGAACTGGTTCACCGAAATGTGTTTCATATAATAGTACATGCTAAACCTGTTATGTGTCTGCTTGTTTCTTATTTAAGAATGCTGACAGAATATTGGGGAAGAGTGCCTTATTAAGCAATGGTAAAGGAAGTAATGCAGATAAGGTTCAGGATAGTGAGACATACACGACAAAAAAATACACTTCCGTGATGATACGTGTTTGTCAAAGTAGGTCGCATTTTTTGTCATGCATGTACATCCATGACAAATTTATGACAGAATCAAGATAGTCATACCTGTGCTGTCGTAGAAGTGTTCCACGACATTACCAAAATTATCATCATGGAAGTGTCCACTTCCATGACGATAAATCGCGCGTCGCAGAAGTGCTTTCGTCAAGGGTGACCGACACGTGGCATCCACCGTAACGGAACACCATTAAGCTATCGGGTCGGGTTTTGGATCCAATAACCCATTAACAGCCCCGACCAATGGGGATTTTCCACGTGTAAAATCATCATTGCCTGGAGGAAACACGTGTCGGCTCACCATTGGGACAGATGTCATCCGCTCATTGGACCGAAGGCGCCTATGATACGGCGACACATGGCACAGCCCAACAGAGGCCCATTCGTGTGAAAAGGCCGGCCCGTTTGACTTGGTCAAAAGGTGGCGGGCCGGCCCACGGAAAGCCTGTTAACGGCATGTTCGCATATAGCCCATTTACAGCCCACTAACATAGGGCCCATTACGCCCTATCCGAATTAGGCCCAGTAGCGTCATCTGGGTCGTCCCATATGATTCAGCCCGTTTTAACTTCCGGCCCATGTGTGCCCATGACTTCTTTCGGCCCATATGAGGACCTTTGTAACTCTTGGCCCATTAACGGCCCGTGGTGAAACTGGCCCGTAATGAACAGTGTATCACTTTATACCCATTAACGGCCCGTTATTCCATTGGGCTGTTTCCAGCCCAAGTTATCTTTCAGCCTTCTCAGGGCCCATTGATTCTTGGGCTCACTTGCAGCATTCGGTTACATACGGCCCGTTACTGTAATTTTCTGCTTGTGGGCCAAATTCAGCCCGTCATTACAGTCGGCCCGTTTGCGGACCATTAATACGTTGGGCCGTTTTCATGTCAAAAAAAACCCATTGGGCTGTTTTCATAGAGTTATCAAATACGGCCTATTAACGGCCCGTTATGGTCCATGAATAGTACGGCCCATGATTGGCGAAATGATGATACGGCCCATAGAAGGCCCATGGATAGTACGGCCGTAGAAGGCCCATGGATCGTACGGCCCATAGAAGGCCCATGGGTCGTACGACCCGTAGAAGGCCCATGGACCCTACGGCTCGTAGAAGGCCCATTGATCCCTAAGGCCCGTTGTCGGTGTCAAAACTGGCGGATCTCGGGTAGGGGGTCCCGAACTGTGCATCTAGGCGGATGGTAACAGGAGACAAGGGACACGGTGTTTTTACCCAGGTTCGGGCCCTCTCGATGGAGGTAAAACCCCACTCCTGCTTGATTGATATTGATGATATGGGTAGTACAAGAGTGGATCTACCATGAGATCAAGGAGGCTAAACCCTAGAAGCTAGCCTATGGTATGATTGTTGTAATGGTTGTCCGTCCTACGGACTAAAACCCTCCTGTTTATATAGACACCGGAGAGGGCTAGGGTTACATAGAGTCGGTTACAATGGTAGGAGATCTACATATCCGTATCACCAAGCTTGCCTTCCACGCCAAGGAAAGTCCCATCCGGACATGGGACGAAGTCTTCAATCTTGTGTCTTCATAGTCTTGGAGTCCGGCTGACGATGATAGTCCGGCTGTCCGGACACCCCCTAGTCCAGGACTCCCTCAGTAGCCCCCGTACCAGGCTTCAATGACGATAAGTCCAGCATGCATGTAGTCTTCGGCGTTGCAAAGGTGGGTTCTCCCTTAAGTTCCATGTACCTACCGAATAGTGTCCGACTTCCTTATCAATGTTGCACTTCTTGGCTTCCACGCCCAATAATGGCCATCTTCCACGCGTCGCACGAATGCGAAAAGCCAGGGTATCTTTTATGTTTTACCCCCTAGCTGTGCAAATAATCTGCCTATAAGAGAGGCAAGAATCCAGATCCAAATCACACCATCTTCCTTCCGTGAGTACTCATCGGAGCGCTTCTGACCAAGAATCATTCCATCATGGACCGTCGATGCGGCTCCTCTTCTCGCGCTCCCAGCCCTCTGCTAGGAGATTGGAGGAGATGTTCTGTCCCGCACAACGAGCTGGTGACGCTCCAAGCGAAGGGATATCTCCCTCCGGCCTTCATGGTTCCGGTTCGAGCCGGGTTGGCCACCTACCAAGGTGGGAAGCAAGCGGAGGCTACCCCAAATCCCAACAAAGGGGAGCGGGTATGCTTCGTCCCCTATCTGATAAGGGGGCTCGGATTTCCTATACATCCGTTCCTCCGCGGGCTCCTGGAGTTCTACGGACTCCAGCTCCATCACCTTACGCCCGCCTCTATCCTGCATATCGTGGGTTACGTAGCTCTTTGCGAGCTATTCCTGGGCGTTGAGCCCCATTTTGCACTGTGGAAGAGGTTGTTCTGCCTTGTGCCCCGCTCTCACGAGGGGTCCATATATCAAGTGGGCGGTGCCGAAATTTGGCGCATCGCCGGTACCGGATATCTATCCGGAACCCCTAAGAAGGCGTCCGAATACTGGCCTTCAGAATGGTTTTACATAGAAGACGCTCCGCTGCCGGACCCTGTTTGGATCGGCCTCCCGGAGTTCGGTAATGCTCCTTTGAAGAAGCGCCTCAGCTGGCGCCCACGGAGCCCCTAGCTGGAGGAAGACAAGAGCGTCCATTTTTTGATGGGCCGGATAAGGTTACTGGCCCATTCCGGGTTGACCATGATTGGAGTCATGGCAACGTGCATTATCTTGGGGTGCAGCTGCTGCGATGACAGGCCACCCTATGTGGGATTTCAACGGGAGGACGATGCCACCGTCATGGCATAAAGGGCGGGTTCGCCAAGACTGGCGAAGATCCTGTCCGGCCAAGACAAGGGGAGAAGGAGGATTTCCTCGAGCGAACCCTTTAATGGGTTCTCCATGAATAATTCTGGCGTTGGGTAGCGAACACTGTGTGCCCGACCCATGCTTTCAAGTTTAAGTTTCTTATATTATGTTTTCGGCGCGGGAGCTGCGCCGTGGTCGTCTGAGGCATGCTTAGTCCAGCTCTGCAACCCGAGGATCCAGTGAGATCCCAAGATCCGGCCTCCGAAGATGATCCGGACATAAAGGTGGAGCTAATCGACGGGGTGTTCCACCAGCTCAGCATGGATAATGCTTTAGTCGCCATTACGGCTGACTACCCCAGACTATATCCGGCTTCCCAGGTGATTGTGACCGAAGTCCTGACACCATTATTCCTTCCTTGCTCATTTCTGACCACCGTATACGATGGCGCTTTGCAGGAGGCACCTCCAAGGCGGGAAGCCGAGCCCGCGGCGGCTGACCAACAGGGGTCAGTCCAGCCCAGTAGGCGGAAGAGGAGTGCGGCGTGGATCGAAACGTCGCCGCAAAGGTATAGCTCACAGTTTGTTATTTAGAGCAACGTTCCTAGGAAGCGTTTGAGTGCTCATGACTTTTGTAGGAGAAAAAGCGCCCGCCAGGACTGCGGGCGTAGAGGTTGCCAATCCAACCTCTACCAGCCAGGCTCCAGCACCTGGTCTGGAGGGGGAGGCGAGCGCAAGGCGCGGGCCGGACACTCCTCCAACGGAGGATACCGACAGACTGTCCGCCACCAAGTCTGAGGTGGAGAGCGCCATGAACCACAGGCGCCGCCGGACAGTTTTTCGTGACGCGTGTTTCTCCCCTGAGGTGTTGAATGCCTTTAACACGGGGGACGCGCACCTCCGTGCTGCTCAAGATGGTTTAACCAGAGCCACGGAGCAGTATGTAAAAGACATACGGGTAGAAGAATTTAATAGTTGTATATGCCAGCAGCCCCCGAGAGTTAAAGTAGTTATATTAACTGATTTAAGGATCATTTGAAACGCATGATCTTACGGAGAAGAATACCCAACTGTCTCAGGAGC
The DNA here is from genome assembly GCA_021437245.1 of Aegilops speltoides. Lineage (NCBI taxonomy): Eukaryota > Viridiplantae > Streptophyta > Magnoliopsida > Poales > Poaceae > Aegilops > Aegilops speltoides. The sequence continues at coordinate 32,533,525 of CM038146.1, read as the reverse complement.
TGCAAGAGTGCAAGGCCCAACTCGAGGCCGCACTTGCTGCCGCAGGAGGAAACACAGAGACCCCTCCTGGTAACACATTATTTTAAAAAGATAAGTGGTGTGCGGCGTGCGCGCAAGTCTAATAATGACATTGCAGGTGCTGCCGGACAAGATCCGGACAGGCAAGAACTACTGCGCCAGCTGAAGGCCGGCGAGAGGGTGCTGAATAAGGTGCAGCAGGAAAGGAACAAGCTCCAGGATGCCCACGCCCAGCTCGGAGAAGAGCTGAAAGGTGTTCGGGCCGAGCTGTGTGGCTGCGTTAAGGAGAATCAGCGGCTTCGTCGCGGCATCTATAGTAAGTGCTTGAGCGAACTCCTTTGAAAAGAAGAGTTTGGCGAGGAAGTCAATTGACAAAATATGTCTATAGGTATACTCACAGGTCGCCTTGCAGAGGAGATGCCCGTATCAACGGGTGATCAACTTCCCGAGCTGTTGCAGCTGCTCGAACGAGTTCGGCAGGCAATGAGCGGCGTCGTCCAGGCTTTATGGCCAGCCCTCTCCCTACCCGAGGGCCTTGGGGAGCTTGTGGAGAAGCTTCAGGGAGTGCGGCAGCGCTTCCGTTTATGGAAGATTTCAGCCTGCCGCTAAGGTGCCAGGGAGGCCTGGGCCATGGTGAAGACGCGGTACAAGAAGGCGGATCCCGACCACATGGCCAAGGTTGGACCTGTGGGGCCTGATGGGAAGGAGATCCCTGTGAGTTTAGTATACGGCCAAGTAGAGTTGGCCGCTAAATTTTCCCAACGGGACTGTAAACTAGACAGCCTGTTAGACGGGATTGAGGAGGAATACAGTCAGTCGATTTGACAATGTATTTTAAAATGACATGTAAAATGCCTTCTAGCCGGATTGTAGATCGTTTGTCTTTGCCAACCTTTTTGCTTCAACCTCGGGACCCTAGAGTCCGGAGTGTGTCCGAATACCTTCTCGGTTAAGAAACAACCGGGGCATGCATGGAGACCAGGCGTAGGGGTCATTAGTGCTTTATCAGACAAGTGCCCAACTAGTTATGTTATATTACATGGTTAGTAAGAAACATCTTCCAGGGAGAATAGTTCCGTTAAGGGTTCCTTTCCCTGGGAGGCATGCCCTAAAGGGCATGTCCGGACAGCGAAAAGAGCAGGAAAACATCTAGAGGCAGATAAATAAATAGGTAAAAAATCATCTTTCAAGTCACCGACCGAGTATTCCCTTAAGAACGCTAGCTTTCGGCTTCACCCAGTCTGAGGTACACATCTGGCTGACCTGGCAGTAACAATCACAGAGGTGCTCCCTTTCCCTCCTAGCCGAACAATCGGGAACGTAGGGGTAAGCACAGGAGCCAGGCAACCCAGCTTGGCCAAAACTTAAGTCATATCGATGCATATAATGGTGAATAAAAGGTACATGTGGAAGTTTGACACATGTGTTGGGCATGAAGCCCTTATAATTAAGCTTCTGGTAAACAAGCCCCCAGGTATAATGTGCGCGGATGGCACGTCAAGTGTGTGCGAACAATGCGCAAGTAGGCCCTTAAGGGCTTTTTATGAAAAGGGGTGAGAGAAGAAAGAGAAACAAAAGAAAGCTGAAGTGTAAAAATTTGGACGGGGGAAGGGGACGAACTCTTAGTCCGGCGCTAGGGATAGAATCTTTGGAGGCGGGCTGCGTTCCATGGGTTCGGCTCGAGTCGGTTGTGCGATGCATTTGGTAGACGGTACACTCCGCCGGTCAGGACTTGATCGACAATGAAGGGACCCTCCCATTTGGGCTTGAGTTTGTCATTTTTCTTGTCCGGCAGGCGTAGAACTAGTTCGCCAACGTTGTAAGTCTTGGCCCGTACTTCTCTGCTTTGATATCTTCGAGCCTGCTGCTGATAGAATGCGAAACGAGCCTTGGCGACGTCGCGTTCTTCCTCCAAGGCGTCCAAGTTGTCCTGCCGATCCAGCTCGGCTTCTCTTTCTTCGTACATGCGCACTCGAGGTGAGTCATGAATGATGTCGCAGGGCAGAACTGCTTCTGCACCGTATACCATAAAAAATGGTGTGACTCCGGTAGTACGGTTTGATGCCGCTCATTATTAGACCATTTGCTCGTTCCACTTGACCGTTGGTTTGAGGATGATAGACTGAAGCGTAATCGAGCTTAATGCCCATATTTTTGCACAATGACTTAACCTCGTCGGCCGTGAAGTTCATGCCGTTATCGGTGATGATGCTGTGGGGGACACCATAACGGTGAACTACCCCGGATATGAAGTCTATAACTGGTCCGGACTCTGCCGTTTTAACTGGCTTGGCCTCTATCCATTTGGTGAATTTGTCCACCATGACCAAGAGGTACCTTTGCTTGTGGGTTCCCCCTTTAAGGGGTCCAACCATGTCAAGCCCCCAGACCGCAAACGGCCAGGTAATGGGTATAGTTTTGAGGGCGGTGGGTGGCATATGGCTCTGATTAGCAAAGAGCTGACAACCGACGCATCCATGGACTAAGTCCAGAGCATCTGCCCGGGCCGTCGGCCAATAAAATCCTCTACGGAATGCCTTTCCAACAAGGGCCCGAGCTGCGGCGTGTTGTCCGCCTAGTCCGGCATGAATTTCAGCCAGAAGGTTTCGCCCTTCCTCTTCGGAGATACACCTTTGAAGGACTCCGGTTGTGCTTTTCTTATAGAGTTCTTCCTCATGGACCTTGTAGGCTTTGGATCGCCGAACTATGCAGCGGGCCTCATTTTGGTCTTCGAGAAGTTCCTGCCTAAGCAAGTAGGCTAGGAATGGCTCTGTCCACGGGGCAATTACTGCCATTATGTCATGGGCTGAAGGTGTTATTTCGTCGGCTGAATCGCCGATTATGTCAGATTGCTCTGTGTCGGTTGGTGCGGCTGCTTCCGGTTTGTTATTTCCGTACTCCTCTTCCCATAGTACGGATGGCTTAAACAGCCGTTCCAGGAAGATGTTTGGAGGGACAGCGTCACGTTTTGCGCCGATGCGTGCCAATACGTAGGCCGCTTGGTTATTATCCCTGGCTACGTGGTGGAATTCAAGTCCTTCGAACCGAGCTGACATTTTAAGGACAGCATTACGATAGGCTGCCATTTTCGGATCCTTGGCAGCAAAGTCTCCATTTACTTGGGATATTGCAAGGTTTGAATCCCCGTGCACCTCTAGGCGTTGAATGCCCATGGAGATTGCCATCCGGAGGCCATGTAAAAGGGCCTCGTATTCGGCTACATTGTTGGATTCCGTGTACATTATCTGAAGTATGTATTGGACTGTGTCCTCGGTTGGGGACGTCAATACGACACTAGCCCCCAATCCGGCCAACATTTTAGAGCCGTCGAAGTGCATAATCCAATTGGAGTATGCGCTGTACTCTTTAGGGAGTTCGGCTTCGGTCCATTCAGCGACAAAGTCAGCCAAAACTTGTGACTTTATAGCTCGCCGAGGTTTGTAAGTTATACCGAATGGTAAGAGCTCAATGGCCCATTTTGCAATCCTGCCCGTCGCGTCATGTTGTTTATAATGTCGTTGAGGGTACCGGAGGCCATTGTTATCGAACACTCTTGAAAGTAGTGTCGAGCTTCCGGGATGCCATGAACACCGCATACGCTATCTTTTGATAATGCGGGTAACGGGACTTGCAGGGGGTTAACACAGTGGATACGTAGTACACTGGTTTGTGAAGAGGGAATTTATGCCCTTCCGTCTCCCGTTCGATGACGAGTACCGCGCTTACAACTTGATGTGTTGCCGCGATGTATAACAACATTATTTCGCCCAGGTTGGGCGCAGCCAGGACCGGATTTGTTGCCAATATGGCTTTTATTTCTTCGAGTCCGGCAATGGCAGCATCCGTCCACTCGAAGTGTTCGGTGCGCCTAAGAAGGCGATAGAGGGGCAATGCCTTTTCTCCTAGGCGGGAGATAAAGCGGCTTAGAGCCACCATGCATCCAGTCAATTTTTGTATTTGTTTGAGGTCCTTTGGGATATCCAGCTGTGACAGAGCTCGGATCTTGGCTGGGTTTGCTTCAATTCCTCTACCGGATACAATGAAGCCTGTGAGCTTTCCGGTGGTGGTACAAAACGCATTTTTCGGTTTAGCTTGATGTCATATGCTCGGAGGTTGTCGAATGTGAGCCTCAAATCGTCTACTAGGGTTTCGGCGTGTTTGGTTTTGACGACTACGTCGTCTACGTATGCCTCTACTGTTTTGCCGATCTGGGTAGCCAGACATGTCTGAATCATGCGCTGATATGTTGCGCCGGTGTTTTTACGTCCGAAGGGCATCGTGTTGAAGTAGAATGGTCCATATGGAGTGATGAATGCTGTTGCGGCTTGGTCCGCTTCCGCCATCTTGATTTGATGGTAATCGGAGTATGCATCAAGGAAGCACAATGAATCATGTCCTGCGGTGGCGTCGATTATCTGGTCGATGCGGGGGAGGGGGAAGGGATCCTTTGGGCAGGCCTTGTTGAGGTCTTTAAAATCGACACATAGGTGCCAGGATTTGTCCTTCTTTTGTACCATTACCAGGTTTGCTAGCCAATCCGGATGTTTGATGTCTCTGATGAATCCGGCTTCCAATAGTTTGGCTAGTTCTTCTCCCATTGCCTGTCTTTTGGGTTCGGAAAATCGTCGAAGAGCCTGTTTGACTGGCTTGAATCCTTTTAGGATATTTAGGCTGTGCTCTGCCAATCTGCGTGGGATTCCCGGCATATCTGAAGGGTGCCAGGCGAAGATGTCCCAATTTTCCCGAAGGAATTCTCGCAGTGCGGCGTCTACATCAGGGCTCAACTGTGCCCCGATGGAGGCCGTTTTTGTCGGGTCCGTTGGATGGACCTGGAATTTTACTATTTCGTCCGCTGGTTTAAAGGAGGTGGACTTGGATCTCTTATCGAGTATCACATCGTCCCTATTCATGGTAGAGCGCAGCGCGGTGAGTTCTTCTGCCGCTAGGGCTTCAGATAGTGCCTCCAGAGCTAATGCGGCTGTCTTGTTTTCGGCGCAGAGTGCTATGTCCGGATCACTAACGAGAGTGATTATTCCGCCAGGCCCAGGCATTTTGAGCTTCATGTACCCGTAATGGGGTACGGCTTGAAAAATTGTCAATGCCTCTTGTCCTAATATAGCGTGATATCCGCTGTTGAACGGGGCCACTTGGAACGTGACTTCTTCGGATCTGTATTTGTCCGGCGAGCCGAACACCACATCGAGTGTGATTTGTCCGGTGCAGCGCGCTTCCCGGCTAGGGATTATTCCTTTGAAGGTTGTGCTGCTTCGCTCAATGCGGCTCCACTCTATTTCCATTTTTTGAAGAGTTTTCCTCGTAGATGAGGTTTAATCCACTGCCGCCATCCATGAGTACCTTGGTGAGTCGAAAGCCATCCACTATTGGGCTAAGTACCAGTGCAGCTGGTGCTCGGGCTGTTCGGAATTTAGGTTCGTCGCTGGCGTTGAAGGTGATGGCTGTGTCGCTCCATGGATTTGTTGTTGCTACTTGGTAGACTTCGGCGAGGCTACGGATTGTTCGTTTCTGCATGTTATTTCTAAAGTCTCGAAGACTATTGATACCGTATCGGTATTGTTGGAGTGGTTTCCCGGGGCTAGAAGCTCCTCGCCACTTTTGGCCACCTGCCATAATATCCAACATGCTCGAAGGCTATGTGTTGGGGTGGCGCCCTCTGTACTGTGAATTTTACAGGGTCCGCTAAGCCATCCCTCGAGTACGGTTCCGCGACCTTTATGGGGTTTTTGCTTTTTGGTTTTCGTACCTGGTGCCTGAGTGTAATGCACCCTTTTGTTGCGGATTGGGGATGTATTCGGGGCCGGATTGTCCCAAAACTTAATTTCGGTTTAACGGAAACTCTCCATCGCGTAGTACTTTCGTACTATGGACGCCAGGTCGGCGAAGCGTGTAACTTCACGACGGCTGATGGCGTTCAAGATTCCCTCGTCCGTGCAATTATTGCAAAAAATTGAGATTGTGTTTTCCTCTCGGCAGTCCTTTATCCTATTCATAACCAGGAGGAATCTGGCCCAGTAGTGATGTACTATTTCAGTGGGCTCTTGCCGGATTAGAGATAGATCGCATATGTCTGGGCGGGTGGGTGGAATTAAGTCCGGAACCCTACCCATCTCGAGGCTCAAGGGCCGAGAAGTTTCAAAATTTGGAAGCTTGGATTGCTGGACGTTGTCCAACGAGTCCAGTCCGATGCCTGACTTTAGGTTTAGTGCTTGATCGAAGTCTGTCCCTCCACGGGAATCCGGCATGGAGGGTTCGGGAGCCCGGACATGACTAGTTTTCAACACAAGAGAAGAGTCGCCGCGTTGTTCCTCTACCACTGCAACGTGGTGGGTGACCTGGGGAGAGTTAATCTCTCTCCGATCGGTTTTAAGCCCAATCTGATTGTAGTCTGTAGCGACTCCCAGGGTGGCGATGCGATCCAAGAGCTCGTTTACGAACGAGAGCTCTATTGGATCCAGCCGCTCGGCGAATTCCGAGCTGACGTGAAGATTGCTTTTCACGACCTGAGAGGTCATTGTCGAAGCGGTGGCCGGATAGGCGGTCATAAGAAAACCACCTAGCCGAATAGTTTGGCCGGCGGCCAAGGCTCCTTTGGTGAAAATAACGTCCTTGAAGACGAGAGGAGGCATTCTTCCTATCGGTGACGGCACAGAGGATCTCTCAATGAAAGCACCAATGTCGGTGTCAAAACCGGCGGATCTCGGGTAGGGGGTCCCGAACTGTGCATCTAGGCGGATGGTAACAGGAGACAAGGGACACGGTGTTTTTATCCAGGTTCGGGCCCTCTCGATGGAGGTAAAACCCTACTCCTGCTTGATTGATATTGATGATATGGGTAGTACAAGAGTGGATCTACCACGAGATCAAGGAGGCTAAACCCTAGAAGCTAGCCTATGGTATGATTGTTGTAATGGTTGTCCGTCCTACGGACTAAAACCCTCCGGTTTATATAGACACCGGAGAGGGCTAGGGTTACACAGAGTCGGTTACAATGGTAGGAGATCTACATATCCGTATCGCCAAGATTGCCTTCCACGCTAAGGAAAGTCCCATCGGGACACGGGACGAAGTCTTCTATCTTGTGTCTTCATAGTCTTGGAGTCCGGCTGACGATGATAGTCCGCCTGTCCGGACACCCCCTAGTCTAGGACTCCCTCACCCGTATAGAAGGCCTATGGATCCTACGGCCCGTATAGAAGGCCAATGGTCCAACGGCCGAACGAAGGCCCATGGATCATATGGCCTGCAGGAGGCCCATGGTTACAACAGTCCGTGTGTTGCCATGATTATTTTGGCATAGTTACCAAAAATAGGCTATTATGGCCACCTGAAAAACACAGAAAAAGAACTGCAGTGACTACAAGCAAACAACTAAACAAGACAATAAGGAAATAAATAAGCAAGCAATTAAGGCTATCCTATTACCGCTATTACACATATTACATCCACTGGGCATCAAAGTTCACCACCAGTGCAAATATAGGGAACAAAGCAGCATATTACATACACTGGCCGTCAAAATTGGCCACCAGTGCAAATAAACACGGCAGCAAAACAAGAGCGTAACTAAAACAACTTCAGAAGAGCTCAAGAAACGTTATCCTAGGTTTCCACCATGCTGGCAATAAGCTTAGCAAGCTGATTAGCTTTGTCCTGTTTGGCGCTAAAATCCTCCAACGCTTCTTTGTTGCACGGAAAGTATGCATCTGAATGCTCCAGCGACTTCCGCAGTCCTTCCGCTTCTTGTCGCAGCACAGCTGATCGATGTCTTTCAGCTTGTAGTTGAGACTCAAGAAACCGAACTGATTCAGACAGTGAGTTTGAATAGCTTGTGCATGCAGTAGTGGGCAGTAACTCGAACACTAAACCAAGACAGGACTTTGGGGTTGTCTCGTTGTCTTCAAGATAGTCTTCCTTAGCTGTTTTATCAGCTTTGTTGGACACCAACAAGGACGTGTCACTATCCTGAACCTTATCTGCGTTACTTCCTTTACCATTGCTTAATAAGGCACTCTTCCCCAATATTCTGTCAGCATTCTAAAAGAAGAAACAAGCAGACACATAACAAGTTAGCATGTACTAGTATATGAAACTCATTTCGGTGAACCAGTTCATTAGTAAGGTGGACAGGATTAAACTACCAAGTCTTCTATTGCCAAGTACTAGTACATAATAAAAGCATCAAACAAACATATATATATGTCCTATGGTCACTGCATTGTCTTGCCAAATCAAAATAGAGACACGGTTCAAATCATATCAGCTCAAGACAAAGCAGTAGTGAAAGAATACAAAGTGTGGGAAAGTACATGGCACAACAAGATTTCAGATGGGTACCACGGGTCTACATGTACAACAACACTATTGGCTCTGTTGTGATGCTAGTAATGTGCATGATATGAAAGTCAATTGTATACACAATTGAAATTGAAATCAAAAGAGCTATTGATAAGAGCAAACCTGTTAAAGAAACATGCGTGAACATACCTGTTGTGCCATTGGAGTTTCGATTGGATCCTTCAATTTAAAAATAAGTTTGTATCAGTAAATACAGTGATACAAGAGCAAAGCAATCATAGTTAAAAAAAGGCGCGCCTACGCAAGCGCTTAAGCGGCCTAGGCTCTAGGCGTTGGCAAAACGCATTGCGCATAACTACGCTTAATCTGTGCATAATTGCGCATAAGCATGCTGTCGGTGTCAAAACCGGCGGATCTCGGGTAGGGGGTCCCGAACTGTGCGTCTAGGCGGATGGTAACAGGAGACGAGGGACACGATGTTTTTAACCAGGTTCGGGCCCTCTCGATGGAGGTAAAACCCTACGTCTGCTTGATTAATATTGATGATATGGGTAGTACAAGAGTAGATCTACCACGAGATCAAGGAGGCTAAACCCTAGAAGCTAGCCTATGGTATGATTGTTGTAATGTATGTTGTCCTACGGACTAAAGCCCTCTGGTTTATATAGACACCGGAGGAGGCTAGGGTTACACAGAGTCGGTTACAATGGTAGGAGATCTACATATCCGTATTGCCAAGCTTGCCTTCCATGCCAAGGAAAGTACCATCCGGACACGAGCCGGAGTCTTCAATCTTCTATCTTCGTAGTCTTGGATTCCGACGGATAATGATAGTCCGGCTGTCCGGACACCCCCTAGTCCAGGACTCCCTCAGTAGCCCCTGAACCAGTCTTCAATGACGATAAGTCCGGCGTGCATAATGTTCGGCATTGCAAGGTGGGTTCCTCCCTTGAATAATCCAGAGAAGATAATGAACACCAGGATAGTGTCCGGCTCTGCAAAAATAATTTCCACATTCCACCGTAGAGAGAATAAAATATACACTAGATCAATCTGCTGACGTATTATGCGGCGTGACATCACACCGCCACCAAGCCTTTGTTTGAATCGTTTCTTACTGTACCACCTCAGCACGTTAAGCGAAGCGGTTTCCTTGGCACGTCTTGTCGAAGCTGAGATCGTGTTCCCCTTATCCCGGGATTCTCATCAATACGTGCGTGGGTAACCCAACCATTCCCGTCGCCACGCCTCCTCTATCGAAGGGAATCCCAAGCGGTCCTTGAGGCGGCCCTTGGTATTTCTTCCCTTATAAGAGGACCAAGGCCTGTCCTTGTTTTCAATCTCGCATCGAATCTTTTCTCCGCTCCCGGTTCCAACACCCGAGCCTCAGATTGGCGCTTGGATCCTCAACCATGTCGGCTCCGGCTGCGGGGCGGTGGATGCCCTCCTCCGTCACGGAGGAGGACATAATGAAGTTGCGTGAAGCCAAGTACACGGCCTCGAGGTTTCGCTGGGTTGCCTGCCCAAGGGCAGGCCGTGCCCGCCCGAGCCGGTGAATACGTCGTTTCGTATCCCACCTCCGTCGGGGTTTAGGCTTCCCGACGGATCCCTTCGTGAGAGGGCTCCTATTCTACTATGGGCTAGACTTTCACGACTTGGCTCTGGAGTCCATCCTCCACATCTCCGCATTCGTCATCGTCTGCGAAGCTTTCCTCTGCGTCGTTCCCCACTTCGGCTTATGGCTGAAGACCTTCAAGGTGGAGCCGAAGATCATCGGGGGGCGTCAAGCGAATCTTGGCGGCGACCATAAGCAAAAGGCTGATGCCCGTGGCGAGGTTCCTTCAAGAGGAACTCGGACTGTGGCAGCAGGAGTGGTTCTACATTACCGCTCCGAAGGGCAGCAGGCAAAAGCCGCCGCCTTCATTCCGCCCGGGACCTCCACGCCAGCTAATATCCTGGGTCAACCAAGGGCTCAATTGGGGGCCGTCCGAAGACGTGCCCTTACTGCAGGGCCGGATTCGAGACCTCCAGGCGAGGGAGATCGACCTGATCAAGGTGATGCAGGTCATGCTAATCAGGCACAATCTGCCCTGCAAACGCCGTCCTCTCCGTTTATGGGAGTTCAACCCGGAGGGACCTCGGATTCTCCAACACTTAATGGGTGCGACACCCGTGGAGATGTACAAGTTGTTCTTCGGACCGCAGGTGGCGTGTCCGGATTCAGCCGAGGATGCAGGCCTAAGCCGTGATCGCCCGGATACTCAGGTAAATAGCTCAGAGTCCGGACATTCTGTTTATATGCCATTCTAAAGTTCGCCTCCTGACCCCTTGTTCTTTACAGGAATGGGTGGCGCGATCAAGGCTGATAAGGTGTCCGGCCCCCCCTCCCAGAGACCGCACTGGAGCCCGTGCTGGTCAGAATGTTGGAGGTTGCGCCCACAGAAGGGGGCGACGGGGAAAATAAAGGAGCTAATATTTCGCCCAAAGGGGCAACTGAAGAGGGGGGAACCAAGAATCCCTCCCTTCAGGGGGAGAAGAGGACCGCCTCCGATGATCCGGAGGCCACAACCCCTAAGCATGGGAAGAAATCTTCACTGGGGGGTCCGGCATCCGGAGAGAATCCGGGCGCGCAATCATCGCCGAAGGACCAGCCCTCCAACGAGCCGTGAGTATGAAAGAGGAAGTTAATTAGTAAGGAAATACCTTCATTTGTGCTTCTGTGGGAACCGAAATATTTATATTGCAGTTCGGATCTGCAGCCTTCTCAGATGAGTTCCTCTTGAGGACCTTCTTCCGGAGATGATGGAAGCGTCGCCTCCGTCTGCTGCGCGCCGCCAGATGAGGCAAGCGAGCGAAGTGTAAATCACGGAGGTATCCCGAGTCCGGAGGGCGAGTTCGGCACCCACTAGTGTCAGCGGGAGGCGAAGAGTCTGCTTGAGAGGGCGTCCATTTCAGAAGATCACCGTGCGTTGATGCGTATGGTGGTTGGAAGGATTTCGTCCGCCGAAAGCGGATTGCGTAATGCCGCCATAAGTCTGCTGGCAGGATTTGAGGTATGCGAGAATGACGCACCCCTTTGTCTTTTAACAGTTTTGCATATAACAATGCGCCCTGTATAGATAGTAGCCCCTGAGACTCAGTAGGTTGTCGAAAACGACAGCGTACCGAGGATCGAAATCTAAAGTAAGTAATTCCGTCATTCCTATGCAGGTGGAGGATAGTCCGGGGGCTATCCGGGCTAGTGAGTTTGCCGAATTAACTCGGCAACTTGACTTGGCAGATGAGGACATCGCACTTGTCAACAGGCGACTTAACGAGTCGCAAGGTAAAAGAGTTCTCGGCAGTCGCTTTATTAAGGGAGTCAAAGCCCGCCTCTGATAAATTATATGATGTTAAATGCAGGCGGTGCTGCTGCTTTGTGGAGAGCCTTCAGGCGAACTTGCTCTAGCTAAGGAGCAAGCCCGAAGGAGTGGCGGCTGCCTCGAGGCGGCCGAGGAGTTGAAAGCCAAAAAGGCTGCGCCTTTGCCTAAGCGAGGCGGAGGTGGCCAATTGGCCATGAAATTAAAGGATGCTACCGACCACAATGAGGCTCTTGAAAAGGCGCTTATCGGGCGGGAAGACCTGAAGAAGGCCACCGCCGAAGCCAAGGATGCCCGCTCGCAATCTGAGCTATGAAGGAGGAACTGCGCCGGGCGGAGTGATCGTGGTGGCAAGCCTATTCTGCTGCGTTGCGGTTTATGGATGCAAAGTATGCTCAATTTGGCGGTTGTGGAGTCCGGAGGATCCGTATATGGACTTAGCTGCGGTCACGGCTTATGCCGTTAAGCACTTCCGGGCCGGGAGGATCACGAGGCGGAAGAGCTATATTGGTCTCAATTCCACAGCGGATCGCTCACTTCCGTTGACGGACCGGTTGGCCGAATGGGCTGAGCTAAATAGATTGTCCGGACTTGCCATGACTGACATCGTGGCCCATGGATGGACGAGAGAGGTCAAAGCGACGAGCTACTTGGCTTACTCCAGCAATTCCTTGGGCGGTGCCGCATATAAAGGAGATGAAGCGGTCGGCCTGCGCCGGTAGCGGATGGCTCTTTCCCGTGTGAAAGAGCATTGTCCGGAGATGGATGCCACCGCTGTTGCCGCCCAGGGTTCGGATGAAAACCGGCTCCCTGCCGAGCACTACTTCGGGGAAGTTATGGGTGGCACTCGTATAATAGAGTCGCAGTGCTCGAAAAATGTCATGTTCAAATGAACGCATTAGCTTGTAAATCGATGATTATGTTACAACTGCTTTTTATACTTGTGCATCCCAAGTAGTAAAACTTCTCCTGTGCGGCCGTTTACGTATACTTTTGTATAACGAAAGATGGCAGTCTTGACTCAGCCCCACGCACAAGGTGCGGGGTGTTCTAAAATAGCGTTTTCACACTTAATCCGGCGTCTCGGTCTGTTTAAGGAGGTGGTAGCGTAGCGAACAAGGCAATCCGGACTATAATGCTTTATCACTTTCACTTAGCCAGTGGAGCTCGAGGGTGGGGCTACGATATAGCCCCTGGTGGCACCGCACATCTCTGAATTCGGGGTGCGTAAGTGCCTGACCGGGAAACGGTCCTTCATCAAAGCGGGGAATTCTAAACATTCCATTAGTCGATCGAGTGGTTGACCAGTCTCTCGTTGTATCATGACGGTCAGTTTTGGCTTTCTCTCTTGAGGTGCTCGCCCAGCCGAGGCTGGGGCACAATCGCGATAGTTCTCCTGGTGCGCGTTAGCCGATGATCTGAGCGTAAGGCAGCAAAACACGAGGCCGAGCAAACCCAACATTTGACCAAAGACATGATTGGAGCTGATGCATATAATGCCTAACTTGAGGCGCGAACACTCCCTAAGGTGTTCGGTCTTTATAATAATGGGCAGAGGTGCCCTAAGCCCCTAGTGTCCAGGTACGGGCATGGTATTCTGACGCGGCCGATGCCAAAATGTCAGGCTCCGCTTTGGCTATAGGAAGAAACCAAGGGATAACAACAACAAGAGACAGTAAAAAAAAGGTCTACGCAGGGTCTTAATCTGAAAAGAATCCTCACAACGGGTCCCTGCTGCACGTCTGCGCCTGTGTCTCCATTGCGCCGTTTGTCCTGGACGGGTATGCGCGTTGTTCATCTGTTAAAAAGAGAGGAACGTTTAGTTTGAAAATAAATGGTGCGAAAAATATGTGAAAAAAGAAGAAATAATTAAAGCGGGGTTTGCATGAACCCGCGGTTGTTTAATGCACGCAGCCTGTGAAGGGGTATGCGGCTAAAGAACCCTAACTGTTTAAGCGGATTCGCCTATCCGAGTCCGGGTCTTTAAGTGACCCTCGCACTAAAATGGCGCCACCTTGGACGGGCATCTTGAGTGTAAAAGGCGCATGTCACGGTATGGCGTTGAAGCGGACAAAAGCCTTCGTCCCAAGAGTGCTTGATATTCACTTTCAAATGGGACGATATGAAAAATTAATTTTTCGCGTCGAGAATTGTTCGGCGATCCGAACACGACTTCTAGTAATATGGAGCCTGTGCACTTGGCGTAAGGGCCCGGCATCACTCCTTTGAAGGAAGTGCGGCTGAGTCGGATTTTAGCAGGGTTTACCCCCATCGTACGGATTGTTTTTGAATACAACAAGTTTAAGTCGCTGCCTCCGTCCATTAGGACATGAGTAAACTGTAATCCGTCTATTATGGGATTGATGTCGAAGTCCGTGCGCATTTGAACGCTTCGAGTAGTCGGTGGTGAAAGTGATTGGTTTGATATCAATCTCTACGATCTGCTTTGGGTTGGACCGTCTGAAGCTCTTTTGAAAGTGCCGCACTATCTTTCCATATTATCACGTGAAGTGAGTTTCTTGCTTTGACCCCTTGTGGGAAAGTCTTTTGTTTTCGGTGCTCTGCTGGTGGGGTTTATCTTCTTCGCTGCAGCGTCGAGCCCCTTGTGTTCGGCATTTAGTCGGCGGACTGTTTAAAACCCAACAATCCTGTGGGTGTGATTTGCGAGGCCTTAGAGTCTTGTGGATTTGACATATCCGACCCAAAATCTTGTGTAAGTTGGACAATTCGTCACTGTCATCCTTTAGAGGCTGTGTTTTATTACTGGGCCGCGAGCTTTTAAATCCGGCGTTGACTGCCGTGCTCTTTGGGCTTTTCTCTTTATTCCGGCGCTGCTCTTTTCTGCGCCGTGATTTTCCGTTTCCATCTCTTATTTCGGATGTACTTGGGTCACTGGTGCTGCATCTTGCTAACCAGCTATCCTCTCCCGCACAAAAGCGGGTCATGAGGCTTGTTAGTGCGGACATTGTCCTCGGCTTCTCTTGAACGAGATGCCTGGCGAGCCATTCGTCTCGGACATTGTGCTTGAAAGCTGCTAAGGCTTCGGCGTCGGGACAGTCGACTATCTGGTTCTTTTTGGTAAGGAACCTGTTCCGAATTTCATGCTGACTCTGGGCTGTTGAGTTATGTGACTTAGATCATACGCATCCGAAGGGCGGACATAAGTCCCTTGAAAATTTGCTCTAAACGCGTCCTCGAGCTCTTCCCAACTTCCAACTGTGTTTTCTGGGAGGCTTTTAAGCCAATGATGGGCTGGCCCTTTGAGCTTGAGGGGTAGGTATTTTATGGCGTGGAGATCGTCTCCTCTGGCCATGTGTATATGTAGTATATAATCTTCTATCCAGACTCCAGGGTCTGTTGTTCCATCATAGGCCTCTATGTTTATGGGCTTAAATCCCGCTGGGAATTCATGGTCCAGCACCTCATCGGTGAAACATAGTGGGTGTGCGGCACCCCTGTATTTGTGTGTGCTGCTATCATCGGACACTTGGCGTGTTGCCTTGCTTCTTGGGGCCTTCTCCTTTGGCCCGTAGATGGACCTGGCTGGGCCACCTATCCTTTCGAGTTCGTTGGTGGATTTATGTGTGGCGCCGCTTTCATAATTTGGCCTGTCATCTGGCCGTCTATCCAACCAGGCAGCCCCTTTATTTTTGGACGGTGGAGGCTCTTTGGCCTCTTCGTGAATGGTCAGTAGGAGCTTGCGCCGGGTAGCTCTTTGATTGGTGGCCATTGCCGTATTTATCTGCGGTTTTGAGCAATTTGCTCCATCGCATTACGAGTGTGTCTTCGCTGTTTTGAGCCTCCGTTTTCCTTCTTGAGGCTTCTGTAATCTTGTGAGTCTTTTAGGAGGTTCTTACTCTCCGGCGACGTGTCCGGCGTACGGTTGTCCGGACTGTTGTTCTCGCCGGGCTTGGGTTGATTATCTGACTCGTCTGGTTTGGACGGTTGCTTGTTTGCATGTTCGTCGTCCGATTGTGAGCCCTGCCCTATTGCGGGCTCCTTGGGAGTGTTGTTGTCGTCGAGGCGGGACTTAGGGCGGCGTCTACGCCGTCGTTTTGGTCGTTTATCGGCCGGATCATCTTCTGCCGCGGCCCGATGGTCCTCGTTATCGCTCCCCTTCGGGGTGTCCACCATATATATGTCATGAGACAAGGCGGTCCTGTCGTGCTGTATAAGCTCTGTTTTTTCTTCGTCTCTGGCGTCGTCGTCCATAGCGTTGATGTCTTCGGAGTCGTAGTCTAGCATGTCGGTTAGATCGTCGACAGTGGCTACAAAGTGGGTGGTGGGTGGGATCTGAATTTCTTCGTCGCCCGAACCCCAACCATCCTGGCCATAGTCCGGCCAGGACTCTCCTGATAACGAGAGATGCTTTAGTGAATTCAGGATATCGCCAAAAGCGAAATCTTGACATATGTCATGGCGGTGAGTTCCATAACTGGCGCCCAATCCGGATCGATTGGTAGGGGCGCGGGAGGTTCGGAGTCCGGTGAGGAGTCCGGCACCTCGGAATCACGAGTTTCGCAGGGGACAAGATCAGTGTTCGGCTCCATCGCCGTGAGTGTTGAAGCCCCCAGGGCGGCGTCTATCCACCGGCCCTCGATGTGGGCGATCGGCTCTGGACTAATGGCCGAAACGGATCCGGGTGCGGCCACCAAGGCACTGTTCTGCGGCAGAGCTAGATCGTGCCCATCGCCATAGTGCGGCGCGCTTGGCTGTGGCTCGAGTCCGTTGAAGATCAAGTCTCCGCGGACATTGGCCGTGAAGTTTAAGCTTCCAAATCTGACCTGACAGCCAGGGGCGTAGCTTTTGATCTGCTCCAGATGGCCAAGTGAATTGGCCCGCAGTGCAAAGCCGCCGAATACGAAGATCTGTCCGGGGAAAAAAGTCTCACCCTGGACAGCGATGTTGGTCGAAGATGCCATCAAGCCTGTCGGTGACGACACAAAGGAGCTCTCAATGAAAGCACCAATGTCGGTGTCAAAACTGGCGGATCTCGGGTAGGGGGTCCCGAACTGTGCGTCTAGGCGGATGGTAATAGGAGACGAGGGACACGATGTTTTTACCCAGGTTCGGGCCCTCTCGATGGAGGTAAAACCCTCGTCTGCTTGATTAATATTGATGATATGGGTAGTACAAGAGTAGATCTACCACGATATCAAGGAGGCTAAACCTAGAAGCTAGCCTATGGTATGATTGTTGTAATGTATGTTGTCCTACGGACTAAAGCCCTCTGGTTTATATAGACACGGAGGAGGCTAGGGTTACAGAGTCGGTTACAATGGTAGGAGATCTACATATCCGTATTGCCAAGCTTGCCTTCCACGCCAAGGAAAGTACCATCCGGACACGAGCCGGAGTCTTCAATCTTCTATCTTCGTAGTCTTGGAGTCCGGCGGATAATGATAGTCCGGCTGTCAGGACACCCCCTAGCCCAGGACTCCCTCACATGCGCTTTGGTCAGTAAAGTGCAAGGCGGTGGCAAAACACACAATTAACGCCTAGCGCTTTTTTGAACTATGATAGCAATGGAATCTTAAATTAGAACAGTTGTTCTTCAGTTTTAGGCACTTGTTCTACATGAGCAGTCTGATAAGGCCTTAAGAATATAATACTTAAAATAGAAAATGAGCTCATAGGCCTTACCATATTCTTGGTTGGGACGATCTGAACAAAGGCGTTCCAGTCATCATCCGATAAATGTGTCTTAGGAGAGCGTAAGGGAATTTGATGAGTTTCTTTTCCGGTGAAATACGTTTTCTTGAGTAATTCGATCTGCCACCAAGCATTCTTGAAGATAGCAGAGGTATTAGCACAGGTTACCTCATCCTGAGTTTCCAAATCGGTCCTTCTCTATAGAGAAAAATGGGAAAATTTGCTGTATTATAACCATCATGGAGGTAGGATGTATGGGACGAAGCAAAGTAATTGCCATGAATAACATTACTTACACATAACTCCTGGACAAACACTTGCAACTGGCATTTTCCTTCGTCTTCAGTATAATATTTCCAAGATGGGAAGATACGCACATACGATTTAACAACATCAAATGCGATAGATGCTAAACTATGACTGGCTGGTTGTGCTTCCTCCAAAGGAATAGGCGTACTAACTGGTGGAGTTGGGGTTCGCCGTGATAGTACAGGCCCTTTGGGCACTGGAGCTACCTTACTAACAGCTCTTGTTTGGAGCTCTGTGGTGGAGATGGTGCTGTGTCAACAGGAACTGGGTTACTATTGGCTGGGGTTGGGGTTAGATTGGGTGAAGCTAGTTCTCAGTCCGTCGCAGTGGGGGTACAATCTACGAGAGTTTGGGTTATGTGTGGTAGGGCTGGTTCTTGTGCATGTACTACCGGGGTGCTATCTCCACCAAGAGGTAGCACTATTTTATTGGAAGACCGTGTTTTTATTCCGCTAGATACTGGCATCACCCGCTCCAATTCAAATGGCTGATAAACAGGAAACATAGTTGAATGTACAGACATTGTATGAGAGACAGATGCAATAGATAGTGTGGAAAAAAGAGGGCATGAAATAGTTGACATGTATATTGTTTAACTAAAACGGATAGCATGACATAATTTCACATATATGATGTCTATCTAAACTGGATAGCATAGCATAACATAATTCAAAGATATGATGAATAACTAAACAGGATCGCATGACATAATTCACCTACATGTTATCTAAGTAATCAGGATCGCATCATTTAATTCACATATGTGATTTATATGCTAAACAGAGGGCATTCGATATGATGTTTGAACTAAGAACATGGTGTTGAATATTGTGTATATGATGTCTAAACTATGCAATGAAAGACACCGTATGCATGATATGAGTAGTATAACCATGCCAAGTTAGAGCATACACCTCATTAGGGGAATAGGACTGGTCATCTGTCTCTGAATCCATCTCTGAGGAGCTATCGGGACCCAATAAGAAATCTGCTTCGACAGGTAGCACTATCTGCTCTGAAGACCTTGTTTTCACTCCAGGTTTTTCCATCTCCCACCCAAATGGATGATTCATAGGAAGAGTAGTTTAATGTACAAACATTGTCGACAAATGGAAATGTAATGAAGAAAAGGATGGGCAAGATATCATTCAAATATATGATGCCTGGTTAAACAGGATGGCATTGCACATTTCACATATATTATGGCTGGCTAAAAGACATGAGACCGCATAATTCCCATATATGATATAGAAACTAAACAGGTGGCATTACAGAACATGTCTAAACTAAGCAGATGACATATATGATGTCAAAAGTAGGCACTGCAAGGAAACATATGCATGATATGACTAGCATCATTATGCCAAGGTAGAGCAAACACCTTGGGGTGTAAATAGGAGTGGTCAGCAGCGTTTGAATCCGCCTCAGAACAGATACCTTCCTCTGGATTACAATCCGGAGAGGGGTGAGGAGGGTTTGCCATTGAACCCACCATGGAGCGATGTCTGGATGACATTGTATTGCCGCACAAAACTCTTCTCTTTTTCTCTACATGTTCAGCATGACTGTGTACAATATCTGACATGCATACGAAAAAATATGGTGAGATTATGTAAGGAGAGCATGCACAAATTTAGAGTGATGGTAACAACCAGTGGATGGATCCAAAAATAATGATAGCAGGCTGATGATTGCTTTGAATTAATAAAAAGACAGATGATGATTGCTTTACTATTTGTTTCCCACCCAAGATGAACAACATAGGCATACCCTAGGTGAACCAGATATTAGACAGATATACTATTCATTGCTGCCTTGATATGTGCCCCACAACTAATTTAGAACTCAAGTTTGAACATTAATTTGGACCTGAGTTGGGAGTCTAAGAGCTGAACAGGATGATAAAGTAGCAGGTAAGTTTAAGCAATGCATAACATAAGCAGAAACAAAAGAGTGCGACCTCTCTTGTGGACCCGTGTCCTCCTCAGGTTCATCTGCTGAGTCGATGATGGTGATGCCGTTGGGGTGGGTGCCGGCGGCAGGGAAGGAGATCTGAGGCGGCGAAAGACGGTCAGGAGTTGTGATGTCTGGTTTGGTGGATGCTTCTGTCGATGGAGCAGCTCAGGTGAGGTGGACGACATTGCGGCAGGAGCAGGACAAACCACACAAAGTTCCCTTCGACACGTGCACATGGCTGAAGTAATTCTGTAAGGGCTCATTTGGCTTGCATGATTCTTAAATCACAGTGATAGGAAAAACACCGGAATAGGATAGGAAAATGCACATGGTAAACAGAGCATTTGTAAACACAGGATTTCTGTGAACTTGGGTGTTTGGTTTACAGGAATTGGAAGAGTAGAGGAATGCAAAGAAACATGGCCAAAATAAAGAGAAACCATATGAAAGTGTGTACAGTTAGAATGTTATTCTGGCACTAATGCACTTGGTCTTGTTTTCATGCATAGGATTTTGAAAAGTAGGTCTAGGTGGATGTTTTACTTCATTCCTTTTAACAAAATGCATGAATAATTGAATAGTAGAGTGCCATTGGAAAATTCCCTATTGCTATGTTTTTCCGTTGAACCAAAATAGCCCTAATGGATCGACGTGAATGTATAGTAATAAGTGATGCAACAAGTGTACAACCTCTTTGCCGTAACCGTGTCGACCTCAGCATCATTGGGTTGGTCGCTGAAGCAGTTGAGGCAGAGGTGGCTGTCGGAGGTATGGAGGAAGATGAGGTAAAAACTGTTGACTCTGAACTTAACTTTCGAAACTGAAATTTACTATGGAATCTGAATGCTATTGTCGAAACTGAACGCAATGGTAGCAAAGAGTCACTTGACATGTAGTTTAAGGAGGGCCTCCAGTTCGTCTTCAACCTGCACCCCCTGAGCCGCCAGCCACCACTGGCCGAACCGCCTGCCCCAGCACCGCCTCTCCGCCCTGAAACAACTCGCCATCGCCGCCCCGGCCAGCCCTCTAGGCCCCCCCCCCACCACGAACCCTAAGATAGATCTTGGGTACCTCTCCGTGAGCCCCGTCCCGCTGCGGGTGGTTCTTCCTTAACTCCAGCGAGCCCCCCAATCCTGAAAATCGATGACCCAAAAGTCGATTGATCGATCAAGTGTGGCTTAATCGGAGCAGAGCAGAAGACGAAGCGAGGAGAAGCAGCAGCAGCAGCTGGGCGAGCGAGCGATTGAGCGAGAGCCGGAGCAGCAGCAGCAGATCCGACTGGTATGGACGCCGCCGCTGAAGGGGCCTCGCACTTGGGGAGAGCCGTCGTGGAGATGTCGCCTGCGGCGCCGGCTTCAAGGTAGCCGCTCCATGGGGGTGCGGGATGGAGCACCATCGGCGCCGGCAGGTCGAGTTAAGGAGAAGGTGCGATGCGATGAGTGTACAACCTCTTTGGTGGCGCCGAGTAGGCCTCGGCTTCGTCCGAGGAGTCGGTGAGGATGCTGCGGTTCCTGTGGAGCAGGTTAAGGTGGCGCTGTGGGGATGGAGCAGCCGCGATAGACGAGGCGATCGTGGGAGCAGCTCCTTGGAGGTGGAGGACGGGGCGGCTAAACCGGCGGGACGGCGAGATGGACGACGGCTCCTCATCCGGGGAGGTGGACGAGGGACGTCGAGCTGTTGCGGTGGACGATGTCGTCGGGGAAGAGGCTCGGGCTGGGCAGCGGTGATGTGGCGGGCGGAGGAGGGTGGGGTTTCACGGCTGGAGCGGAGAGGTTATGGCGGCCTGGGATTTCGAATGGCGAAAAGGGGGCGATGGGAGGGGGTGAAGCATGACTTAGGGACGCACTTGTCCAAAATGTAGGGTGTGTTACAAAAGTACCCCCCCACCGATTTGAACTAGCGGCCCTTTCGGCTCAGGGTTAGAAGGGGGATTTCGCATGTCGGGATTTGGCAGCTGGAGGGAGTTTTCGCGCGCGTTGTAATTTCAGGATAGCAAGGCGCGGGTTGTGAAGGCGCCAGTTTTGGGAGCATGATATCTAAATTTTCGGGATATAACAAGACGCGAGTTGAATTTAGGGACAAGCCTAATGTGTAGTAATATTGTACTTGTACGTACCAAATTAATTTGCACTTCCCTCAACCAAAAAGAAAATGAAAAAAAAATAAAACTATTCACACCACACAAAGAGAGAGTCTTGCCCCGTTTTACTATACAAATGCTATTCAAAGCTACTCCCTCCTTCCATCTATATAGGGCCTAATGCGTTTTTCGATGCTAACTTTGACGAAATATTAGAGCAATGATATATGACATGCAACTTACACAAAGCACACCGTTAACTTCGTCTGTGAAAGGTTCTTTCAATGATATAATTTTCACATTGTGCATGTCATGTACTATTAATCTTGTCAATAGTCAAAGGCAGTCTTAAAAATCTCATTACGCCCTATATAGATGGAAGGAGGGAATATGAATCCATGTTATGTCCGATTAATTTTTTAAACTTGCTGTATAATGCATGTAACCTACTCATACCAACATTTTAGTGCATTCCAGATGTCTATACTACGCTGCAATTGAACTAAATTTGAATTCGTTTCACTATTTCAATAAGAATCTACAATCATGATTGCTGCCAACTTCAACCATCATTAGTGTATTACCTTAATAACACACCACATGATTACTATAGAGATAGATATGAACTATGTGTACTACATGAACTCAATTCTATTTTTGAATACACTTGATGTTGATTCCAAATAATAGTACATTTGATGTACTAACTATATATTCATAACCTAAACCATGTTCCATACGCACACCGTGTTTATCACACAAAGTATAGTGCCCCGCCCCCTACATTATGACAAGTATTTAGACCTGAGTTGCAAAAGCCACACATTAGCCCAATTTATAATCAATGTTCTACATTATGATATCTTCTT
Source organism: Aegilops speltoides (assembly GCA_021437245.1). NCBI lineage: Eukaryota > Viridiplantae > Streptophyta > Magnoliopsida > Poales > Poaceae > Aegilops > Aegilops speltoides. Next base: position 32,510,969 of record CM038146.1, on the reverse strand, counting down.
CAAGTATCTGTATCCACCTTTTTATAATGAATTATGATCGTTGTTTGTCTTTTACACCTTCATGATCCTCTTCTATTTGTAGCTAGCTAGCGCTAACTTTCTATAGTGCATGCACACGCCCGTCCACCTCACACACCCTTAGCATCCCCTCCATCACGCACGTTCATTATTTCTCTTTAGGTCGTCCACCAGCAGTGTGTGTAGGCCCCCGGCTCCTTCTTTCTAGCACACACCAGTCGATATACCTCTCTAGCCAAGTGTGCCTACAACAAACACATATATACTTCCCCTCTTCTCTTCTCACCATCCATGCCCCCATATGTCCAATACGATTCCACGCAGGTGCACACTCCCGCCCCTCTTTTCATTAATCACATGTGTCGTGGATTTGTCACGGCAGATGTCCTTAGTGTCAGGACTTAGTCGCGAGGCCAACGCATCTATGTGGTAGCTTGAGAGGGGTTGAGTGGGACGAGAGACGCAGGGCGGATCAACACGCGAGACAAGGGTTTAGATAGCTTCGGGCCCCGGGAAACATCATCCGGTAATAGCCCTACATGCTGTTTGAGGCTAGGTCTCATTATCATCGCGAGGGAGTCGCCGTAAACCGGCTCTCTTCTAGTTGTGTCTAGCCCTAGAGATTGTTGCTTGTAGCTTGTAACTTGTCACTCGTCCCTCTTTGGGGAGCCCTGCCCCTCCTTATATATGTTGAAGGGGCGGGTTACATGTGGAGTCCTATTAGGATTAGGACTAGTCTATCTCTAATACAAACCGGATACAAGTCCTGGTCTTAACTCCTTGTAAGGTAAATATTCCTTTCCTCTTAAACCGGCCCACAATGGTTGAACCGGCCTTCATGAACCGCCAGACAGGCCACCGGGTCTTGTTGCTCCTCTGGCCCACCTGCCGGATTACCAATAAACTATAAACCGTCTGGTCTGTGCAGGTCGCCGGTGAATCGCCAAGTCCGGCCGGTTTATCCTTCCGGCCGGTTTACACCGCGGGGCATATCCCCGACATTAGCCCCCCAAGTTTAGCTTGGATTTATCCATGGTAAACTTAAGCTGCAAATAAACACCAAAACAAATTTTGACAGGTTGTGCTCCAGGTTAAGAATTCTTGTAGACCGACACTGATCATCCTTAAGTCCTTGTTATTTCCTCCTTCTAGAAAATCCAGGTCAATAACCAGCTTCATACTCAAATTGCTGACGTTGGTTTCTCATAGAAAAATATTGTGAAGAATAATCCACTTGAGTCGGCTTCCAATGACTTAACAAAAATAATGGTCCTTGAAATCCTCATCTGATCTTCAGCCGGTTTAAGAATGTAGAACTTGCTGGTTTATAAATATTGATGGTACCGGACCATAACTGTTTGTTAACATCAGCTTTTGAAAATATACCACTTATATGCCTATCAATTGTAGCCCTCAAATCTTACGAAGGTAACGTGGTAACAGCTTAAGATTTGCTTCAATATGAATGTCACAAGCTTGAAGAAATCCAGTTTGTTCATCTCAATCACTAGTCAGAATTGAGTATTCCCCATATGTAGCCCCCAAGTGCGGGTTGTCATGCTTGCGATAACACAGGACTTGTAATTCTGATGCTCATAAAACTTCAACCAGTGTAGCCCCCAAGGGCGGGTCATTATGCAATAATGAGCAGGGACTTTGTAAATATAATCATGTAATCTTTGAATAGCAACGGTGTAGCCCCCAAGGGCCGGCTCAGTAAGATAATATTGGGCTGGGACTTTGATATATACTTCAATGAAAATAACATCATATGATATAACCCCCATCATGGGGCTTGAATTCACGTCCACAAGGTTAAGAGCCTTGTGCTTTACCAACTGGGCAGTGGACCCTTCAATATAATGAATAAAAGGCTTTGTACCTTGAATTGTTTAACAGGAGCAATTGGTAGCCCCCAAGGGCCGGCTCATTATTGATGAGTCGGGTCTTCAATAAGATGAGCAAAAAATGACTTTGCATTAGCCCCCTAGTGTCATGGTGCATGCTTGCAGCGACATGAGACTTGCATATTTGATGTAATCTCAATTTGAATAATGTAGCCCCCAAGTGTTGGGTCGTAAGCCTGCAGCGACTCGGGACTATTCCTTCCATTGCAGAATAAATCATATTCATCGATAAAATAATATCCATTGCGCTAAAGCGACCTTGAAAACCTCAATCATAATATTAATAACCATAATAAAAATCCAGCCATGTTGGCTATTCAAGATAATATAATCCGGTATGAAAACCTTATTCATCCAATATCATAATGAAAATTCAGCCAAGTTTGGCTATTTGAATAATATAACCCAATCATTTATAAGAGCATGATTCCAATGGCGCAATCCAAATATAAACTGGCGACGTATAGTCCAAAGCCAGGCCGGTTTAATAAACACCAGATAATTTCCCATCATATACTGGCGACTTATCGTCTTAAAGCCAGGCCGGTTTAATAAACATCGGATAATTTATAATCATGCTTTATTCAACCTGTTTACGCATACAACAAGTTTAAAGTGTCTGGCGGTTTTTCACGGACGAGAACATAATACTTAACATATACCCTGGGTTTATAACCAAGGATGCATTTAAGAATAATTAAATATGAAATATATCATACCTGTGACATTGAATCATATTGCTGGCTTACCAACTTTTTGTAGTAAGAGTGATAACCCCAATCTTGAGTAATGATAACTCCTCCCATATTGTGCCGGTTTATGATAAAACCGTACCGGGTTGTGATAAACACCGGATTATCCATATATAACACTGGCGACTTGTAGTCAAACCAGACCGGGCTGACAGTCTCCGGATTATAACTTGATCGTGTACTGATAACTTGTAATTGAAAGCCAACCCGGGTTGATAAACACCGGTTTACTCCATAATAGGATGGTAACCGAAAATCAAACCGGGCAGATAGTCTCCGGATTAAAGGGGAATCAAATCAATCGGCTGAACCGGAAAAAAGGTGTTTGTTGACATAAAAGAAATCCAACAAAAACAAAGAATAAACAAGCCATGAAAATAACATGGAAGCAAAGGCAATGATAAAAAACCGTTTGCAAAAATATGCTATACTGAGCTGATCAGATGGTGTTACCATGGTCGGACAGGATCAAGCCCCCAATAGGTGTGACAATGGTTCAAGTCAGCCAGGTCCCCAAATGATTCATGGCATATATGCCAGATCAAGAGGCGTGGCAATGGTTCGGGTTCGACCATGCCCCCAAGTGATTTTGTGGCCTTAGGCCGACCAAGAGGCGTGACTAGTTCAGACTTGAACATGTCCCCAAGTGATCTGGTGGCTGTCGCCTATCAAAAGGTGTCGCGTTGGTTCGGACACGACCAAGGCCCCTAGTGATATATAAAAAAGCAAATGTCAAGGGGTAAACCGGAGGCCGCTTTAAAAATAGAGCTACTCCATGTAACCACGCATGATAAGAAAGGGCGAGAGACCCGCTTTATGAGCGAAGCCCCATGTGATCAATAATATGTCAGGCCAATAAGGCAGGATACCCATGTTTGAACCGCGCATCATGGCAGCAGGTCCTCTTCGGCAATTTTTAACTTTTTGCAAGAGATAAATTCTTCTTGAACCGGAATCTTGAACCGTATATTGAGAGCTTCAAAGCTTTGTGGGAGACATCTTTCCCTTGAACCGGATTTTAAACCGGACTCTTCATTTTCAGCTGGAAATTTTCTGACGGTCTTTAAAGTCGAACTTGCGAGAAGTTAATTCCTTTTTGAACCGGAAATTCTTAAACCGGATTTGAGAGCTTTAGAGCTTCATGGGAGGCAAATTTCCTGGAACCGGATTGTAAACCGGATATTTGAGAGCTTTAGTGAGACTGACTTCCCTTGAACCGGATTTTAAACCGGCATCCTTTCTGATGATCCGGAACTTCTTCATTGAGCCGGGATTTTGTAACTGTCATATACTTTCTAAGCCAGAAATTTTCTAACGGCCTTCAAATAACAGTAGCCTCCGGGACGGGTTATCTTTCCCTCCATCGTCACAGGGTTCTTAAATTTGCGAAGCGGCAAGATTTGTTGAGTCATGTCATCGTAGCCCCCGAGTCTCAAGGTGACTCGAGGAGTTGGCTTGAAACTCCCCATATTTGACCGTGATATAAACCGGCATAACTTGTATATCATTGGTGTTGATAGCACGATGTGAATCCACAGAAGGTTGAGGTGACTGCGGCAGGTTATAAATGATCCCGTATGAGCCGTGTCAGCAACTCGGCCAATGGTTCCTTCCAACTGGCGATTTGAAATTAACCAAACTGTAGTGGCGGCGACTTGTGCACATGTCCATTGAGCCCTCCAACGCAGACAGCGGTTGATGATAATTTGCCTCCAATTTGCTGAAAGAAAAACTGGCTACCCAAGCAGTGACTTGCTCATACTCCATAAATAGCTCATGCAGACAGGTGCGGCCCGGTGTGTTGATGTAGACCGGGTCGCGAGAGACGGATGATGAAAACGACCGTAACATCGGAGGCGGCATAGACAAATGAGCCGGCCGTGGCGTTGTAAGCCGGTGCGGTCGGCCAAGTTGTCCTCCTTCTTGTAAGCCGGCGTGGTCGCGAGAGACGGCCACGACGTTGTAAGCCGGCGCGGTCGCGAGAGACGGCCACGGCGTTGTAAGCCGGCGTGGTCACGAGAGACGGCCATGGCGTTGTAAGCCGGTGCGGGAGTCCGTTCGACGACCACCTGTGCGAAAAGATGTTGGCGTGCCTCCATCTCCATGGTATAATATCACTTTTTGTCATAAATAATTGCCCTGCGTAAACAATATTGCAGACCAAGGCAAAGATAAACTTGTTCTTTGACAAAAACAACATGTGCTAATAAAACAAACTTGGATGGATATCACCTGATTTGTTTGGACGACGGATGATCCGTTCATCACGACAGAGATGGTTTAAGCAGGTCGGCGACTCAATATGGTCCCGGTGGTTCAAGCAGAAACCCTCCGGGTTATTCCACAGGTCATAAACACCCGCGCAGGCGGTGCGATGCATACATTGCCTCCAACGCCGCAAGACGAGGCAGTTCATAACAGCCATGAGTTAATCGACCTGTGTATACAATAGCATACCTAGAAAAAATCTTTTGATGATATTTAATTATACCAAGTAAGAGTTTTAGAAAAATAGCACCTGATTGTTTTTTGTTCAGCAAGTCATTAGAACCTCCCATTTTTTTTGCTCCGGGTGCAAACGCCTTGCAGTGCATACTTGCCCCGTTCTTCATTTGGTGCTAGCCTTGCTAGTATTTTACATTAGCTCAGGTCTTCATATGGAGGAAACAGTAGTAGCAGCTGTAATCATTGACAGCTCCTGCGTCATCTGCCTTGAGCCTAAGTACTCACTCATTATCACCTTGTAATTTTCACACAAGAAACACGAGGCCACTGAGACTGGAGAGAAAAACGACCCGCCATGGAAGAGGGTGCAGGCGGATCCAGTGAGCCATGGTGGTGAAAGCTGCCAGGCGGTGCCACGACGGTTGCGGTGACTAGTAGCCTCAGTAGTGAGTGCTAGAAGACGGTCCTCTGGCGGCGGCGCTTGCAAAGCAGGCGTGCGCGCGAGCCAGCGGGCAATGCTGAGACACGCGCCGACCCGGTGGAGATGGGGAGGCCAGTAGGCGGGGTCGCGGTATGCGGCGGTTCAGCCCCGCTACTGCTGAGGCGGGCGAAGACGGAGGTCTTGAAGGCGGACTACAGCGGCCGGCGAGGCCGGCTCGCGGCAGTGAGACCCAGCGGGCAGCTCAACCCAGCAAGGAGGTGACTCAGGAGGGCCAACCTGGAATTCGAGGCAGATACAGAGTCCGGCGAGTGGGCGGCGGTTCAGCAGAGACCGGTGGAAGCGGCAGTTCGGGGCCAGCAGTTCCAAGGCGGACGAAGTCGGCGGCTCATGGGCGGCGGCCCGATGGACATAAGCCGGAGGTGCATGCCGGTATCTCTGGCGGCGGCTCAACAGGTGCAGGGGAGGCAGCTCACCACGGCAGAAGCAGAGACAACCGAGGCGGGTTCATCCTCCTTTTCGGGTCGGGCAAAGTCCATGAGGCGGAGGAGAAACCGTAGGGCGGTCGAGAACAGGCACCTCCGGCGAGCAGCCGGGAAGGTCGAGGCGAGGCGGAGCGGCAAATCAGCCTGAGGTGGAGAGGCGCCGCGAGGCTGCTGGTGGAGAAGGTGGCGTGGCGAGGCAAGGTGGCACTGTGGCGCAGCTGCAGCAGCGTGAGCCAGCGTCTGGCGAGTCCGAGGCGGAGACCGGATCTTGCTTTCTTTTTCTTTTCCTTGAGTAGTACTAGCTCACGTAAATCTCTGCTGGATCAAGTACACGCGTTCTGATGCAGCTACCCTTCTCTCTCTTTTTTTTTGTTGGATAGCCTGAGCGTGAACATAACAGCTGAACACAAAGAATTTTGACTTGTAGTAGATGGCTTCACGTTATCATGGTGAAGTACTGGTACTAGTTTTGATCTCCACTTGATTTATCTATGTATCCACGTGGACTGGTAGCACTAAACAGTCTTGGGACTTGAACCTGTAATCTAGCCGTAGCAATCTATGGAACTCGGCGGATCGGATAGCGGAAATCTTTTGTCTGTTTCAATAAAAACTGTGACTCGACAGCTTGCAGTACTCAGCAAAATCAATCTTCCCTCGGTTTGAACAGATCATCTCACGTCGGCGGCGTATAAAACGCAAAACCCTAATTTCTTTAATCTCAATCTCGTATGTTGCTCCGACTGCCTGCCACGAAGACGAGATGTATCCTTCTGTGCAGACTCTTTTTCATCTAGCACATCATGAGCTTCTCAATCCCTGAAGAGATCCCTTCAAGAACTCAACACCACCGTGTGCAGGCCCCACGGTGGGCACCAACTGTCGTGGATTTGTCACGGCAGATGTCCTTAGTGTCAGGACTTAGTCGCGAGGCCAACACATCTATGTGGTAGCTTGAGAGGGTTGAGGGACCCGAGAGGCAGAGGCGGATCAACACGCAAGACAAGGGTTTAGACAGCTTCGGGCCCCGGGAAACATCATCCGGTAATAGCCCTACATGCTGTTTGAGGCTAGGTCTCATTATCATCGCGAGGGAGTCGCCGTAAACCGGCTCTCTTCTAGTTGTGTCTAGCCCTAGAGATTGTTGCTTGTAGCTTGTAACTTGTCACTCGTCCCTCTTTGGGGAGCACTGCCCCTCCTTATATATGTTGAAGGGGCGGGTTACATGTGGAGTCCTATTAGGATTAGGACTAGTCTATCTCTAATACAAACCGGATACATGTCCTGGTCTTAACTCCTTGTAAGGTAAATATTCCTTTCCTCTTAAACCGGCCCACAATAGTTGAACCGGCCTTCATGAACCGCCAGACGGGCCACCGGGTCTTGTTGCTCCTCTGGCCCACCTGCCGGATTACCAATGAACTATAAACCGTCTGGTCTGTGCAGGTTGCCGGTGAATCGCCAAGTCCGGCCAGTTTATCCTTCCGGCCGGTTTACACCGCGGGACATATCCCCGACAACATGCTTGCACACTCCTCCCCCCTCGACATGGTAGGCCTCTCGCACCACCTCCTAGCCACACCCTCTCCCCCTGTTTGCCTCTCCGGACCTTATTTGCTTCTAAGGCATGTAGGCGTGTATATGAACTGATCTCCCTACATATGGCCAGGCCGACTATAATTCGTTTTCACCAAGCACCGATACACTTACCTTGCTAGTTATGTCTCTCCTTTTCTCGGACACACGACGGTTGATCTTCCTATGTAGTTACGCATGCTTACCACAACCATATCTTCTCCCCTCATCATCCTTGAATACCTCCTGACCCGTCTCTCTGCACGCGTGCATAAAAGCAGACAGACATCCCCGCCCTCTCTTATTGATATTGCACTCATACCCTCCGTTTGTCTAGCAGGCCTCTCCCACCATTTGTGAGGCGCCACTCCACCACCAACCCTCCGGCGCTCTACATGTGTCTTTTCCCAACCTTACTCCTCTACTACACATATCCATGGATGTCGATCGATCTCCCTCAATACATAGCTAGGTCTCTCTCTGCCCCACACATATACTAGTCGACCGGTCTCTACCCCCCCCACACACACACCAATAGTCGAGCGTTGTAGGTAGGTATCCATGCCACGGAGAAGAACGCACCTCTGCCCTCTCAAATTCGAGAGGCTAGCCGCCTGTATCTTTGGCGTGGGCAAACACAAATTCGATGGCACTCTTTATCGATCGCGCAGCCACACACTTCATCCCTGTTTTCAATTCTATCGATATCTCACGTCCATGACTCCATTTCACACACATTGCATATGTTACGTTTTTTTGATTGAGACACTAGTAGAAAAAGGGTCAAACGTGAAGCACATTAGTGCCGGTTTGTATTAGAGCCGGCACTAATGTATACATTAGTGACGGTTCCAACGGCTACCCGGGCCGCTCTCATTAGTACCGGTTCGTGGCTAACCTTTAGCACCGGTTCGTGCCACGAACCGGTACTAATGAGGTGGTGGCAGGATGTTGTCGATCTGGGCCCCTCCGGCACCTTTAGTACGGTTCTTGCCACGAACCGGTACTATAGAATCCTCCTGCATATAAACCCTTCGTCCAGCTTGCTCTGTTCTTCCCCTTTCCCTCTCCTCTCCTCTCTGTTCTTCCTCTTCCCCTCGAGCTCACCACAAATTTTGCCCAAAATTTGTCAAGATTTGAAGGCCCCATCCACTCAAATGATCACAAAGGTTAGCAACTTTGTCCTTTCATCTCTCATTGCTAGATTAGCTCTTGCAATGCTTTATATAGTTACTAATTTGTGAGTTTAGTAATTTGGGAGGAAATATATATATGTGCTAGTATTTGATTTATATGCAATTTGAGGTCAAAAATAACACTTAGTTTGCATATGTAGGTGTGGTTTACTTAGTGCCTTCTAAATCTCCGTCGTAACCACCGTCGATCGCCCTTTGTAGTCCGTCACGGCACCACCTTGTGGTGAGCCTCTTGTTCATGTAATTTTATATATATAATTGATGTTTGTGTGATTTGGATATATAGTTAATCATGTAATAATTATCTTACCCGTACGTTGTTTGTTATACATAGTGCCATGGTTTTGATATCTGTCCCCGTCGGCCCTCGTCGTTATGATTCGGATGTGGTATATTCTCTTTTAAAACTATTAGTTGCATTTCGTGTTTATGACAAATTATGCCCATCAAGTTGACATAGATATTTTTATCTAGGAGGTATGTGAACGGAAATTCCAACCGACCCTATTGTCGAGAGGTTAAATTTAGTTGAAAGAAAATGAGTACTTGAAAGAAAAATTGAAAAGAATTGAGGGGAGAAGATGGAATTGGAGTTGCATGTTGCCGATGTAAATCGATGATCACAAGATCAAGATGGAGAAAATGCGCTTGAAGAATAGAAAGATTAGAAAATATGCCATCGATAGTGAGGCTTGGTATCATTATGCTGTTGGATCAATTGTTACCTTAGTTGCGATCTTGATCGCATTTGTTGTTGCATTTAAATGCTTTAGCTAGAGAGTTATTTGTTTGTTGCATTTAAGTGTTGTATGAACTTTATGTATGAATTTGTATTAATTTGGTCTATTCGGTGTTGTGTAATGAAGATGAGCGGCAATGGATGTACGATGACCGATGCTCTCCCGAGTTCGTTGAGGCGTGCATACTTTTACGCTTGGCTGAGGCAAACAAGCGGGCGGATGGTTTTATGCCTTGTCCATGTGGTGTCTGTAGAATGGTCACAATTACTCTCGTCAAGAACCATTCCGTCCACTGTTTAAGTCAGTTTCATGCCCCACTATAATGTTTGGACCAAGCACGGAGAAAGAGGGGTTATGATGGAAGACAATGAAGAAGAAGAGGACGGCGACGGCTATCCCGGCCATGGGTTCCCTGAATACGATGATACAACAATGGGGAAGAAGCTGAGCGGTAATGCGGAAGAAGCTGAGCGGCAATGCGGGAAGAAGCTGAAGAAGAGGCATCGGATGAGCCGTTGATGATCTAGGTCGGGCCATTGCCGATGCAAAGAGAAGCTAGCATGTGATTTTAAGAAGAAGAAGTTGCGGCGCATGTTAGAGGATCACAAAAACTGTTGTACCAATTGCGTGGGTGACAAGAAAAAGCTGGGCACCACTGCTGGAATTGCTGCAATGGAAGGCAGAGAATGGTGTATCGACAAGGGATTTGGAAACTTGCTGGTAATGATAAAGGATATGCTTCCAAAGGACAACGAATTGCCCGAGAATGCGTCTGAAGCAAAGAATGCTGTCGCCCTCTAGGGTTAGAGGTGCAAAAGATACATGCATGCCCTAATGATTGCATCCTGTATCGCGGTGAGTACGAGGATTTGAGCGCTTGCCGGTATGTGGTGCATTGCGCTATAAGATCAGCCGCGATGAGCTGGTGATGTCGAGGGCGGCGCCCGGAAGAAGATTCTGCCAAGGTGATGTGGTATTCTCCTATAATACCACGGTTGAAAGCGTTGTTCCAAAACAAAGAGCATGCCAAAGGCGATGAGATGGCACTGAAGAAGACCGTAAGAAAGGCGGAAAGTTGAGAGTACCCGACGGGTCATGATGGAGAAAAATCGAAAGAAAGTATGGGAAGGAGTTTGCGGATGGCGCAAGGAGCGTATGGTTTGGTCTAAGCACAGATGGCATTAATCCTTTTGGGGAGCAGAGCAGCAACCATAGCACCTGGCCTGTGACTCTATGTTTGTATAACCTTCCTCCTTGGTTGTGCATGAAGCGGAAGTTCATTATGATGCGGTGCTCATCCAAGGCCCTAAGCAACCCGGCAACGACATTGATGTGTACCTAAGGCCATTAGTTGAAGAACTCTTACAGCTGTGGAATGGAGCAGGTGTGCGTGCGTGGGATGAGCACATGGGGAAGAATTTGACCTCAAAGGCGTTGCTGTTCGTGACCATCAATGATTGGCCTGCTCTCGGAAGCTTCGGAGACGGACAAACAAGGGATACCGCGGATGCACGACTGTTTGGATGATACCGACGATATATATTTGAATAGTTGTAAGAAGAATGTGTACAGGACATCATTGATTTCTTCCGAGCAGGCATCCGTAAGAAAGAAAGGCAAGCATTTCAAAGGTGAGGCGGATCACCGAACGAAGCCTCGCCATCGTAATTGGTGCTGATGTACATGATATGGTCAAGGATTTGAAGGTGATATTTGGAAAGGGTCTGGCGGACAACCTATTCGAAGGGCGCAGACGGACGCGCACCCATGTGAAAAAAGAAATCTATATTTTGGGACCTGCCATATTGGAAAGACCTAGAGGTCCGCTCCGCAATCGACGTGATGCACGTCATGAAGAATCTTTGCGTGACCCTGCTTGGCTTCTTGGGCATGTATGGGAAGACAAAAGATACACCTGAGGCACGGGAGGACCAACAACGTATGCACGGAGAAGACGGCATACATCAAGGTCATGCAAGCTACGCTCTTACCAAAGAAGAGAAGGAAATCTTCTTTGAATGCCTTTCGATATTAAGGTACCGTCGGCTTCGTCGAATATAAAGGGAATAATAAACATGGCGAGAAAAAGTTCCGAACCTAAAGTCTCATGACTGCCACGTGATTATAGCGCAAGCGCTTCGGTTGCATTGAGGGGCTTCTACCGAAAAGCGTTCGATTAGCCATTGTGAAGCTATGTGCATTTCTCAATGCAATCTCTCGAAGGTAATCGATCCAGAAATCATACCAAGATTCTGAGAATGATTTGGTGCAATGTCTTGTCGATTTCGAGTTGGTGTTCCCACCATCCTTCTTCAACATCATGGCCGCGTCCTAGTTCACCTATCTTGAAGAGATTAACGTTTTGGGTCTGTATTTCTACACAATATGTTCCCCTTTGAGAGGTTCATGGGAGTCTTAAAGAAATATGTTCATAACCGTGCTAGGCCGAAGGAAGCATCTCTAAGGGCCATCAAAATGAGGAGGTCATTGAGTTTTGTATTGACTTTATTTCGACCTTAAGCCGATTGGTGTTTACGAATCACGGCATAAGGCGGACTAGATGGAAAAACACGCTAGGAGGGAAGAAATAATATGTATGGGCGGACATTCTCTCTTTGAAGCACACTACAGTTTCTGAGAATTCCACCATGGTGGCTCAGTATATGGATGAACACAAGAATTTGCTACGCTCCAAACACCCGGGCGGTCGATGAGTGGATTACACATGAACAAACCAGGAGTTTCACCAGCTGGTTCCGAACACGTACCATGCATGCCACCTCTATTGAAGATGACCTGTACTTGCTGTCCCGATTACCATCTTGAATATAATGACTTTCAAAGTGCGAGATAAATGGTAATACATTTTACGGTTGCCCAAGATAAGAAGAGCACCAACCAAAACAGTGGTGTCGCTTTGATGCGAGAAACCAAGGCGGAAAGGAAACATATTATGGTTATATACAGGACATATGGGAACTTGACTATCGGCGTGGTTTAAAGGTCCCTTTGTTTACGTGCAAATGGGTCGATATGACACGAGGCGGGTAACGGAAGACCCGCGATGCGGAATGACAACAGTGGATCTCAACAATCTTGCGTATGCGAGACGAACCATTCGTCCTAGTCAATGATGTGGCACAGGTTTTCTATGTGAAGGACATGTCTACCAAGCCAAGAAAAAGAAAAGATAAGGAAGCGAATGCATCGTCACGATGAGCCAAAGCGGCACATAGTTCTTTACGGGAAGAGAAACATCGTGGGAGTGGATGACAAGACAGACAAGTCGAGAAGATTATGAAAAGTTTGATGAAATTGCTCCATTCACAGTGAATATTGACCCGAGCATCCCATTAAATGATGAAGATTTTCCATGGTTCTGGCGCAAAGGGACACACCTTGAAGAAAAAGTTTCACACCCAAAGATGCAGGATGTGATCGGCTTCACTATCATCACTTTCTTACGTGTTTCACACCGGAGGAATGTCTGTAATAGTTAGGGTAGTTATGTGTTTTGGCATTTGAAAGCGAAGAAATTTTATGTGCAAACAAATTCTTTTCATGCATTTACTGATTTTTTCCAGCTAAATGACCCTGAAATTGAAAAGCAATTCAAATGAACTCAGAAAAGGTTGAAAGTTGGCATGGTATCATAATTTCATACAAATAGCATATGCAAGAAAGTAGAGAGGTTCTGAGAAAAATTGGATGCACCGTGTACAAAATGGACAATCACTTTCGAAGTATCAAGGTTTCCGACGAAAACTGAACTGTTACAAAGGCATTTCACTTTTTAAATAACCTAAGCATTACTAAATTGAATATAATGATAAAACACACTAATATTGAACATAAGAAAAAAGAATCACTGGAAAAACTTTTTTCAAAGTTAAGTTATTCACAAACTAGTGATTCACACAAATTTCAAATAATTCAAAATTTAAACTATTCAAATTTGAAATCTACCGGCACTAAGAGAAAGTTTGTAATTTTTTGTACCTAAAGCAAAAATATTCACAAAGAAACTCTAAATACAACAAAAAACAACTCAAAAATAAATAAAACAAAAAAATAAAGCAAAAAAATAAAGCAAAAAAGCCGCCCTCTTGGGCCAAAGCGGCTGCATCTGACACAACCTTTCATTGGGCCAGGATGCAGGCCCAGTAGGCCCACAAGGCGAGGAGGACAGGTAGGCCCAGTAGGCCTGATTAGGAGAGGAGCTCGACAGAGCTACCGCACTGGGCTTATAAACCAGTGCGGTAGCCCCTCGACTAGCGAGGTGGGACTAAACTTCCGCACTGCACTGCGCAATAAGACCCCTTTAGTACCGGTCGTGGCACAAACCGGTACTAAAGGGGGCCTTTAGTACCGGTTTGTGCCACCACCCGGTACTAAAGGGGGTCGCTTCCCATCGCTTGGCCTGGCCAAAACAGACCTTTAGTACCGGTTGGTGGCTCCAACCGGTACTAAAGGTGCCCTCTATATAAGTAAACACTTCGAAATTTTGTCAGTTTCTCATCTCCCTCTGCTTCTTCTCCTCTGCACCGTCGCCGCCCCCGTCGTCGCCCCGTCCCGTCGTCGCCGCCCGTCGCCGCCCGTCCTATCTTCGCCGCCCGTCCCGTCGTCGCCGCCCGTCCCGTCGTCGCCGCCCGTCCCGTCGTCGCCGACCTGTCGCTGCGCTTCGTCGCCGCTTCGTCGCCGCTTGACCCGTCGTCCCGTCCCGTCGTCGCCGCCCGTCGTCGCCTTGGCCGTCGCCGTCACCGTCAAATCTTGCCGCATCCCGTCGCCTCTCGCCTAGCCGGCCGGTGGTGGCCTTTACACACACATACATTTTAGTTATAGATTTTTCTGTTTTAAGAAATTGTTAGACATTTTCTGTTTTTAGAAATAGTTAGAAATGTTAGAATTGTTAGATTTGTTAGAAATGTTTGAAATTGTAGAAATTTTTCTGTTTTTAGTTATAGAAATATATAGTTATAAAAAGTTAGAATTGTTAGAAATTTTTCTGTTTTTTAGTTATAGAAATAGTTATAAAAATGTTAGTTATATATATAGAAATGTTATAAATTTTTCTGTTTTTAGTTCTAAAATATTAGAAATGTTATAGAAATGTTAGTTATATATAGCATTGTTAGAAATGTTATAGAAATGTTAGTTATATATATAGAAATGTTAGAAATTTTAGTTATCAAAATCCAATCATTAAAAAATGTTACTTTTGCGGGCATATAGCTAGTATTTGTTCTCGGCGATGCAGCCCGCATCCTCGCCGTCGACCGTCGTCTGACGACGTCCAGTGACCCATGTCGGGACTGGCTCGCCAGTTGGCACTGGAGGTGCTGCTGGAGGCGCGCTGCACGAGAACCCGGCGCGGGTCGATCGTCGACCCCGATCTCGTTTGGTGGCGTTCGCGTGGGCGATTTGGTGCGGAGGACCCGGCCCCGCCGGAGGTGAATGCGTCGCCGTGTCAGGAGGAGGGCGAGCACGTCCATCGCTACATGGTTGTGTTAGAGGGCAGCAGGTTCTCCAATACGTGGCGATATCTTCGGGATCTCACTTCAGCTATGATCTGTGAGGTTCCTTCTCTTTGGGTATCCTTTGCCGCCGGAGGAACATGAGTGTCCTAGATTCTTCGTAGTATTCGATCTTTATTAGCTCGGGGTATCCCACAGACTCTTGGAGAAGGGTGGTTTACAAGAAACCAACGATCACGAGCTCAACATAGCGATCGGTGACAACTGGTAATACTTCCGAGAAGATATCACGGAAAATCACGAACCACCGAGAAGTTACTAAGCTCGAGATCAATCTTGCTTTTCAGGGCAAGACGATGTGATCATAAGAGCGAGGAATTGATACGATCCTGACTCATTGATCGAGGAGTGTACCCGAAATAAGGACTAGGTAGCACAATCAGTCTTGGAATGATAATTCGAGATCCAACACGCTAAGAATGAAGTAATTTTCCATTAACTATCAAGCAACAGAGTTGCTAGGGCAACGGAGTTGCTAGGAGTATAGATTTCACACATCACGATTCACTTGTCGGCGTTCCGGTTACAATAACACTGGGACGAGGAATGAACATTGATGGCAAGAAGTATCACTAAATCAAGAATCCATAAGAGAAGATGCAATCCTCATGACATTCCTGACATAAAGTGGGTAATACTTCAAGGTAGAATAGAGCAAAAGCTGGGTTGGCATTTTGATCTGCGGAATACAACTACTTTGACCCAATCCTGGAAATGGACAAGGTACTGGAGTTTGTTTCTCCTAGTCATTCCAGAATAGAATGGCTCGATGGACCACAAGAATAATAGGCATCGATCACACGAATGCACGCCATAAACTTGGCTATCAATTGATAGACGAGGGTCGGAATACAATTAAAGAGTGACAACCCAAGAGAACATATGATTTTCTGAGTTGTGGATGCATAGATTAGTATGTCGAACCAAGTTCAACATTTCTTCCGGATAACCCATGCAGAAGGTAGAACTGGCAGATTCATAATATAAAATGGAGAACTCATCAAGAGCACTCTGGTTGTGATCTTTTGGTTCAAAAGAACTCCTGCCAAGAATGGTTCACGGTATTTGGAAGAAAGAAATACCACAGACCTCGAGGCTATCACAAGGTTACTAATATCCTAAAGGAACTAGCAAACACTATCAACACGAGGTAAGTAGGGTGAATCTCGGGTTCAAAACCCAATGAATAGAATACCTACTACTAAGTGGCATCACGGGATGCTTTCGAGAATGATGGCCAGAATCATCACACGGGAAACACAAGCATGGCTGGATTACTAGGCGATACTCTAGACACCTAGGGTCATAATAATAGCTCCAACATAAATGTCAAGGCAATAGAATACCTCAACTCAGCAATTAGTGTGATTAATCTGGCACAAAGGGACATCGGAACGGGAGGAAGGGATTTTGCAAATGCTTCAGACTATTTAGAAACCTGGGATGACTCGGACAGCATAACGGCTGTAAATGCTCAAAAAGTTGGATACATACTACAAAAATGGTGGCATAGCCACTCCGAAGCACAATATCAAAGTTTCGAGATCAATAGGTAACATACGGAAGTAGTAGGAACTGAACTGAGGCTTGAATCCAACAATCCTATAAGCTATGGATTAGTAACACGTCATCCTAATAGATAGATGAGAAGGCCTAGTTCTTAATCCGTAGAAGAGAATAGGATGATTTCGGATCGAAGGCCATGAGGTATAAGGAGTAAAAAGAGCCTTACGTTCCCTTCCGCAATCAATTCCCTTACATAACTAAAGCATTTCTAGACTCAACTTCGACCAGTTTGGCTTGGTAATCCTACAGGCAGTCAAGCTCTGATACCAAAGCATGTAACACCTCATATCACTTTGCAGCCTCACGCACGGTATTCCCACGGGTGTCGCCTTACCTTTGCCCGGGACCGTTTGCGCCTTTTGGCACACGTATATGATAATGTCGCTAGCATCAATATGATAAGGAGCCCGGGCTGACATGGCTAGTCGTAAACCCAAAGTGGCACAAACTTACGAGGACAGCATCCATGACCCGACATCGAGCGTGTCGGTCATCATTGAGTGAATCAGCTGTAGCCTTTGGGCTAGCAGACTCGGTGAACCGGGCTGTAGCGGGCTAACAGGACTCTGGTATTCATCGCGTGACATTTCCCCGAAGGGACAGACACAGGAACGAAGAAGGACACATGCCGGCCAGCCTAAGTGTTCCGGAGCAGTAGCAAGCTACCATGGCTCGATGGAAACACTAGGAGACATTTCCCGGTAAGAGAGGCTACTAAAGATAAACAACTAGATAGTCAGATCCCACACATACCAAGCATTTCAATAACATACACACAATATGCTCGATATGTGCAAATACAACATGGCATCACAACATGACTCTACGACTCAAGTATTTCATTCAATAGGCTCGAGGAGGCGAGATATTACAAACATTGGTCTCATGACCCAACATTGAGCATACAAGTCAAAGCACATGCGGAAGCTTAACATGTCCGAGTACGAGACAACTATAAATGAAAAAGGTGAGAAGCGACTATCTACGAGATCTGCCGAGGGCACAAGATCGTAGCTGAGGTAACAAGCTAAACGTCGAAGTCCATGTGGAACTACTAGCGAGACTGAAGTCTCTCTGCAAAAACATAAAATAGGCAAGCGTGAGTACAAATGTACCCAGCAAGACTTACATCGAACTAACTACATATGCATCATTATCAACAAAGGGGTGGTGGAGTTTAAGCTGCAGCAAGCCAGCTTTGACTCGATTAGCTAACTTTGAACAACGATCGCAAGTAACTCTTGAGGTGGCGCACGAGTCCACATATTCACCATATCAATACACCACTATGGATCCGTTCCGTCTCCCTCACGAGAACGCCATCCATAGCACTCACGCTATCTTGCGCATTTTAGAGTATCCACTTTCACTTGTCTATGAACTGTATAAGGGTCCAAGTTTCCATATCCGAGGAATCCGGCTATTGAATAGATAATGATAACCCTGCAGGGTGTACTTCTTCACACGCTCTCGCCACTTATCATACAGTACACGTCATGTACCTCGGCAACCTTCAAGCGGAAGCCGGCGAGGGAGTCGGCCACGACCTACCTAAACACTCAAGTCTCTCGTCCAGGTTTATCGCCTATTCGGGTTACATCCGCAAGGAGATCCGGCGGGGTGTCTCTCACGCCCCAAGCGATGTGAGCAGGGTTCCCAAGCCCACCTCGACGGGTGGATCTCGCTTGGTACACCGTGCCACAGTGCCTAGTCTGTCCCAAGCCCACATGCAGGGTGCCACTTGGTAGACTACTAACACTACCTACAAACACGAAACTAGTTGCAACTCCTGGACAGAGAACAAGGGTGATTAAGAAGCCGAGAGGGGTCGAGTTACCGGAACCCAATGTGTGGTAGTAACTGTTCATGGATCACAAACACAGAACTCAGTTCCTGAGGACGGTTGCAATGAGACAACCCACCATGTACTCCTACATGGCCTCTCACCACTACCTTTACCAAATCGTGTTCACACACTTAGCTCTCAACGGTAGGACATGTTCACACACCTCTAATTCATTCCCGATGAATCAGACCTGACACAACTCTAAGCAATAGTAGGCATGACAAACAAGCATGAATGAGTAGGCACATCAGGGCTCAAACAACTCCTACTCATGCTAGTGGGTTTCATCTATTTACTGTGGCAATGACAGGTCATGCAGAGGGTAAAGGGGTTCAACTACCGCAGCAAGCAACATTGAATCGTTGTTGTCCTAATGCAGTAAAAGGGAGCAGGAGCGAGAGAGTGGGATTGTATCGGAATGAACAAGGGGGTTTTGCTTGCCTGGCACTTCTGAAGATAATATATCTCTTCGTCGGTGTCAACGAACTCATCGTCGGAACGCGTCTATCGAGAGGGGGCAATTACCGGCAACTGAGAAAGAAACACAATCAATGCAAATGCACAATATGATGCATGATCATGACATGGCAATATGCTGTGATTTGAGCTAATGCATCTAGCTATGATTTAAATGAAGTTGGTTTGAATACATGATCCAAATTCAAACTCCATATATGATTATTTAAATGCCCTTTATTTGTTTTGTCCAAAACAGAGGACAAACATTGTTCAAACATGCATGAAAATGGTACAGATGGATTCCTTGAATTTTTCTGATAATTTTTCATATATAATTTATTTGATTTGGAGCTACGGTTGATTTTATATGAATTTTAGAAGTTTTGGTTATTTTACGGAATTTCTGTATAAAAAAATCGAGAAAAGGATTTCTTCGTCGACATCGTGTCCTTGTGGCGTCGGCAGGTCAACTGCGGTTGACCAGGTCAATCTGACGATGGGGTCCTTTGGTCGATCACACCTGATGTTATGCGTATGTCACGCAGGTGGGGCCAAGTCGTGACCGGTGAGCAAAGTCAACGACATGTGGGCCCGATGGATTAGTCTAAGTTAAGCAGGAATAAATCCGGGGTTAATTAGGCGTGGGGCCCATCCGTCGGTGGCACATCGCTAAACTAACGCGTGGTTAGTGACTAACCTAACCTAATGGCGCCAAGTCAGCGACGGCGTTTAGCCGCGGTGGCGAAATCCGGCGGTGGCTCGCCGGTGTTGCTCGGGACGGCGCTTCTGGCGTCGGTGGATGCGCTAAAAGGCACCAAAGTAAAGCCCATCCTCGCGCATCGTGGGAAGCAGCAGGAGGACGCGGGTGGCTGGAGCTCGCGGGAGCGAGCTTCGGGCGGCGGCAAACACGGCTCCGGCGGGATGTGGCTGCGAGGGCACGGCGGGGCTGCGGAGGCCTCTACGGCTTCTGGCGTCACGAGAACGGTGACGTCTTGTGAGGCGGCTGGCTCGGGTTCGGTCACAGTGGCGCCATGGGACGGCGGCGAGGTGCTCATGAGTTCGACAGTAGCAAGCTTCGGCGCTTGCAGCAAAAACGAGAGAGAAGCGGACGGTGAGCTCACTTTGTGATCACGAGGAGGGGCTCGGCTTGCTCGGGGCGGCTTGGTGGCGGCGAATCGACATAAGCGTAACCGGCCCCGAGGTGGAAGAGCGGTGGCGATAGCGGCGCTTCTGGAGCGCCCGGCTGGCTTGGCTCGGTGGAGATGACGAGGAAGACTACACGGAGCTCGTGGGCTCAACAGAGGGGCGAGGGGGTGGCTGTGGCTACGCAGGCGATGAGCGGCGGCGACGGGCTCGGCTCGGGAAGGGAGCAGAGAGGGGAGGGAGAGAGAGCTGCGAGGAGAGGAGAGGTCGAGGGGAACACGGGACTGCGTGGGAGTGTGCGTGGCATCCTTAGCCAGCTCTAGGCGGTCGGCGGCAAGCAGGAGGTGGCCAGGCGCGTGCCAGCGCGCCGCGGCCACGCGCTCCTGTCCTCCTGGCGAAAAGAGGAAGACGACAGGGGAGGTGGAGATGGGTTGGGCCGGCTTTAGCAGTGGGCCGCACAGGTAGGCGCCAGGTAGGTTTTCTCTCTCCCTCTCTTTGGTAATTTGTTTTTGTTTTCTATTTATTTTGATCTGTTTTGAATTAGTAAAAATACTAACTCATTTTGTAAAATCCTGAAAATAATTATGGGCACTATTTGAGATATATGCAACAGCCCTCATTTAGTTTCAGAATTATTTGAGCACTTAAAATATTATATAGCATTTAAATGCCCAATTGCAAATACTATACGATTTAATTCAGTGACCAAATATGTCATGGAAAAATGTGCAACACCTCTGGTTATGGTTTCTAGCATTATCCAGAAATGATGAACATTTTTAAAAGCCATTTGGACTTACTGAAAATATTTTTAGGTGAACCTAGTGAATTCCTTTAATGCTAGGGTTTGGACAATCCCCATTTCAAGTTTATTTGAAAAGTTAAACATGATGCACACATGAAGGGCTAGCCTACTGCATACCAGAACCAGGGATGTGACAGCTCACCCCTACTAAACAAGAATCTCGTCCCGAGATTCAAGCGTAGGGTAAGATGAAGGGGGATCACAAAATAACATAATCTTCACGATCCAGGTGGCACTTCAAAGAACGTTGATTCCTTGCATCATGTTGGTCTTGACAACTCTGCTTTCGAGATCTTCATCAAACATGAGGACAGAGACAACTTTACAATGATGGATCATCTTAATGATCACAGGATCAACTCACGGAATGAGACGTAGGGCATCTCTTGATCTGAGAGGCAAAACACACCTTGGAAAGGGCGGAAGGACAGTTTGACGGGGGTTTCATAGTAGCAAGGAAAAATTGCCATGATTCCATAATGGGCACCTTGGGGAAGGTGACTCGTAGAATTTCCCTCAAGTGGCAAAAGGAATTACTTTTGATTCAGAGATCATTGAAACTCTTTATACCAGCTTAAGGCAATTCCCGAGGGATCATTTGGAGGGGTTCGGTAGAATGGCATGCCCGGATTAGAATGGATGATGTGGATTACCTTGTTGAAACAACACAAGGATGATTTTAGTAACTGGGGAGAAGCTCAACAGTAGAGAGTGAATCCACTATTTGAAAAGTTATAGCATAATCGAGGAAATCTGGGGCAATCCCAATTAGTGCCGGTGATAACACCTAGTGTTTGTGCGTGCTCTCAAGAAGTTGAGCATTTCCATAATCATCAAGATTTACCAACATCCATGTCAAGGGTGCTGACGACACAACATACTACCATGATGAATAGCGATGGACGATGCAGATGCAAAGGAAGAAAACACCTTCTCAGATTTCACCTTAGCGAGGCCAAGGGGACGGAATCTGGATGATCGACCGAGGGACATTTAGCACTCCGCTTCTAATGTTCTCCTTGATGTACTAGCGTAATCCATTCATAGATATGGTTTGATATCTAGAACATCAAGTAAAAGGTCGGACTTTGGAACACAAAAATCCATAAGGAACAACTGTTGGAATAAGTTCTACGAGTTCCTTATGGGGAGGTGGCCAACTTTGTCAATCAAGATACTACAACAATAAGTCTTCCAGTTGGGTGTGTTGGCCGCAACATCCACTTTACCGGGTTACAACGAGACCAATATTATAGTTTCTTGAGAAATGTTCCAACCATCATATCTGCCTGAGATTCAGATCTGGTTGGTGTGAGGATAATCCAAACTCATCGGGTCTGAAGAGAAAAATGAAAGTTTGCAGCACAAATCGATGAGATGACGTTGCGAGATTCTCGGGAGATGAACTACGGTAGCAAGCTCCAAAACATGAGCTGGTTTTGCTACAAACCTGTGAACACGATGTCCAAGACAAGCATGGCCACATAGTAGTCTTATAAATAAAACACTACCGAGTTCAGGTGGGGAACCATCATCGAGGATAACGAAGTCCTAACATAAGTCATGATTAGCTCTTATGAAGAAACTTCTTCTCCTTGAACAACTCAATCAGTGGCTTGGTGTGCTAGGGACACATATAGAATGGAGGTAGCGAGCCTAACAAACCATAGCAAACTTCGCACATGCATGACTGACTTGAGATGGTTCCAGAGGAGGCAAGATTGACTTTCTCGAATTCACGACGGCAACTTGCATCAAATGCACACGAATTAGAGGAGGTCACTTCCTTCATCCGGACATATGCTCCATGAGCGGGACATGAAGGCAATGCTTATAAAGTTTCCAACACTAGCTTAATGTTCAACAAAATCATGGAGAAGGGAGTAGTGTTGCTGATGGTCTCAACAACAATTCATCCAGGTTTCCATGGAGATGGAATTCCATAACTATGTGATCAAGGTGATAGTATTGGTCAGACCCAAAAGACATAATGGTGTATGCTCGAGGAAAATCCACGAGTAAGACAACATTACGAACATCGTTGGTTCTGATTTGATTTGAGAATAGCCCACACTCAAATCAAAGTTTTGGCAAGACAATAGCTCCGACAACTGATCACGAAGATCAATCGATGAAGATATCATCTTTCTTCAACACACACACACAAAGATATCCCTTTAAATGAACTAAGTCAGACAAGCTTTTATCTTCCAACTCTCCAAGTTGTTGTTTAGTTTGATCAACTAGCTCAGGGGTATCCCACACAGACTCTAGGAGAAGGGGTGGTTTACAAGAAACCAACTTGATCACGAGCTCAACATAGCAGTCAGGTGACAACCTGGTAATACTTCCGAGAAGATATACGGAAAATCACGAACCACCGGTAAGTTACTAAGCTCGAGATCAATCTTGCTTTTCAGGGCAAGACGATGTGATCATAAGAGCGAGGAATTGATACGATCCTGACTCATTGATCGAGGAGTGTACCCGAAATAAGGACTAGGTAGCACAATCAGTCTTGGAATGATAATTCGAGATCCAACACGCTAAGAATGAAGTAATTTTCCATTAACTATCAAGCAACAGAGTTGCTAGGGCAACGGAGTTGCTAGGAGTATAGATTTCACACATCACGATTCACTTGTCGGCGTTCGGTTACAATAACCTTTGGGACGAGGAATGAACATTGATGGCAAGAAGTATCACTAAATCAAGAATCCATAAGAGAAGATGCAATCCTCATGACATTCCTGACATAAAGTGGGTAATACTTCAAGGTAGAACAGAGCAAAAGCTGGGTTGGCATTTTGATCTGCGGAATACAACTACTTTGACCCAATCCTGGAAATGGACAAGGTACTGGAGTTTGTTTCTCCTAGTCATTCCAGAATAGAATGGCTCGATGGACCACAAGAATAATAGGCATCGATAACACGAATGCACGGCATAAACTTGGCTATCAATTGATAGACGAGGGTCGGAATACAATTAAAGAGTGACAACCCAAGAGAACATATGATTTTCTGAGTTGTGGATGCATAGATTAGTATGTCGAACCAAGTTCAACATTTCTTCCGGATAACCCATGCAGAAGGTAGAACTGGCAGATTCATAATATAAAATGGAGAACTCATCAAGAGCACTCTGGTTGTGATCTTTTGGTTCAAAAGAACTCCTGCCAAGAATGGTTCACGGTATTTGGAAGAAAGAAATACCACAGACCTCGAGGCTATCACAAGGTTACTAATATCCTAAAGGAACTAGCAAACACTATCAACACGAGGTAAGTAGGGTGAATCTCGGGTTCAAAACCCAATGAATAGAATACCTACTACTAAGTGGCATCACGGGATGCTTTCGAGAATGATGGCCAGAATCATCACACGGGAAACACAAGCATGGCTGGATTACTAGGCGATACTCTAGACACCTAGGGTCATAATAATAGCTCCAACATAAATGTCGAGGCAAAAGAATACCTCAACTCAGCAATTAGTGTGATTAATCTGGCACAAAGGGACATCGGAACGGGAGGAAGGGATTTTGCAAATGCTTCAGACTATTTAGAAACCTGGGATGACTCGGACAGCATAACGGCTGTAAATGCTCAAAAAGTTGGAGACATACTACAAAAATGGTGGCATAGCCACTCCGAAGCACAATATCAAAGTTCCGAGATCAATAGGTAACATACGGAAGTAGTAGGAACTGAACTGAGGCTTGAATCCAACAATCCTATAAGCTATGGATTAGTAACACGTCATCCTAATAGATAGATGAGAAGGCCTAGTTCTTAATCCCGTAGAAGAGAAGAGGATGACTCAGATCAGAAGGCCATGAGGTATAAGGAGTAAAAAGAGCCTTACGTTCCCTTCCGCAATCAATTCCCTTACATAACTAAAGCATTTCTAGACTCAACTTCGACCAGTTTGGCTTGGTAATCCTCACAGCGGTCAAGCTCGATACCAAAGCTGTCGGGACCCGACTCAATGCCACATCGATCTAGCATGTAACACCTCATATCACTTTGCGGCCTCACGCACGGTATTCCCACGGTGTCGCCTTACCTTTGCCGGGACCGTTTAGCCTTTTGGCACACGTATATGATAATGTCGCTAGCATCAATATGATAAGGAGCCGGGCTGACATGGCTAGTCGTAAACCCAAAGTGGCACAAACTTACAGGACAGGCATCCATGACCCAACATCGAGCGTGTCGGTCATCAGTGAGTGAATCTAGGCTGTAGCACTGGGCTAGCAGGACTTCGGTGAACCGGGCTGTAGCGGGCTAACAGGACTCCGGTATTCATCGCGTGGCATTTCCCCGAAGGGACAGACACGAGAGCGAAGAAGGACACATGCGGCCAGCCTAAGTGTTAGGAGCAGTAGCAAGCTACCATGGCTCAATGGAAACACTAGGAGACATTTCCGTAAGAGAGGCTACTAAAGATAAACAACTAGATAGTCGGATCCCACACATACCAAGCATTTCAATAACATACACACAATATGCTCGATATGTGCAAATACAACATGGCATCACAACATGACTCTCGACTCAAGTATTTCATTCAATAGGCTCGAGGAGCGAGATATTACAAACATTGGTCTCATGACCCAACATTGAGCATACAAGTCAAAGCACATGCGGAAGCTTAACATGTCCGAGTACGAGACAACTATAAATGAAAAAATTTGAGAGGCGACGACTATCTACCAGATCCTGCCAAGGGCACAAGATCGTAGCTGAGGTAACAAGCTAAACGTCGAAGTCCATGTGGAACTACTGGCGAGACTGAAGTCTCTCTGCAAAAACATAAAATAGGCAAACGTGAGTACAAATGTACCCAGCAAGACTTACATCAGAACTAACTACATATGCATCATTATCAACAAAGGGGGTGGTGGAGTTTAACTGCAGCAAGCCAGCTTTGACTCGGTGGCTAACCTGAACTACGACTGCAAGTAACTCTTGAGGTGGCGCACACGAGTCCACATATTCACCATATCAATACACCACTATGGATCCGTTCCCGTCTCCCTACGAGAACGCCATCCATAGCACTCACGCTTATCTTGCGCATTTTAGAGTATCCACTTTCACTTGTCTATGAACTGTATAAGGGGTCCAAGTTTCCATATCCGAGGAATCCGGCTATTCGAATAGATAATGATAACCCTGCAGGGGTGTACTTCTTCACACACGCTCTCGCCACTTATCGCCCTGTACACGTCATGTACCTCGGCAACCTTCAAGCGGAAGCCAGGCGAGGGAGTCGGCCACGGCCTACCTAAACACTCAAGTCTCTCGTCCAGGTTTATCGCCTATTCGGGTTCCATCCGCAAGGAGATCCGGCCGGGGTGTCGCTCACGGCCCCAAACAATGTGAGCAGGGTTCCCAAGCCCACCTCGACGGGTGGATCTACGCTTGGTACACCGTGCCACGGTGCCTAGTCTGTCCCAAGCCCACCTGTACCGGGTGCCACTTGGTAGACTACTAACACTACCTACAAACACCAGAAACTAGTTGCAACTCCTGGACAGAGAACAAGGGTGATTAAGAAGCCGAGAGGGGTCGAGTTACCGGAACCCAATGTGTGGTAGTAGCTGTTCATGGATCACAAACACAGAACTCAGTTCCTGAGGACGGTTGCAATGAGACAACCCACCATGTACTCCTACATGGCCTCTCACCACTACCTTTACCAAATCGTGTTCACACACTTAGCTCTCAACGGTAGGACATGTTCACACACCTCTAATTCATTCCCGATGAATCAGACCTGACACAACTCTAAGCAATAGCAGGCATGACAAACAAGCATGAATGAGTAGGCACATCAGGGCTCAAACAACTCCTACTCATGTTAGTGGGTTTCATCTATTTACTGTGGCAATGACAGGTCATGCAGAGGGTAAAGGGGTTCAACTACCGCAGCAAGCAACATTGACTCGTTGTTGTCCTAATGCAGTAAAAGGGAGCAGGAGCGAGAGAGTGGGATTGTATCGGAATGAACAAGGGGGTTTTGCTTGCCTGGCACTTCTGAAGATAATATATCTCTTAAATCGGTGTCAGCGAACTCATCGTCGAACGCGTCTATCGAGAGGGGCAATTACGGCAAGCGAGAAAGAAACACAATCAATGCAAATGCACAATATGATGCATGATCATGACATGGCAATATGCTGTGATTTGAGCTAATGCATCTAGCTATGATTTAAATGAAGTTGGTTTGAATACATGATCCAAATTCAAACTCCATATATGATTATTTAAATGCCCTTTATTTGTTTTGTCCAAAACAGAGGACAAACATTGTTCAAACATGCATGAAAATGGTACAGATGGATTCCTTGAATTTTTCTGATAATTTTTCATATATAATTTATTTGATTTGGAGCTACGGTTGATTTTATATGAATTTTAGAAGTTTTGGTTATTTTCTGGAATTTCCTGTATAAAAAAAATCCAGAAAAGGATTTACTGCGTCAGCATCGTGTCACTGTGACGTCAGCAGGTCAACTGCGGTTGACCAGGTCAATCCTGACCAGTGGGGTCCACCGTCGATCCTACGATGTTATACGTGTCACGCAGTGTGGGGCCAAGTCAGCAGCCAGGTGAGCAAAGTCAACCTGACATGTGGGCCCAGTGGATTAGTCTAAGTTAAACAGGGAATAAATCCCGGGGTTAATTAGAGCGTGGGGCCCATCCGTCAGTGGCACATCGCTAAACTAACCGCGTGGTTAGTGACTAACCTAACCTAATGATGCCAAGTCAGCGAACGGCGTTTAGCCGGCGGTGACGAAATCCCGCGGCGGTGGCTCGCCGGTGTTGCTCGGGGACGGCGCTTCTGGCGTCGTTGGATCGCTAAAGGCACCAAAGTAAAGCCCATCCTCGCGCGCATCGTGGGAAGCGCGAGAGGACGCGGGGTGGCCGGAGCTCGCCTTAGCGGAGCTCGGGGCGGCGGCCGAAACACGGCTCCGGCGGGATGTGGCTGCGAGGCACGGCGGGGGCTGCGGAGGGCCTCTACGGCTTCCTGGCGTCACCAGAGCACGGTGGCGTCGCGAGCGGCTGGCTCGGGTTACAGTCACGGTGGCGCCATGGGGCGGCGAGGTGCTCGCAGGTTCGACAGGTAGCAAGCTACGGCGCGCAGGCAAAGGAACGGAGAGGGGGAAACGGATGGTGAGCTCACTGTGATCACGAAGAGGGGCTCGGCTTGCTCGGGGACGGCTTGGTGGCGGCGAATCGACATCGGCGGTGACCGGCTCCCGAGGTGGAAGACGGTGGCGATAGCGGCCTTCTGAGGCGTCGGCTGGCTTGGCTCGGTGGAGATGGCGAGGAAGACTACACGGGCTCGTGGGCTCAACAGAGGGGCGAGGGTGGCTGTGGCTACGCGCGGCGATGGCGGCGGCAGGCTCCGCTTCGGGAAGGGAAGCGAAGAGGGGAGGAGAGAGCTGCGAGGAGAGGAGAGGTCGAGGGGAACACGGGACTGCGTGGGAGTGTGCGTGGCGTCCTTAGCCAGCTCTAGGCGGTCGGCGGCAAGCAGGAGGTGGCAGCGCGTGCCCGGGCCTTGTGACCACGCCACGCTCTGTCCTCTGGCGAAAAGAGGAAGACGACAGGGGAGGTGGAGATGGGTTGGGCCGGCTTTAGCAGTGGGCCGCACAGGTGGCGCTAGGTAGGTTTTCTCTCTCCCTCTCTTTGGTAATTTGTTTTTGTTTTCTATTTATTTTGATCTGTTTTGAATTAGTAAAAATACTAACTCATTTTGTAAAATCCTGAAAATAATTATGGGCACTATTTGAGATATATGCAACAGCCCTCATTTAGTTTCAGAATTATTTGAGCATAAAATATTATATAGCATTTAAATGCCCAATTGCAAATACTATCGATTTAATTCGGTGACCAAATATGTCATGGAAAATGTGCAACACCTCGGTTATGGTTTCTAGCATTATCCGAAATGATGAACATTTTTAAAAGCCATTTGGACTTACTGAAAATATTTTTAGGTGAACCTAGTGAATTCCTTTAATGCTAGGGTTTCGACAATCCCCATTTCAAGTTTATTTGAAAAGTTAAACATGATGCACACATGAAGGGCTAGCCTACTGCATACCAGAACCAGGGATGTGACATCTTAAGATGATGGCGACTGCATTCAAGAACTACAAGAATGGTGAATGGAACAAGTACGTCAACGGAGGAAGGAAGACTCTAGTATTCAAGGGAACACTGGAGAACCAACATGATCATTGGGCCGATTTCGTGAAATTCAAGGATTCGGAATTAGCTAAGGAACGGTCGAGAATAAACAAGAAGAATGCGAAAAAAGGATAAGTTCCATAAGTGGGGCGGTGGCTATCGCGGTGGCAATGCCTAAGTGGGATAAGTCGAGAAAGAGATGGAGGATGCAGGTGTCACTCCGGCTACTAAGAGCTGGCCCGCCAGGTCGGGACTTAGTTCTATCGCATGGGGGAGTTGGACGGGAGGCGAAATGTTTGACGAGGGCAAGTCTGAAGGAGCCGACGATGCGATACTTGTTGCAATAGAAGAGGCACGAGCGGGGTGTTCCAGCCCAACAGAGAGAACAGCGAGCTTCGCGTGCTCCGGGAAATCTGAACAGCGGGAAGAACACGAGGCAAGGCGCTCTGCCGTGGTATGAGGGTTTTCGATGGAACAACGACTACAGAACCCATGCGAGAAAGAAGATTGCGGAGGAGAAGAAGAGGAAGATGGAGGAGGAGCAGAGGAAGCGGGACTATGAACGCCTTCAAGGCCTAGAAGCAAGTCAAGTGGAATTGGCAGTCAAATTCCAGCGGCAGCTGGAGCAGATCGACTCACTTACCCATCAAAGGGGGTCTCAGCAGCTGCAGCAGCTAGCGGATGATCCAGCATTGGATAGCACCGGCCCATCCATGCCGAGAAGCAGCGTGGGTTCCGTCCCGAACGACCCAATGCTGGGTAGATACCCCGTGGATGACATCACGGAGAACACTAACTGCGAGCTACACTACAAAATGAAGAACATATCCATGAAGGTGGCGGACGGCTGTGCTTTCACAAATCCCCCCGAGGCAACCTTCCATTGCAACCCGATTCCAGCGGGCTTTGCTCGTGTCGTGGTTGATGAGGTGCTGGACCCATATTTGGGGCTAGAGCTTGACATTGCTGGAGGTGATGGCGAGCGCTTTCTCGGAGAGGCCAAACATCGTATCATCCTATGGAAAAAGGATTGCATCATCTTTCCAAGGCCACCGACACCGTGTCACCCGAGTCCTCGTCGAAGTCCGCCACCGAGTCAGCAGACTCCCGCTCCTCCAAGTCCGGCAAAGTGTTAGGACAATCCTCCTACTCCAAGTCCGGCAAAGTGTCAGGACAATCCTCCTCCTCCAAGTCCGCCACAGCGTCAGACGTCCACTCCTCCTCCAAGTCCGGCACAACCTCAGGCCACTCATCGTCCAACTCAGTCCCGTCAGCCATCTCCGCCGCCTCAGCAATCGCAGAGACACCCCGCAGCTCTGGTGCGTAGCCATACGAGTCGAGGTAGTACAGGAAGTACAGGCGGAGGCAAGCGGTATAAATATGGTCCAAGCCTGAAGCCTCTTCCGCAGAGGTCTTATGACAAGTCCGAGGAGGAAATCACAGCCATATCGAAGGCCGAGGTGGAAGCCCATTTTGCACCGAAACCGCCACCGCCGCCAAGGAGAAAGTGCACGAGAAGCGATTGACCACTTCATCGTATGGCTCAACCACCAGCTTCAAGCCTGTTGACCACAGACTATGAGCGCCACATCGGGAAGTTAAATCGAGCACGTCTACAAAGGGAGGCGAGCACGTCTACATCGTGTCGAGCAAACAAGAAGCAGCTGCCAAAAATGCGGAAAACCATTCCCCACTGGGAGAACAGCGGTATAATCGATCCCTCGCTTGTTGGGCCAACAATAGGTGACGATCTGCGCCCCAATATTATTGTGGGCAAGCATTGCATGTTCGAGGTGGGCAATGTGGTAATAACGGAGGAGCATATAATGCAGGCTGAAGTTCTCAACATCACTGTTGGACAACTCCTCGAGATCGAGCCCATGCCTTTGCTTAGAGAGGATGAAGTAAAACGGCAATATGTCCGGGGCCAACCTTTGGTCGCGCCAGACAAGGTCAAGAACCTCCCAACGAGAATGTATGAATTGCATCAATGGTACATGAACATTACCAAGATTTCAGACCGAGTGTCCCTCGTGGTGAATGTCAAGGAGGACCATTACTACCATGAGAAAGCTGGGTCCATTGAGTATTTAGAACTGTTTCAGTTATACAATAAGGAAGCACTCGACAAATCTATCATCAGTTGCTATTGTCTGTAAGTGATTTCTTTCTATAATTTAAGTCTCAAGCTAGCTGTAGTGATCCTTTTGAGATCAATCATTACCTGTAATTATCCTCACTATATATATTCTTTTCTATGGTATTATGCAGGATGAAGATATATGAAATGAGAAAAGGTGGACGCTATGGCATTGGGTTCATTGACCCAAACACCGTTAATGAATTCACATGGAAGATAAATGAACATCATGCAAAGGAAGTAGAAAGCAGCATGCTAGAGTTCTTGAAGCGCCTCAAATACAATGAAGATATACTACTTCCTTACCACTTTGGGTGAGTCACATTGTCTTGTACTACAAATTCTCTGTTTTTGCCTACTAGCTAGCTACATGTTTTTGCTAACATATGCCCGCTTAATTAAGACATGTAGCGTGTGTGCATGCAGATTTCATCGGTCAGTGTATCATTAAAGTTGGCCCGAACAGTTGAAATCTTGGACTCACTAGTCTCAAAAACACCGACTTTAACATCTTGTATGGGATAGTCGACAAGTAATTTCAATCATTATTAACTATATATCTCGCCTATTTAGTTAGCCATTTCATGATATGAACTATTTAATAACCCCTTTATTCATTTTCTTTGTCGATGAGGCAGGGCTTGGGCAAGATTCATCGCGTCACGCCCGTGAATGGAAACAAAAGCTTGAATGGTTTCGACCCAAGGTAAGTAATTAAGTAGTACTAGCTAGCTAGCTAGCTAGCTGCCATCTCTTTAATTATCATGCTTGATTAATTTTATCTGATCAAATTCCATTCTCATAAAGGCCACAAGCGGCGTAGGGACTGATCTGTGTGCATTCTGCGTTTGCGAGAATATTCGCATGATGGCGTCCGAAAGGAGCAGATCTCAAAGACAGCAATGGATGCGCTTGTCGTAACACTATTCACAATTTTTACACCATTATCGATATCTAGCTAGTCACACAACTAATACACATGCATATTGATCTCCTTCTTAACAGTTCAAAGAGGTGCGGAGAAGCTCATAGAAGCGGAGCGCGTAGAAGCACTTCAAGAGGAAATAGCGGGATTTTTGCTCGACCAGGTCATAAATCCGAATGGAGAATTCTATTACCGCTACCGCCCCAATGAAAACCACTTTCAATTGTCATCATGCTCTGAAGGCACCAATTAGGCGGCTCAAGGCAACATTCATATGTAGGAGAAATTGTATATATTTGTACATGTGTGTATGTGTGAATTAATTAATATGGTGGTTTAATTTGTGAGACATTGATGTGATATATATATGCATGATTGGTTCTACTAGAAATATATATATATATATATATATGCATAACGTGTACAATGTGTAGTATCGTAAAATACCAGCAAGCTAAAAAGAATTAAAATGGAAACACAAAATTAAATGAAAAGAAATCATAAAACTAAAACCCTCCAAACCTTATAGTACGGTTGGTATTACAAACCGGTACTAAAAACTCAGTCCCGAGCTGGCTCGTGCCGTGGTAGCCCTTTAGCACGGTTCGTGCTGAACCGGTGCTAAAGGGGGCCTTTAGTGACCACTAATTAGTGCCGGTTATGTAACCGGCACTATAGGGCCTTACGAACCGGTGCTAATGCCCGGTTCTGCACTAGTGAGATATCATCAAAACATTGCCTCTGTTTCGCACAAACCAACTCTCTCACACCCACCCACGTACGTACCTGAACCTAAAGAAGAAGTGCACGCAGGACGCACGTACTCACGTCTCATTCCCGGCCACACCCACGCGGGTACACGGTGGAGTTCGTTTCTATACGAAAAGGCAGCCCACGTGATAATTTAACGCGTGTAGCGGTTGTTTACTCGAAGGAGGGTCGGGTACCACGCCTAGAATATAAAACGATTGCCGTGGGGAAAATGGAAAATGGTTTTGTCTCTCATGAGTCTCGTCACACAATCTCACACAAGGCCGCCGTGGCCTCTCTCTCTCAGCGTTGGTCAGTGATCCGGCCGCATCCCGTCCGTCAGCGGAAAGGGAGGATGTGCATCGTCTCTCCGACGGCATTGAGGCAGCTCGTCCCGATCTGCGGTACCCGCCGTTCTCTCTGACCAAGCTCCGGCGCGGTAGGGCCTTCGCCACTTGCTCGCTGCCGCAGTATGGGCAGATCCCAGCCGCCGGCGCCCTCCTAGTAACATCCCGACGACCCTCAGGTACAGCTTCCTGCGGCCTTGCTCCACTGCCCATCTTCCCACGTTGTTGCATGTGGATCTTCTTTAGTTGTTTGCTTAAGTCGTATCTCGGCCGGCGTACTTTCCGTCTTGTAATCTCGTCCTCAAACCATTTTTGATAAACCACCATGTGCTATATTTCCCTTTTTACATGGAACATGCTTCTTTTTTGTCGGCGTATGTGTCTTCAACTCGTGTTATTGGGCAGTAATTGTTTCCTTTCGACCTCCTTTTGCAAACAGGGCTATCCATTTTCACCTCGTTGCTATTGCGACCTTTTGATGAACTGCACAAATCACTTTTCTGAAGAGCATTTTGTGCAGTTCCGCCAAAATGTCACATGGGCAATGTTTTTACATTTCTGTGGGACTGCAGAAAGGGAGATTGGTTTTCCTATTCTCCTCATCCAACTCCGTGCCTAATCTTCTCCAACAAGAAGTTAGTCCTAAAGAGAGATCGTGTGTTATGTTTCATCATCTAGTTCCACTATTATTGTAATCACACTGACTGGATATCTTTGCAAACAGGGATGGTCCGCCCAATTTTAGTGGAGCTGCACAAAATGATCGGATTGTGGTGTCTTTCATACACCTCTTTTTTGGCTACAGAGCTGGGTGAAACTAGCTGCCAAGCAATGAACACTGTGCCAAGGAAATGGAGCCATGCCTACGAACAACATCGATCAATTATATTTTTTTCTTTATTTGTACACCTTCTCACAACTTTGTCTTCAGTTGTGATGTGAATATTGGCGCTGATCTGCGAACCATTGAGATGCATTAGCCATGGTAGTTTCATTTTTATTTGATGGAATATTGTAACGAGATAATCTCGAGGCAAGACACATGAATCCTAAGTTGAAACCCTTCTTTTCCTGCGGGAACCAGAGTTGAAACCTTCATAGCATCACAGTACAATTTCATCAAAATTATGCGTACATATAAACAAATCCTGAAGGATTGATAACAATGCCAGAAACAATTCAACTTTGTTTCGCCGACATGTTGGACATCCTTCATCCCGCTCCACCTGCCATGCAGCAATATTGGGTGCACAACACAACTTTAGGGAAAGATTCACCCCGGTCGTTGCGCCACAGTAGTAATGACTAGTGAGGAGTCAAATCACAGAGCCCCACCTTCGCCACAGTAAGTTGCTCAGACGAAGCAACCATCATTTCTCTGTTCCTTGAATCTGCTGGTACTCCCATATTCCCACAGTAATAAGTTGCTTGGGCGAATCAACCATCACTATATCTGCTCACGTGTGATGACCACAGGAGCTATCCATTCAGATTGCATGTTAAAAAAATAAAGGTCGATAACTAATGCGGCAAACTTTCAAAAAAAACTAATGCGGCACCTCGGGCCAACGCGGCCAGATCGCATTTTGCATGAGAAATTACACACCATGTTTCGTTCACATGTGGTCCCGTTCCAACATATCAGTGAGACGACGGCGAGTAGTAGGAGTATTTCCAAACCGACGTGTAGGCCGGGGCGCCCCTTCGTGAATCGTGGCAAACTGGCAACCGTCCGCCGACTCTTCGCCTTTCCCTCTCGATTTGGAACTGCTGTCGCACGCTCTTCCTCTCCCTCCTCCATTTTCCTTCAGCCCTTCACCCTTTCTTCTGCCATTGTTCGATCGTCTTCTCCATGTAGGGAACAGGACGGAAATGACCCCGTTATTCTTGCCCCGATCTGAAAGATGACGTGGTGGAGGAACTCATTGATCGGTGCGACGTCATCACCTCGGCTAGCATGGCAGGTTCGTTCAAGCCCATTCTTGACTCAACTAATAACATCATTACAAGGAACCCAAGAGTCAAGGAGCGGTTTGATCTCCCCTATCTTCCTCGCCGTGACCCTGATGACTGGCGCCGTCACGATGGAGGCCTTGCCCTATGCAAGTTGATGCCGCTTGATAATGATACGTATGGTGTTAATATGCCATCGCTTGAGGGCAAGGCTTGGGCAGGCGCAAATGGAGATTGGGTTGTTTACATTGGGTCCCATCATGAGTGGGAACTTGTGAATGTGTACACTCGTGACGGGTTCCACTTCCAAAAATCTCGAGAGACTGCCCAGAGGTTGAGCACACGGTATTGTACACACGTTCAAATACAATCATGGTGACTGTCTTCTACGAAAGATAGCAATTTCTCGAGTTCCCACCCGCTCTTGGAATTACAACAACTATGAAGTTGTTGCTATCTTCGACAAGCTTGTTGCCGTCGCTGTTGGTTTGACTCGATGGACATTGCTCAAAAATCAGTTTCTGTACACGGATGAGTACTGTGACGCAATTGAATACGAGGGCCTTGTGTTTGCTGCCACCACTCGTGGCACTGTTTTTGCATGGAATCGTTATGATTTCGGTAAGTTTGTCTTCCATCGTAATTATAATTGTTTCATCCACATGCATGCAGGTTAGCAAGTTTCCCTTTACTAATTAACCTTCTTCTTGTGTTTCCAAGGTCCTGTGAACATTCCATCACCTATACTTGAAAATTTTTATAACCAAGAGGGAGATGACGATGGTGATGATCACGAGCATGAGGACAAGCAGCGCCCATATACTCGTTGGCGCCTGGCAACTAATTCCGATGGATCACATCTTCTCGTGTGTATACAGCCCACTGATGATGTTACTACTAAGGAAGCAGATGTAGTCTCCCATGGTCGCACTCTCCGGACCTATTCCAACACCCGTTGCATGGTATTCGGGATGGATACTAGTGTGCTAGCGCCAACACCTTCTCCCTGGTACAGAATTGATAGTCTTGGAGAAAACTCGCTCTTCCTTAGACAAAACTATCCGATGATGGTGAAAGGCGATCCAACTACTGTTGACACAATGTTACTAGCACCATTTATGAGAAGCAACTGTGTCTATACCTCGGACATTAGCGTGGTTCCCTACCCGGCATCGATATAGTAGGTCGCTTCACTGGATGATCAGTCCTGCGTTGGTCTCGAGATCGACAATAGATGCCCGCCCCGAGAGAATCACTTCGGTTCAAAGCAAGTGTTTCCAATGCCGAGGAATGGTTGAGTTGAAGTTCATTTCATTGCTTGTTATTTGTTGTGTGGTGAAAACTTTAGTATTTATAATGTATCCTCGTTGTCGATGTGGGTTGATGACCTGTTGTATGTAATAAAATGATATGCCTGTGATAAACTTACTAAATTTATGAATGGCTTTCGAGTTATACATGGAGTGACTGGTGCGACGAGGCAAAAAATATTTTCGAATACGTAATTGTACACGCATTGCAACAGGTTATCGGATGAGGCCAATCAACAATAGTAGTACACTATTTGTACTAGCTTCACATGCTTCGCGCGTCGTGCG
This sequence comes from Aegilops speltoides, assembly GCA_021437245.1. Taxonomy (NCBI): domain Eukaryota; kingdom Viridiplantae; phylum Streptophyta; class Magnoliopsida; order Poales; family Poaceae; genus Aegilops; species Aegilops speltoides. The sequence continues at coordinate 32,474,140 of CM038146.1, read as the reverse complement.
GGTGTTTTTATTGTAGCCATATTGTACTACGTAACCAGCACCTCGAATCCTCGATACTAGTACTATATAGTTAGTAGTAGGAGTAGTAGGGTGGCATGGGCCAGAACAAGCATTCACGTCCAGGAGTACGGCACACGCCACCAGCACGACTTCCATCTGACACCATATTTCTTGGAGTCCGTGCTAGAGCAATTTCTTCAACCTCATCATTTCTCTAACTCAGCCATCGCGCGGCGGGTGAGGTGGGGGTTTGCCGATAGTCGGTTTCCTCAACTGCGGTCCCACTTGTAAGGCCAACTCCAACGCTCTATCAATATATGAATGTATTGTTCTTCCCAATACAAAAACTTGCATCCATTCTACTCCCTCCGTTCTACTACCTCCATCCTGGTTTATAGGTCCCCTTTGTAGTTTGTGTCAAATTTTGACTAAAGATTTAACTAACAATATGTTAATGCATGTCAAGAAAATTATCTCATTGGATTTGTATTTGAACATAGTTTTAAAAAATATAATGTTTGGTGACATGCGTAAACATTTTGTTAGTTTATTCTATGGTCAAAATTTGGCACGAAATATAATGGGGACCAATAAACCCGGACGGAGATAGTATTTGTCAAAATATATGTATCTAGACATGTTTTAGTATATAGGCACATCCATTTTTGGACAAATGGAAGTCAAGTATTTTGGAACGGAGGGAGTACACAATAAAATTTTAAAGTTAGCACAACTAGTCTAATCCGAGAGCACAACCGAAGATTTGGTCGGGTTCTTCCTCCTCTTGCCGACACGTGGGACATCCAGCATCCAGGTCGTGTCAGGAAATAAAATAGAGTGATAGTTGATAAGTTGAAGCCACGAGATGTGCATCTTGGGTTAAACTATAAATAGAATCTTACTACTCATGAGTAACTCCAAAAGCGGCCACCGAAGATCTTTCTTGGATTTGTTTTTCATCACCAGCATGTCGAGGTGAAAGATGTGCAGATTCAGTGGGTCCTCTTGCGTTTTCACTGACATGTGGGGCCGCATGTGAGCAAACAGACGATGGGCTCCGCGCGTTCGCTGGCTGGCTGAGAAGAGAGATAGAGGAGGGCTAAGCACGGACTGCAGGAAATTTGTTCTACGTAACGAGCACCTTGATATTCGCGTGTGGTTGTTTCTAGAATTAAAAAGGAGGTACCTCTACTTATGTTGCTCCCACTATGCCTAGCCTAAGGTTAGTAGGTGACCTTGCGCTTGGCTCTTCGCCTCTTTCGGAAGTCGATGGTGTTGGAAATATGCCCTAGAGGCAATAATAAAAGTATTATTATATTTCATTGTTCATGATAATTGTCTTTTGTTCATGCTATAACTGTATTATCCGGAAATCGTAATACACATGTGAACACATAGACCACAATATGTCCCTAGTGAGCCTCTAGTTGACTAGCTCGTTGTGATCAACAGATAGTCATGGTTTCTGACTATGGACATTGGATGTCGTTGATAACGGGATCACATCATTAGGAGAATGATGTGATGGACAAGACCCAATCCTAAGCATAGCATAAAGATCGTGTAGTTAAATGCGCTAGAGCTTTGCCAATGTCAAGTATCTCTTCCTTGACCATGAGATCGTGTAACTCCCGGATACCGTAGGAGTGCCTTGGGTGTATCAAACGTCACAACGAATCGGGTGACTATAATGGTGCATTACGGTATCTCCGAAAGTATCTGTTGGGTTGACACGGATCGAGGATGGATTTGTCACTCCGTATGACGGAGAGGTATCTCTGGGCCCACTCGGTAATGCATCATCATAATGAGCTCAAGTTGACCAAGGTGTTGGCCATGGGATCATGCATTACGGTACGAGTAAAGTGACTTGCCGGTAACGAGACTGAACAAGGTATAGGGATACCGACGATCGAGTCTCGGGCAAGTACATACCGATTGACAAAGGGAATTGTATACAGGGTTTTGATTGAATCCTTGTGTCGGGACCCCGACTCAATGCCACATCGATCTAGCATGTAACACCTCATATCACTTTGCGGCCTCACGCACGGTATTTCCACGAGTGTCGCGTTACATTTGCCCGGGACCGTTTGCGCCTTTTGGCACACGTATATGATAGTGTCGCTAGCATCCATATGATAATGAGCCCGGGCTGACATGGCTAGTCGTAAACCCAAAGTGGCACAGACTTACAGGGACAGGCATCCATGACCCAGCATCGAACGTGTCGGTCATCAGCGAGTGAATCCAGGCTGTAGCACTGGCTAGCAGACTCCGGTGAACGGGCAGTAGCGGCTAACGGGACTCCAGATTCATCGCATGACATTTCCCGGGATGACAGACACAGGAACGAAGAAGGACACATGCCAGCCAGCCTAAGTGTTCCGGAGCAGTAGCAAGCTACCATGGCTCAGTGGAAACACTAGGAGACATTTCCCGGGAAGAAAGGCTACCAAGGATAAACAACTAGGTTGTCAGATCCCACACATACCAAGCATTTCAATAACATACACACAATATGCTCGATATGTGCAAATACAACATGGCATCACAACATGACTCTCGACTCAAGTATTTTATTCATTAGGCTCCGAGGAGCGAGATATTATAAACATGGGTCTCATGACCCAACATTGAGCATACAAGTCAAAGCACAAGCGGAAGCTTAACATGTCCGGGTACAGACATCTACAAATGAAAAGGGTGAGAAGCGACTATCTACGAGATCTGCCGAGGCACAAGATCGTAGCTGAGGTAACAAGCTAAACGTCAAGTCCACGTGGAACTACTAGTGAGACTGAAGTCTCTCTGCAAAAACATAAAATAGGCAAACGTGAGTACAAATGTACCCAGCAAGACTTACATCAGATCTAACTACATATGCATCATTGTCAACAAAGGGGATGGTGGGGTTTAACTGCACCAAGCCAGCATTGACTCGGTGGCTATCCTGAACTACGACTGCAAGTAACTCTTTTGAGGTGGCGCACACGAGTCCACATATTCACCATATCAATACACCACTATGGATCCGCTCCCATCTCCCTACGAGAACGCCATCCATAGCACTCACGCTTATCTTGCGCATTTTAGAGTATCCACATTCACTTATCTATGAACAATGCAAGGGGTCCAAGTTTCCATATCCGAGGAATCCGGCTATTCGAATAGATAATGATAACCCTGCAGGGGAGTACTTCTTCACACACGCTCTCGCCACTTATCGCCCTGTACACGTCATGTACCTTGGCAACCTTCAAGCGGAAGCCGGGCGAGGGAGTCGGCCACGACCTGACTAACCACGCAAGTCTCTCGTCCAGGTTTATCACCTATTCGGGTTCCATCCGCAAGGAGATCCGCCGGGTGTCGCCACGGCCCCAAACGATGTGAGCAGGGTTCCCAAGCCCACCTCGACGGGTAGATCTACGCTTGGTACACCGTGCCACGGTGCCTAGTCTGTCCCAAGCCCACCTGTACTGGGTTCCACCTGGTAGACTACTAACACTACCTACAAACACCAGAAACTAGTTGCAACTCCTGGACAGAGATCAAGTTGATTAATAAGCGAGAGGGTCGAGTTACGAACCCAATGTGTGGTAGTGCTGTTCATGGATCACAAACACGAACTCAGTTCACGAGGACGGCTGCAATGAGACAACCCACCATGTACTCCTACATGGCCTCTCACCGCTACCTTTACCAAATCGTGTTCACACATTTAGCTCTCAACAAGAGGACATGTTCACACACCTCCGATTCATTCCCGATGAATCGGACTGACACAACTCTAAGCAATAGCAGGCATGACAAACAAGCATGAATGAGTAGGCACATCAGGGCTCAAACAACTCCTACTCATGCTAGTGGGTTTCATCTATTTACTGTGGCAATGACAGGTCATGCAGAGGATAAAGGGGTTCAACTACCGCAGCATGTAACAGTTGAAACATTGTTGTCCTAATGCAGTAAAAGAGAGCAGGAGCGAGAGAGTGGCATTGTATCGGAATGAACAAGGGGGTTTTGCTTGCCTGGCACTTCTGAAGATAGTATAGTTCTTCATCGGTGTCATCGATCACATCGCCGGTACACATCTATCGAGAGGGGACAATTACCGGCAAACAAGGAAGAACACAATCAATGCAATGCGACAATATGATGCATGAATTTGACATGGCAATATGATGTGGTTTGAACTAATGCAACTAGCAGCAAGTTAAATGGAGTTGGTTTGAACCATAGGTTCAAGTTCAAACTCCACATGTGATTATTTAAATGACATTCATATGATTTGTCCTAAACAGTAGCCATAAGTTGTTCTAACATGCATGAAAATGGAACAGATGGATAGATTGGATTTTTCTGATAATTTTTCATATATAAATTATTTCATTTGGAGTTACGGTTTAATTTTTATGATTTTTAGAAGTTTAGGGGTATTTTCTGAAAATAATAAATCATTTAAGATTTATTTAAATTCCAGAAAGTAATTAATGCGTCAGCATGACGTCATAGTGATGTCAGCAGGTCAACGGCTCGGTCCAGGTCAAACTGGCCAATGGGTCCCGCGTGTCAGTGTCTAACTAAACTAACCTAGTTTAATTAGCACTAACCTAGGTTAAACTAATTAAATTCAAACCTAAACAATATTAATTATCCGGGCGGGGCCCGCATGTCAGTGAGTCAGGGGGAAAGTCAAACCCCGGTCAAGCAGGGTCAAACCCGCCGGACCCGGTCAACGGCTCATCGCCGGCAAGGCCAGGGACGGCGGAGGGGTGCGGTTTCCTCCTCCGGCGACCAAATGGCCGGCGAAGGGCATCTACGTGGAGCTGGGCGTGCGCCGCATCCAGGGAAGCACACGAGAGGGGCCGGGGTTGCCGGAGTTGACGGCACCGACGAGTGGGGCGGCGCCGGAGTTCGGACGTCGATGGACTCGACGCCGTAGGGCACGGCAGGAGCAACGGGTGGTTGCTACGGCCCCGCGGTGACGCGCTACGCGCGGTGATGTGCTCGGTTTTGAGCTCCGGTGGAGGTGGCCACGGCGGCGAGGAGCTCAGGCGGTGGCGCGTGCGGGCAGGCGAGGTGTGGCAGCTACGGCGTGCAACAGAGAAAACAGAGAGGGGAGTTCGGGTCAGGAGCTCATGGCGGGGAAGATGAGCAGTTCAGCTGGCTCAGGGGAGGCCGGACGGTGACGTGGCGTTGCCGGCGATCTCGGACGGCCGAGGAGGAAGACGGCGGCGTTGGGCACGAAGCGGAGCTTCCCGGCTCGCGTGGCTCGGCAGGAGGAACGCGGGCCTCACGTCGGTTCTTCTGGAAGCAACTACGTGGCGAGGGGTTGGCGGTGGATGCGGCAACAGCGGGCGGCGGCGACGAGTTCCGCTCGGATGCGAGTGAGGGAGCAGAGGAGAGGGCGGAGAGCCAGAGAGCGAGCGAAAGTGAGGGGTGGCGTCGGGCGTCTCCGTGGCGTGAGGGGAGGCAGGCGGTGGCAAGCAGGAGGTGGCCGCATTCGGCTGCGCGCTCGCCACGCACCTGCTTCTCCTTCTGGCAGAAAGTTGAAGAAGCAGGCAGCGCTGGCTGGGCTGGGCCAGCCAACTCGGCCACCAAGTGGCCTGGCCAGGTGGGCTGCCAAGTACAGGTAAGCTGGGCCAGGTTAGTTTCTTCTTTTTTTTTACATTTCTATTTCTGTTTTCTAATATTTGAACTCTGTTTTGATTTGATTCACAGCCAAAATCATGTAGTAGCTTCTGAAAATATTTATGTGGCTTGCTACAATATATTCAAAGCCACTCACAGGTTTTTTCAGAATTGTTGGACTTGCAATTCTTTTATAGAAGAATTAAATCCAACTCAAATATTTATTGATTTAAATCCAAATAGCCAAAATAATTCCTCAAAAATGTTCCATATTTTTGGTTTGGACCAAAACCCTTGCCAAAGATATTAAACATCATTGAAGAGCATTTTGGAAACATTGGATGCATTTTCCAGGGTTATTTGCCCTTCTTTTATTTAAATATTTTGAGGCTTTCAAATTTCCTCAATTCAGGTTTCAAAGATTTAAACATGATGCAAGGAAGATGCAAACACTAGGCAGCACCAGAAGCTAGGGATGTGACAACTCACCCCCACTAAGCAAAAATCTCGTCCCGAGATTCAAGCGTAGGGTAAGATGAAGGGGGAACGCAAACTAACACAATCTTCACGATCCAGGTTGCACTTCATAGGGGTGTTGATTCGATCACCATCTTTGGCTCGATGTCTTCCTCTGAGAACTCCAACTAACATGACAAGAAGAGGAAAGGAAAACTCCAGAAGAATCGATCTTCTCGAAGACCGAACAACTCAGGATCAACTCATGGGATGAGACATAGCAACATCTCCCGAGCTGAGACACGAGGCATACATCTAGAGGGATGGAGTGGAGCAGATGACGAGGGTTCACTAGGTAGACAACAATTCCACACTCAAGAAGGTAGTAAATGATTGTCAACATAGCGAGGAGTTGAGTTGCCATGATACCATAACGGGGCACCTTAGGGAAGGTGACTCGTAGAAATATCCCCTTAAATGACAAAAAGAATTACCTTTGATTTAGAGATCATCGAAACTCTTTATACCAGCTTGAGGCAATTCAAAATTAATCGATTGAAGGAATTCGAAAGAATGTCATACCCAGTTTGGAACAGAAACTACGGTTATAGAACAACTCAGCAAAAAGGAAGGCACATTCCAATTGATACCGAGGATATAACCTAGTGTCTGAGCATGCCCTCAGGAACTTGAGCATTTCCATATTTATCAAGGTTTTACCAATTTCCGTAGCGAGGATCCTGGCAACACATCATACTACCATGATGAATACCGGTGGAAGATGCAGATGCAAAGGAAGATAACACCTTCTCAGATTTCACCTTAGCAATGCCAAGGTCACAAGATCTAGATAATCGACCGAGAGACATTTAGCACTCCGCTTCTAATGTTCTCCTTGATGTGCTAGTGTATCCCATTCATAGATATGGTTTGATATCTAGAACATCAAGTAAAAGGTCGGACTTCGGGAACACAAAAATCCATAAGGGGAAACTAGGGAGTAAATCCTACGAAATCCTTATGGGGAGGTGGCCAACTTCTTCAATCAAGTTACTACAATAATGGGACTTTCGGCTAGGTGTGTCAGCCACGACAGCCACTTTACCGGGTTACAAGAGACCAATATTATAGTTCTTGGGAATGTTCCAACCATCATATCTGCCTGAGATTCAGATCTGGTTGGTGTCAGGATATTCCAGACTCATCAAGTCTAGAAAGAAAGACGAAAGTTTGCAACATAAATCGACGAGATGACGTTGCAGGATTCTCGGGAGATGAACTGCGATAGCAAGCTCCAAAACATGAGCTGGTTCTGCTAAAAACCTGTGAACACGCTGTCCAAGACAAGCATGACCATGTAGTAGTCTTATATTAAAAACACTACCGAGTTCAGGTTGGGAAACCATCATCAAGGATATCAAAGTCTTTACGCAAGTCCATGGATTAGATCCCAAGCATAGACTTCTCTTCCTTGAACAAATCAATTAGTGGCTTGGTGTGCTAGGGACACATATAGAATGGAGGTAGCGAGCCTATCAAACCATAGCATACTTCGCACGTGCATGACTGACTTGGGATGGTACCAGAGGAAACAAAAACAAACTTTCTCAAGCTCACGGCGGCAACTTGCACCAGATGCACGTGAATGAGAGGAAGTCACTTCTTTCATCCAAACATATTCTTCACGAATGGGACAGGAAGATAATGCTTATAAAAGTTTCCAACACTAGGTTGATGTTCAACATGAGTCATGGGGGAGACAAAATGCTGCTAATGGGCTCAATAGCAACTCATCGGAATTTCCATGGAGATGGAATTCCATAACTATGTGAACAAGGTGATAGTATTGGTCAGACCCAAAATATATAATGGTGTATGCTCGAGGAAAATCCACGAGTAAGACAACATTACGAACATCGTTGGTTCTGATTTGATTTGATGATAGCCCATACTTAAATCAAAGGTCTGGGGTAAGACAATAAATCCAACAATTAACCACGAGGATCAATCAATGAAGATATCATCTTTCTTCAACACACACACACACACACAAAGACATCCCTTTGGAAATGAACTAAGTTTAGACAAGCTTTATCTTCCAACTCTCCAAGTTGTTGTTTAGCTTGACCACTAGCTCAGGGGTATCCAACACAGATTCTTGGAGAAAGGGTGGTTTCGAAAACCAACTTGATCACGAGCTCAACATAGCAGTCAGGTGACAACCTGGTGATACTTCCGAGAAGATAATCGAAAAATCATGAACCACCGATATGCTATTAAGCTCGAGAACAATCTTTCTTTTCAGGGCAAGACGAGATGATCAAATAAGCAAGGGATTGGCATAGTCCTAACTCATTGATCGAAAGGTGCACCAAAAATAAGGACTAGGTAGCACAATCTATCTTAGAATGATGATTCAAGAACCAACACGCTAAGAATGAATTTATTGTCCTTTAACTACCTAGCAACGGAGTTGCTAGGAGTATAGATTTCATACATCACGATTCACTTGTCGGCGTTCCGGTTGCAACAACATGGGGACTGAGAAATGAATAATGATGGAGAGAGTATCACTGCGTCAAGAATTCATAAGAGGTGGTGCAATTCTCATGACAATCCTGACATAAAGAAGGTAATACTTCAAGGTAGAACAGACCAGAAGCTGGATTGGCATTTTGATCTGCGAGGTACAACTACTTTGACCCAATCCTGGATATGGATGAGGTACTGGAGTTTGTTTCTCCTAGTCATTCCAGAATGGAATGGCTTGACGGACCACAAGAATAATAGGCATCGATGAACGAACGCACGCATACTCTTGACTATCAATTGATAGATGAAGGTCGGAATATAACTTAAGGGGGACAACTCAAAAGAATATACGATTTTATGAGTTGTGGATGCATGGATTAGCATGTCGAACGAGCTCAACATATTTCTTCCGGACAACATGCAGAAGGTCAGAACTGGCAGAGTCACAATATAGAATGGAGAACTCGTCAAGAGCACACTGGTCGTGATCTTTCGGTTCAACGAGGAACTGCTGCCATAAGTAGTTCATGGTATTTGGAAGAACGATATACCACGAACATCAAGGACTATCACAAAGGTTACTAATTTCCTGAAGGAACTAGCAAACACTATCAACACGAGGTAAGTAGGGTGAATCTCGGGTTCAAAACCCAAGGAGTAGAATACCTACTACTAGGTAGCATCACGGGATGCTTTCAAGAATGATGGCCAGAATCAACACACTGGGAACACAAAACATGGCTAGATTACCTGGCGATCCTCTAAGACACCTAGGATCATAATACTAGCTCCAACATATATGTCGAGGCAATAGAGTACCTCAACTCACCGATTAATGTGGTTAATCTGGCCCAAAGGGACATCGGAACGGGAGGAAGGGATTTTGCAAATGCTTCAGACTATTTAGAAACCTGGGATCACTCGGACAGCATAACGGCTGTAAATGCTCAAAAGAATTTAGACATGCTACAAAATATGGTGGCATCGCCACTCAAAGGCACAATATCAAGGTTTCGAGATCAACAATTAACATACAGAAGAAGTAGGAACTTAACTGAGGCTTGAAACCAACAATCCTATAAGTCTACGGACTAGTAGCACGTGATCCTGATAGAAAGAAGAGAAGGCCTAGTTCCTTAACCCCGTAGGAAAGATAAGATGACTCAGATCAGAAGGGCATAAGGTACAGGAGTAAAAAGAGCCTTACGTTCCATCCCACAATCAATTCCCTTATATAACTAAAGAATTTCTAGACTCAACTTCGACCAGTTTGGCTTGGTAATCCCTGAGCAGTCAAGCTCTGATACCAAAGCTGTCAGGACCCCGACTCAATGCCACATCGATCTAGCATGTAACACCTCATATCACTTTGCGGCCTCACGCACGGTATTCCCACGGGTGTCGCCTTACATTTGCCCGGGACCGTTTGCGCCTTTTGGCACACTTATATCATAGTGTCGCTAGCATCCATATGATAATGAGCCCGGGCTGACATGGCTAGTCGTAAACCCAAAGTGGCACAAACTTACAGGGACAGGCATCCATGACCCAGCATCGAATGTGTCGGTCATCAGTGAGTGAATCCAGGCTGTAGCACTGGGCTAGCAGGACTCCGGTGAACCGGGCTGTAGCGGCTAACAGGACTCCGGTATTCATCGCGTGACATTTCCCCGAAGGGACAGACACAGGAAAGAAGAAGGACACATGCCGGCCAGCCTAAGTGTTCCGGAGCAGTAGCAAGCTACCATGGCTCAGTGGAAACACTAGGAGACATTTCCCGGTAAGAAAGGCTACCAAGGATAAACAACTAGGTTGTCAGATCCCACACATACCAAGCATTTCAATAACATACACACAATATGCTCGATATGTGCAAATACAACATGGCATCACAACATGACTCTATGACTCAAGTATTTTATTCATTAGGCTCCGAGGAGCGAGATATTACAAACATGGGTCTCACGACCCAACATTCAGAGCATACAAGTCAAAGCACAAGCGGAAGCTTAACATGTCTGGGTACAGACATCTACAAATGGAAAAGGATGAGAAGCCTGACTATCTACCAGATCCTGCCGAGGGCACAAGATCATAGCTGAGGTAACAAGCTAAACGTCGAAGTCCACGTGGAACTACTAGTGAGACTGAAGTCTCTCTGCAAAAACATAAAATAGGCGAACGTGAGTACAAATGTACCCAGCAAGACTTACATCAGATCTAACTACATATGCATCATTGTCAACAAAGGGGATGGTGGGGTTTAACTGCAGCAAGCCATCTTTGACTCGGTGGCTATCCTGAACTACGACTGCAAGTAACTCTTTTGAGGTGGCGCACACGAGTCCACATATTCACCATATCAATACACCACTATGGATCCGCTCCCATCTCCCTACGAGAACGCCATCCATAGCACTCACGCTTATCTTGCGCATTTTAGAGTATCCACTTTCACTTATCTATGAACTATGCAACGGGTCCAAGTTTCCATATCCGAGGAATCCGGCTATTCGAATAGATAATGATAACCCTACAGGGGTGTACTTCTTCACACACGCTCTCGCCACTTATCGCCCTGTACACATCATGTACCTCGGCAACCTTCAAGCGGAAGCCGGGCGAGGGAGTCGGCCACGACCTGACTAACCACGCAAGTCTCTCGTCCAGGTTTATCGCCTATTCGGGTTCCATCCGCAAGGAGATACGGCCGGGGTGTCGCTCACGGCCCCAAACGATGTGAGCAGGGTTCCCAAGCCCACCTCGATGGGTAGATCTATGCTTGGTACACCGTGCCACAGTGCCTAGTCTATCCCAAGCCCACCTGTACTGGGTGCCACCTGGTAGACTACTAACACTACCTACAAACACCAGAAACTAGTTGCAACTCCTGGACAGAGATCAAGTTGATTAATAAGCCGAGAGGGGTCGAGTTACCGGAACCGAATGTGTGGTAGTAACTGTTCATGGATCACAAACACAGAACTCAGTTCCTGAGGACGGTTGCAATGAGACAACCCACCATGTACTCCTACATGGCCTCTCACCACTACCTTTACCAAATCGTGTTCACACACTTAGCTCTCAACAGTAGGACATGTTCACACAGCTCCGATTCATTCCCGATGAATCAGAACTGACACAACTCTAAGCAATAGCAGGCATGACAAACAAGCATGAATGAGTAGGCACATCAGGGCTCAAACAACTCCTACTCATGCTAGTGGGTTTCATCTATTTACTGTGGCAATGACAGGTCATGCAGAGGATAAAGGGGTTCAACTACCGCAGCATGTAACAGTTGAAACGTTGTTGTCCTAATGCAGTAAAAGAGAGCAGGAGCGAGAGAGTGGGATTGTATCGGAATGAACAAGGGGGTTTTGCTTGCCTGGCACTTCTGAAGATAGTATAGTTCTTCATCGGTGTCATCGATCACATCGCCGGTACACGTCTATCGAGAGGGGACAATTACCGGCAAACAAGGAAGAACACAATCAATGTAATGCGACAATATGATGCATGAATGTGACATGGCAATATGATGTGGTTTGAACTAATTCAACTAGCAGCAAGTTAAATGGAGTTGGTTTGAACCCTAGGTTCAAGTTCAAACTCCACATGTGATTATTTAAATGCCATTCATATGATTTGTCCTAAACAGTAGTCATAAGTTGTTCTAACATGCATGAAAATGGTATAGATGGATAGATTGGATTTGTCTGATAATTTTTCATATATAAATTATTTCATTTGGAGTTACGGTTTAATTTCTATGGTTTTTAGAAGTTTAGGGGTATTTTCTGAAAATAATAAATCATTTAAGATTTATTTAAATTCCAGAAAGTAATTAATGCGTCAGCATGACGTCATAGTGATGTCAGCAGGTCAACGGCTCGGTCGAGGTCAAACTGGCCAATGGGTCCCGCGTGTCAGTGTCTAACTAAACTAACCTAGTTTAATTAGCACTAACCTAGGTTAAACGAATTAAATTCAAACCTAAACAATATTAATTAGCCGGGCGGGGCCCGCATGTCAGTGAGTCAGGGGGAAAGTCAAACCCCGGTCAAGCGGGGTCAAACCCGCCGGACCCGGTCAACGGCTCATCGTCGGCAAGGCCAGGGACGGCGGAGGGGTGCGGTTTCCTCCTCCGTCGACCAAATGGCCGGCGGAGGGCATCTACGTGGAGCTGGGCGTGCGCCGCATCCAGGGAAGCACACGAGAGGGGCCGGGGTGGCCGGAGTTGATGGCACCGACGAGCGGGGCGGCGCGGTGTTCGGACGTCGACGGACTCGCGCCGCCGAGGCACGGCAGAGCAGCGGGTGGTTGCTCTGGCCCCATGATGATGCGCCACGCTGTGATGATGTGCTCGGTTTTGAGCTCGGTGGAGGTGGCTACGGCGGCGAGGAGCTCGGCGGCGGCAGCGTCTTGGCAGGCGAGTGTGGCAGCTACAGCGTGCAACAGAGAAAACAGAGAGGGGAGTTCGGGTCAGGAGCTCACGGCGGGGAAGATGAGCAGTTCAGCTGGCTCGGGGGAGGCCGGATGGTGACGTGGCGTTGCCGGCGATCTCGTACGGCCGAGGAGGAAGACGGCGGCGTTGGGGACGAAGCGGGGCTCGCGTGGCTCGGCAGGAGGAACGGGGGCCTCACGTCGGTTCTTCTGGAAGCAACTACGAGGCGAGGGGTTGGCGGTGGACGCGGCAACAGCGGGCGGCGGCGACGAGTTCCGATCGGATGCGAGTGAGGGAGCAGAGGAGAGGGCGGAGAGCCAGAGAGCGAGCGAAAGTGAGGGGCAGCGTCGGGCGTCTCCGTGGCGTGAGGGGAGGCAGGAGGTGGCAAGCAGGAGGTGGCCGCGTTCGGCTGCGCGCTCGCCACGCACCTGCTTCTCCTTCTGGTAGAAGGTTGAAGAAGCAGGTAGCGCTGGCTGGGCTGGGCCAGCCAACTGGGCCGCCAAGTGGCCTGGCCAGGTGGGCTACCAAGTACAGGTAAGCTGGGCCAGGTTAGTTTCTTCTTTTTTTTTACATTTCTTTTTCTGTTTTCTAATATTTGAACTCTGTTTTGATTTGATTCACAGCCCAAATCATGTAGTAGCTTCTGAAAATATTTATGTGGCTTGCTACAATATATTCAAAGCCACTCACAGGTTTTTTCAGAATTGTTGGACTTGCAATTCTTTTATAAAAGAATTAAATCCAAGTCAAATATTTATTGATTTAAATCCAAATAGCCAAAATAATTCCTCAAAAATGTTCCATATTTTTGGGTTGGACCAAAACCCTTGGCAAAGATATTAAACATCATTGAAGAGCATTTTGGAAACATTGGATGCATTTTCCAGGGTTATTTGCCCTTCTTTTATTTAAATATTTTGAGGCTTTCAAATTTCCTCAATTCAGATTTCAAAGATTTAAACATGATGCAAGCAAGATGCAAACACTAGGCAGCACCAGAAGCTAGGGATGTGACACCTCGACATCGTGGTTCAACCGATGAAATCATAGAGGAGCATGTGGGAGCCAACATGGGTATCCAGATCCCGCTGTTGGTTATTGCCCGAGAGTCGTCTCGGTCATGTCTGCGTGTCTCCCGAACCCGTAGGGTCTACACACTTAAGGTTCGGTGACGCTAGGGTTGTATGAATATGAGTATGCAGCATACCGAATGTTATTCGGAGTCCTGGATGAGATCCCGGACGTCACGAGGAGTTTCGGAATGGTCCGGAGGTAAAGTATAATATATAGGAAGTGGTATTTCGGCCATCGGAAAGTTTGGGGTCTCCGGTAATGTACAGGACCACCGGAAGGGTCCCGAGGTCCACCGGTGGGGCCACCCATCCGGAGGGCCCCATGGGCTGAAGAGGGGAGGAACCAGCCCATAGTGGGCTGGTGCGCCTCAGGCCCACCCCTCCGCCTAGGGTTGAAACCCTAGGGGTGGGGCGCCCACTGGCTTGGGGGGCACTCCACCCCCTTGGCCGCCGCCCCCCTTGGAGATTGGATCTCCAGGGGCCGGCGCCCCCCTGGAGGCCTATATAAAGGGGGGAGTGAGGGGGGATGCTGTACCCTTGTGCTTGGCGCCTCCATCCCCCTGCTACACCTCGTCCTCCTCCCGTAGTCGCTTGGCGAAGCCCTGCCGGAGATCTGCTGCATCCACCACCACGCCGTCGTGCTGCTGGATAATCATCAACCTCTCCTTCCCCCTTGCTGGATCAAGAAGGAGGAGACGTCTCCCGTCCCATACGTGTGTTGAACGCAGAGGTGCTGTCCATTCAGCACTTGGACATCGGTGATTCGAATCACGTCGAGTACGACTCCATCATCACCTTGCAAGCTTCCGCACGCGATCTACAAGTGGTATGTAGATGCAAACTCTCTTCCCTTACTCGTTGCTTAGATGAACTCATAGATGGATCTTGGTGAAACCGTAGGAAAATTTTAATTTTCTGCAACGTTCCCCAACAGTGGTATCAGAGCTAGGTCTATGCGTAGTTCTCTAATGCACGAGTAGAACACAATTTTGTTGTGGGCGTGGATCTTGTCAACTTACTTGCCTCTACTAGTCTTTTCTTGCTTCAACGGTATTGTGGGATGAAGTGGCCCGAACCAACCTTACACGTACGCTTACGTGAGACCGGTTCCACCGATTGACATGCACTAGTTGCATAAGGTGGCTGGCGGGTGTCTGTCTCTCCCACTTTAGTTGGAGCGGATTCGATGAACAGGGCCGTTATGAAGGGTAAATAGAAGTTGACAAAATCACGTTGTGGTTATTCGTAGGTAAGAAAACGTTCTTGCTAGAACTCAATCGCAGCCACGTAAAAGATGCAACAACAATTAGAAGACGTCTAACTTGTTTTTGCAGCGATTGATCATGTGATGTGATATGGCCAGAAGTTGTGATGAATGATGAATTGTGATGTATGAGATCATGTTCTTGTAATAGGATTCATGACTTGCATGTCGATGAGTATGACAACCGGCAGGAGCCATAGGAGTTGTCTTTATTTTTTGGTATGACCTGCGTGTCATTGAAGAACGCCATGTAAACTACTTTACTTTATTGCTAAACGCGTTAGCCATAGAAGTAGAAGTAGTCGTTGGCGTGACAACTTCATGAAAACACGATGATGGAGATCATGATGTTGGAGATCATGGTGTCAAGCCGGTGACAAGATGATCATGGAGCCCCGAAGATGGAGATCAATGGAGCTATATGATATTGGCCATATCATGTCACAACTATATAATTGCATGTGATGTTTATTATGTTTATGCATCTTGTTTACTTAGGACGACGGTAGTAAATAAGATGATCCCTTACAAAATTTCAAGAAGTGTTCTCCCCTAACTATGCACCGTTGCTACAGTTCGTCGCTTCTAAGCACCACGTGATGATCGGGTGTGATGGATTCTTACGTTCACATACAACGGGTGTAAGACAGTTTTACACAGCGAAAACACTTAGGGTTGACTTGACTGCCTAGCATGTACAGACATGGCCTCGGAACACGGAGACCGAAAGGTCGAACACGAGTCGTATGAAAGATACGATCAACATGAAGATGTTCACCGACGATGACTAGTCCGTCTCATGTGATGATCGGACATGGCCTAGTCGACTCGGATCGTGTAACACTTAGATGACTAGAGGGATGTCTAATCTGAGTGGGAGTTCATAATTTGATTAGAACTTCATTATCATGAACTTAGTCTAAAACCTTTGCAAATATGTCTTGTAGATCAAATGGCCAACGCTAATGTCAACGTGAACTTCAACGCGTTCCTAGAGAAAACCAAGCTGAAAGATGATGGCAGCAACTATACGGATCGGGTCCGAACCCGAGAGATCATCCTCATAGCTGCCAGGAAGCAATATGTCCTAGAAGGACCGCTAGGTGGCGCTCCGTCCTGAGAGAACCAAGGCGTTATGAGCGGCAGCAAGCTCGTGTTGATGATTACTCCCTCGTTCAGTGTGGCATGCTTTACAGCTTAAAACCGGGGCTCCAAAAGCGTTTTGAGCATCACGGAGCATATGAGATGTTCGAAGAGCTGAAACTAGTTTTCCAAGCTCATGCCCTGGTCGAGAGATATGATGTCTCCGACAAGTTCTACAGTTGTAAGATGGAGGAAAACAGTTCTGTCAGTGAGCACATGAAAGTGCAACTAATCCCCGGGTGGTTTTGGTAATTAATAACAACATATATATCATTGAACTAATTATTTCTTGAGAATATTTCAGAAATTTCAGTGATATGGGTATGGCAATGACTGATGATGTGGACCCCTCAAAATGCTAAGGAAAACATTGGCAAAAGCTCAAGACTCTATTTTTGGTTTAGTGATCCAAGATCACATTGAGTCCATAGGAAAGCCAATACTATTAAAAGGGGATGAGGTTATGATGATGATCTGGTTGCTCAAAGTGCTTAATGATTTATCTCTCAAACTATCAGCAATCTTTCACTCCAACATAAACTCATAAGTAATCTCGGTCCCACCGATTCCATAAACTCAGTCACACCGAGATGAACCACCTCAGCCATATAGCCAAACCCTAGTAATTTCGGATTTTCCGATTCCAAACTCGGTCTTACCGAAATTGGTGTTGCCAACCTTCTGTAACCTTCTGTACTCAAATCGGTGTCACCGAGATGAGAAAGTCGGTCCCACCGAGAATGGCAAACCCTAGACTTTGGAAGAATCGGACTAACCGAGATTGTATTTTCGGTCCCACCGAAAATCCCAACGTTCACAAGATTTGAACTTTCGGTCTCATCGAGTTGTCAACTTCGGTCTGACCGAGATTGGTCAAATGTGTGTAACGGTTGGATTTTGTGTGGAGGCTATAAATACCCTCCACCTCCTCTTCATTCGTGGAGAGAGCCATCGAAAGAACCACCACTCCTACCTTACATTTCGAGAAGAAAACTACCTACCCTTGTGTTGAGATCAAGTTGCTCCACTCCCACCATATGAAACTTGATTTCTAGCCTTCCCAAGTTGCTTTCCACTCAATCCCTTCCTCCACCACACCAAATCAGTGAGGAGAGTTGAGTGTTGGGGAGATTATCATTTGAAGCACAAGAGCAAGGAGTTCATCATCACCAACACCATCTATTACCTTTTGGAGGTGGTGCCTCCTAGATTGGTTAGGTGTCGCTTGGGAGCCTCCGTCGAGATGTGGAGTTGAACCAAGAAGTTTGTAAGGGCAAGGAGATTGCCTACTTCGTGAAGATCTACCCGAGTAAGGCTAGTCCTCCGTGGGCGTAAGCCATGATGGCATAGACAAGGTTGCTTCTTCGTGGACCCTTCGTGGGTGGAGCCCTCCGTGGACTCTCGCAGCCGTTACCCTCCGTGGGTTGAAGTCTCCATCAACGTGGATTGACGATAGCACCACCTATCGGAACCACGAGAAAAATCTCCGTGTCTCCAAACTGCGTTTGCTCTTCTCCACCTCTTATTTACTACATGTGCAATTTACTTTCCGCTGCCACTACTCTAGAATTGCATGTGTAGGGTGATACTTGACTTGCTCATCATTGTGAACTTGCTAAAAACTTGCCCTAATCAAAGGCTAAACTTTTAGGTTGTCAAGTAGTCTAATCACCCCCCCTCTAGACATACTTCCGATCCTACAAGTGGTATCAGAGCTTTGGTCTCCATTGGATTGGTTTCCATTGCATTGGACTCCATAAGCTTGGTTTCACAACCTAGGAGAGTATGGCGTCTAGTGAGGGTAATTTTCGTAGAGGTCCTTACTTTGATGGTTCAAACTTTGCTAGTTGGAAGCACAAAATGAAAATGCATATTCTTGGACATAACCCCGCATGGGGCATTATTTTGTTGGCTTGCAAGGTGAGTTCTTGAGGAAGGAAAAGTTCGGATCGCGAAGCTACTGCGGATGAGTTGCGGATGTTACAGAACAATGCTCAAGCTTGTGACATTCTCTTCAATGCTTTGTGTCCCAAGGAGTTCAACAAGATCAGCCGTCTTGAGAATGCAAAAGGGATTTGGGATACTTTGGTCGAAATGCACGAAGGTACCAAGTCCGTGAAAGAATCAAAGCTAGATGTTCTTCAAGGTCAGCTTGACAAGTTCAAGATGAAGGAAGGTGAAGGAGTCGCTGAAATGTACTCTAGGCTTGCTCTCATCACCAATGAGATGGCAGGCTTAGGAAGCGAAGAAATGACCGACCGATTCATCATCAAGAAGATTCTCAGAGCTTTGGATGGAAAGTATGACACCGTGTGCACTTTGATCCAAATGATGCCAAACTACAAAGATCTCAAGCCTACCAAGTCATTGGAAGAATTGTTGCTCATGAGATGACACTTAAAGATAAGGAAGAGCTTCACAACAAGTCAAGTGGTGCTTACAAAGCTGCAGTTGAAGCTCCCACATCCTCAAGTGACAAGCTAGTTTCCAATGAAGGATAAGCCTAATGGTGAAGAACTTCAACAAATTCTACAAGAGTAGAAGCAAGGAAAGAAGCTCAAAGTCTAGATCATATGATGAAAAGAGATCTTCTAGTCGTGATCGAATCTGCTACAATTGTGGAAGACCGGACACTACTCAAATGAGTGTTCGACTCCCCACAAGAGAAGAGAAGAATCTCCAAGAATAAGAAGCTCAAGAGGCGAGTCGCCTCGAAAAGAGAGAAGGAGTAGAGATGATCGTTATGAGCGAAGATCCTCTCGGAGAAGCAAGGATTCGGAAAGGAAAGACAAGTCATCAAGGAGCTACACAAGAAGAAAACATCAAGCTCATGTTGGTGAATGGGTTTCGGCTCCGACTCGACAATCACTCCGAAAGAAGCTATCACTCCAACTCCGAATATAGTCAAGATGAAGGTGTTGCGGTCTTGCTCTCGTGTCCTCCAACTCCAACTCCTATGACATATTTGATTCACCAAATGAGGGAATTGGAAGATGCTTCATGGCAAAAGGCCCCAAGGTATCACACCTGAATTCATTGACTTTGATAGTGATGAGGATGACTTGCTTGGTGAAGATGAGCTTTTACATGATAAATCTAGTGAGCCTAGTAATGATGAACATGCTAGTAGTCTTTATAGTCGAGAAGAGTCGAATGACAATGCTATGAAGGAGATTGAGCGTCTAACTAAAGAACTAAACACTCTTAAGTTAGCTCATGAAACAACTCAAGAAGATCATAGAGAGCTCCTAAGATCTCATGAGAAGCTACGCTTCGAGAAGCTCAATCTTGAGCAAGAACATGAGTTTCTAAAAGCTATCAATGACGATCTTCGAAAGAAGAGTTCTTCATATCTTGCCAAACGACTTCTCTTGTCTAATTTCTTGCCACCTATTAAAACTAAGCATGACAAGCATAAGAAAAATTCTTCATCTAGAAGCAACATAATTTGTTCTAGTAGTTCTCTTGATTCCACTAACAATGTTTCAAGCCAAGTTTCACTTGAGCAAGAAAATAGTTTATTGAAAGGGATTATAGAGAAAGGTGTCTACAAGAGTCTTGCCGGAAGCAAGAGCTTTGAGGAAATTGTTCGCAAGCAAGGAAGACACCGGAAGAATCAAGGAATTGGTTTTGAGTGAAGGTTCAACGCCGAGGGTGTTGAATGGGAAGAAGGTCAATATCCCACTCCAAAGTTTGTTTCTCAAAAGGAGAAGTATGATCCTACTTCTTCCAATGTGGAACAAGCTCAAGATGACCTTCCACCACAAGACCACAAGCTAAAAGGCAAGGACAAGCTTCAAGAGGAGATTGCATTCATTAAAGCACCCAAGGCCATGGTCAAGTGGGTTCCCAAGGCAACTTCAAGTTCTACTTCGACAAGCTCAACTACTACCCCAAGGATTCCCATCAAGATGATGTGGATCCCGAAGAAGAAGAACTAGAGAGTTCTTGAGGGTGACTCCGCCAACATACTTCACTCACATTCATTTTGGCAAAGAACTTGTGCAATCAACTTCCACATCTTGCACTAGTTCATGGAGTCACAAACCCTCATGTTGGTAAGTCAAGGGACAAGGTAATCATTGTTTTCATGGACATCATCTACTGTGTACTTCAATCTATGTCCATGGATATCCTTGTTTGTTCCTTGTGGGACTAACCCATGTAGGTATTGAAAGTGCCCGAATCCAAAGGATTGCTCCCAACTCTTGATGATCTTCATCAACTTTGAGCATCCACATCTTCAACATCTACATGAAGTCTTCAACGACAACCCAAGGTTAGTTTGACCCTTTAAAAGGGGTTCTCACATCAAGGGGGAGCTTTGCTCTAAAGAATTGAGCTAAAGCATCTTCAAATGATGTGAAAACATTAAAGCTTTATGTAAAAGTGGTAACCCCACTTGTGATTAAACGATGAGTATGACCTATGATCAAATGTTCTCATTTGACTCCTAAGTCAATATACTCATATATAGATGACCTAGTCATCGCCAAATTGTGTGCTAGTTGCTAGAGTTTTGTTTGTGCATGTTTGACACATATTTCATTTGCTATCTTATTGTGTGAGCATGTTGGATGCATGATTTAATCCATTCGAGGACATCCATTTGTTGCTTTGGTCTTTTGGATTTTTCTTTTTTGATCAAATGGATGGACAAGAATGCCTAAGTTTTTCCCCTAGCTATCTATGCTTTCTTGTCTCAAACTCTATTCATGCTTATATCACAAACTTTGAACAAGACTTTTTCGGACAGACCGAGTGAGGAGCACTCGGAGCCATCGATCCGTCAAAAGCCTAAATTCCAAAACCTTCTAAGTACTTTCGGTCAAACCAATATACTCAAATCGGACAGACCGAAATCACTTGGATTGATCTAGGTTTTCACCTCGGTGAAACCGAGTTGCAAATCTCGGCGTGACCGATGTGTGTAACTGCTTGCAGTTAACCATCTCGGTGCCACCGAAGTTTTCCAACTCGGTCCCACCGACAACGAAGGGTATATATACCCGAGGGCAGCAGCGTTGATTATTCCTTCAAGCGCGCCGCCCCAAACCCTTCGCTGCCGTCGCCGTGGTCTCCGGATCGTCTCCGCCGTCGCTTTGCGCCCGCGCATGGTCTCCATCGCCGTCAACCGTCAATCTCATCGCGCCGTTGCCCGCCGTAGTGAAGCTCCACCAAGTTGGGTGAGTTTCATCCTCTCGTGCTTCAACCTCGATTCAATGCACGATAGGTTTTGCCTAGTTTCTTGCCATGTTTGAAATCTTCCTATCCAGCAGATTAGATCTTAGAACAAAATTGAGTGAAAATTTTAGGGTTAGGTTTCCACGAACACATCTCGGTGTGACCGATTCTACATTCTCGGATCGACCGATTTGGCCTCTGGCCATTGCATCGCACTTTTCGGTTAAACCGAAGTTGTGCAAATCGGTAAGACCGAAGTGAGGATTTAGTGAAACCCTAGTGTTCTCGGCTTGACTGAAACCCATTTCGGTCCAACCGAAAGTGGTGTGAATGGTCTGTTTAGACACTTCGGATTCACGAATTTAAGACTCGGTCGAGATCGAAATGCATTCTGTGAAAACCCAAACTGAAGTTTGAACTCATTCATTTTGCAAAATCCTCTGCAGTTTGTGATAACT
Organism: Aegilops speltoides; assembly: GCA_021437245.1. Lineage (NCBI taxonomy): Eukaryota > Viridiplantae > Streptophyta > Magnoliopsida > Poales > Poaceae > Aegilops > Aegilops speltoides. Next base: position 32,451,949 of record CM038146.1, on the reverse strand, counting down.
CTTCTATTACGCCTATACCTACTCTATTCACAGGTTGTCAGTCATGTCTGATGCAAGTGACAGCCAGAACAGGTCTGAATCACCAGTTGCAATTCCAGAGGCAGTCACAAGTCCTGAAGCAAGCAGTTTTTCAGATGATGGAGAGAGGAGCACCCCAAGTGGTCTACCTCCAGCTGCCACGAGGCTGTGAAGAAGAGGAATTCGATGAGGAGGATTTCGACTTTGTTCTTGAGGAGGAGATTACTTCCAAGCCTAAAAGGAAAGTAGTTGCCAAGGGCTATCAAGGGCAACAGTCAAAGAAAGGCACCAGCAAAGAGAAGAAGTCCACAGTTGCAAAGAAGCTAAGCATGGAAGAAGAAACCTCCAGCAAGATCAAGAAAACTTCCAAGAGGAAGAGGCTAGTTCATGATGAAGCTGATGATGATTCTGATGAGGAAGCACCCCAGCCTCCTCAGAAGCAAAAGTTGATGGGAGATGCCATCGGCAGGAGCACCCACTAAATCTAAGCCATCAGCTCCAAAAAAGGCAGCCCAAGCCAAACCTGCTGCCAAGCCAAAGAAAACAAGAAGAAATATACCTTCAGAGAAGAAGAAGGACAATGTGCCACCGCTGAATCGATGAAGAGGCACATGTGTTCTTGAAACTTAGACGAAACTGCCAGTTCATAATGACGCTCATCCTCGAGCTGAAAATATGAAGGAAAGGAAGGACAAAGGTCTCAAAGCTATGGAGGCAAGTTGATCCATATGCCACCAGGAGAAGGACAGCTGTTGACTCAAGGTTCCACACCGAGAGCAACAAGATTTCTATGAGACAGTGCTCATGGACAAGAAACCAATTGTTCTTGACACGGTATGTAGACGGGAATACATCGACAGTGAAGAGCACAGAGACTACTTCCCACATGTGCATGAGAGCTTCACCGCATGTGGAGTTGCTGAGTTTGTTGGTCAGAAATTGACTGCTTGGAATGATGAGATGATCATGCAGTTCTATGCCACAGCACATTTCTATTCAGATGGCAGAATTGTATGGATGACAGAAGGCCAGAGATTCTCTTCAACTGTTGAAGAATGGAGAGCGTTGCTGAATGCTCCAGTATCAAGAGATGATGATGTAGATGTCTATGGAATTCCCACGAAGAATCACGAGTCTATGAAGAACATGTACAATGAGGTACCAGACAAGGATGTTGAGATATGGAAGCTTGGATCAGTTTATCATCTTCAGGCAGGTCTCCCAACCACTAACACCATTCTGAGGCATACTTTGATGCCCAAGTCAGGAGACCATCGCATGATAAGAGGCTATTCTATCAACATGCTGCACATTCTGAGACTATCAAGAGGACAGCAGCAGACCAGAAGAGGTCATGTGGGTTTGCTCCGCACATTCAGATGCTCATCAATGCCAAGTTTGGCACGGACACCTACCTGTTGGATAGACCCCACTTGCCACTGCAGCCTGAACATGAAGATAATGAAGTTGTGATGACTGAGGATGCTCCCACATCTGTTGAAGGACACGCTAAGTCCTGAAGCTGCCAAACAAGCTAAAGTCGAGAAAGCAAAGAAGAAGCAGAAGAAAGCCCAAGAGCGTTGGAGAACAACTTCTTGAAGCCACTCGGAGGATTGAACTACGCCTGGCCAGCATAGTGCAGTCTCGGGAGAGTCTTGAGAGGATAGTTGAAGATAAGTTCCATGCTCGGACGTCTGTCGATCGAAGTGCGTGTCACCGTCAACAAGCTTGAGGCGGACATCGAGGAAGCGAAGAGGAGAAGGCAGAGCTCATGAAGGAGATGGAAGGTGATCTAGTCCAGATGACTATGAGCAGCCTGCTCCAGGCCAACAAAGCCCAGATCAGCTGCTATTCCAAAGGATGGACCCTGTGGCTACTACATCAGCACCTCCTACAGCTCCATCGGCCCAAAGACCAGCCCAGTGTCTACTCCTCCAGCTCCACAGACTTCAGCAGAAGCTTTTGCAGATGCAGCTATCTCCACTCCATCGACGCAGACAGGAGCCACCAGCAGAGTCCCTAGTGACGATTAGCTCTATACCTTTCGAACTTTTTGGTAACTTGTTGCCAAAGGGGGAGAAACTGTATAGCTCATAGGACTTCGAGAGAGAGAGTGCTCGTTTTTGCTCTTTCGTTTGCGGTTTTCCTCGAGATACTTTTGAGTTTTCCGAGACATTTCGTGTGTTTGATACTACGTTTGCTCTATCTTGATGAGTGCTTGATCATACTATGCTTAATGAGTGCTTAATGCTTATCATATTCTATCCATATCTTGTATGATCATTTACTCATGTCTTGGTGATTGGGTGCATGCTATTCGTTCTTATCATTTTGTGCGCTCCACCAAGATGTATGTGACATGGAAGAGTGACCCATGATCCTAATCGATTGTGCATTTGCATTCAAACGCAAATCTTAAATAATGCACAAATTTAGGGGGAGCTCTTGCTTATCACATACTTCTCAAAGCGACGATGCTATTCATTGATTATATCTCTCGTCGAAGCTTTGATCTATATGTTGTCATCAATTACCAAAAAGGGGGAGATTGAAAGTGCAACTAATCCCCGGGTGGTTTTGGTAATTAATAACAACATATATATCATTGAACTAATTATTTCTTGAGAATATTTCAGAAAGTTCAGTGATATGGGTATGGCAATGACTGATCATGTGGACCCCTCAAAATGCTAAGGAAAACATTGGCAAAAGCTCAAGACTCTATTTTTGGTTTAGTGATCCAAGATCACATTGAGTCCATAGGAAAGCCAATACTATTAAAAGGGGATGAGGTTATGATGATGATCTGGTTGCTCAAAGTGCTTAATGATTTATCTCTCAAACTATCAGCAATCTTTCATTCCAACATAAACTCATAAGTAATCTCGGTCCCACCGATTCCATAAACTCAGTCACACCGAGATGAACCACCTCAGCCATACAGCCAAACCCTAGTAATTTCGGATTTTCCGATTCCAAACTCGGTCTTACCAAAATTGGTGTTGCCAACCTTCTGTAACCTTCCGTACTCAAATCGGTGTCATCGAGATGAGAAAGTCGGTCCCACCGAGAATGGCAAACCCTAGACTTTGGAAGAATCGGACTAACCGAGATTGTATTTTCGGTCCCACCGAAAATCCCAACGTTCACAAGATTTGAACTTTCGGTCTCACCGAGTTGTCAACTTCGGTCTGACCGAGATTGGTCAAATGTGTGTAACGGTTGGATTTTGTGTGGAGGCTATAAATACCCCTCCACCTCCTCTTCATTCGTGGAGAGAGCCATCAGAAAGAACCACCACTCCTACCTTACATTTCTGAGAAGAAAACTACCTACCCTTGTGTTGAGATCAAGTTGCTCCACTCCCACCATATGAAACTTGATTTCTAGCCTTCCCAAGTTGCTTTCCACTCAATCCCTTCCTCCACCACACCAAATCAGTGAGGAGAGTTGAGTGTTGGGGAGATTATCATTTGAAGCACAAGAGCAAGGAGTTCATCATCACCAACACCATCTATTACCTTTTGGAGGTGGTGCCTCCTAGATTGGTTAGGTGTCGCTTGGGAGCCTCCGTCGAGATGTGGAGTTGAACCAAGAAGTTTGTAAGGGCAAGGAGATCGCCTACTGTGAAGATCTACCCCGAGTAAGGCTAGTCCTCCGTGGGCGTAAGCCATGATGGCATAGACAAGGTTGCTTCTTCGTGGACCCTTCGTGGGTGGAGCCCTCCGTGGACTCTCGCAGCCGTTACCCTCCGTGGGTTGAAGTCTCCATCAACGTGGATTGACGATAGCACCACCTATCGGAACCACGAGAAAAATCTCCGTGTCTCCAAACTGCGTTTGCTCTTCTCCACCTCTTATTTACTACATGTGCAATTTACTTTCCGCTGCCACTACTCTAGAATTGCATGTGTAGGGTGATACTTGACTTGCTCATCATTGTGAACTTGCTAAAAACTTGTCCTAATCAAAGGCTAAACTTTTAGGTTGTCAAGTAGTCTAATCACCCCCCCCCTCTAGACATACTTCCGATCCTACAGCACATCCTGAAGATGTCTGGGTTGCACAACCGTATGACCCAGCTGAACATTAACCTCCCAGATGAGGCGGTCATTGACAGAATCCTCCAGTCGCTCCCGCCAAGCTACAAGAGCTTTGTGATGAACTACAACATGCAGGGGATGGTGAAGACCATTCCTGAAGTGTTCTCAATGCTGAAGTCAGCAGAGGCTGAAATCAAGAAAGAACATCAAGTATTGATGGTCAATAAGACCACTAAGTTCAAGAAGGGCAAGGGCAAGAAGAACTTCAAGAAGGACGGCAAGGATGTTGCAGCGCCCGTAAGCCGCCATCGGGAAGAAGTCAAAGAATGGACCCAAGCACGAGACCTGAGTGCTTTTGTTGCAAGGGAAGGGTCACCGAAGCGGAACTGCCCCAAATACTTAGCGGATAAGAAGGCCGGCAACACCAAAGATATATTTGATATACATGTAATTGATGTGTACCTTACCGATTACTCGTAGTAACTCCCCGGTATTTGATACCGGTGCCGTTGCTCATATTTGTAACTCATGCAGGAGCTGAATAAACGGAGCTGGCGAAGGGACGAGGTGACGATCGCGCGTTAGGAATGGTTCGAGTCGATGTGATCGCCGTCGACACGCTGCCTCTACATTTACCCTCGGGATTAGTTTTGAACCTTAATAATTGTTATTTAGTGCCAAGTTTGAGCATGAACATTGTATCGGGATCTCGTTTAATCTGAGATGGCTACTCATTTAAGTCCGAGAATAATGGTTGTTCGATTTATATGAGAGATATGTTTTATGGTCATGCTCGATGGTCAATGGTTTATTCTTAATGAATCTCGGCGTAATATTACACATGTTCATAGTGTGGATGCCAAAAGATGTAAAGTTGATAACGATAGTCCCACATACTTGTGGCACTGCCGCCTTGGTCACATTGGTGTCAAGCGCATGAAGAAGCTCCATGCTGATGGACTTTTAGAGTCTCTTGATAATGAATCATTTGACACATGCGAACCATGCCTCATGGGCAAAATGACCAAGACTCCGTTCTCCGGAACAATGGAGCGAGCAACCAACTTGTTGGAAATCATACAAACCGATGTGTGCGGTCCAATGAAAGTTGAGGCTCGCGGAGGATATCGTTATGTTCTCGCTCTCACTGATGACTTAAGTAGATATGGGTATGTCTACTTAATGAAACACAAGTCTGAGACCTTTGAAAAGTTCAAGGAATTTCAGAATGAGGTGGAGAATCAACGTGACCGAAAGATAAAGTTCCTACGATCAGATCGTGGAGGAGAATACTTAAGTCACGAATTTGGTACACACTTAAGGAAATGTGGAATCATTTCACAACTCACGCCGCCTGGAACACCTCAGCGTAACGGTGTGTCCGAACGTCGTAATCGCACTCTATTGGATATGGTGCGGTCTATGATGTCTCTTACCGATTTACCGCTATCATTTTGGGGATACGCTCTAGAGACAGCTACATTCACTTTAAATAGGGCACCGTCTAAATCCGTTGAGACGACACCGTATGAATTATTGTTTGGGAAGAAACCTAAGCTGTCGTTTCTAAAAGTTTGGGGATGCGATGCTTATGTCAAGAAACTTCAACCTCAAAAGCTCGAACCCAAGTCGGAAAAATGCGTATTCATAGGATACCCTAAGGAAACTGTCGGGTATACCTTCTACTTAAGATCCGAGGGCAAAATCTTTGTTGCCAAGAACGGATGCTTTCTGGAAAAAGAGTTTCTCTCGAAAGAAGTAAGTGGGAGGAAAGTAGAACTCGATGAAGTACTACCTCTCGAACGGAAAAGTGGTGCAGCGCAGGAAACCGTTCCTGTGATGCCCACACCAACTGAAGAGGAAAACAATGATGATGATCAAGGTACTTCGGATCAAGTTGCTATTGAACTTTGTAGGTCCACAAGGACACGTTACGCGCCAGAGTGGTACGACAACCCTGTCCTGGAAATCATGTTGTTAGACAACGGTGAACCTTCGAACTATGAAGCAGCGATGGCGGGCCCGGATTCCAACAAATGGCTTGAAGCCATGAAATCCAAGATAGAATCCATGTATGAAAACAAAGTATGGACTTTGACAGACTTGACCGATGATCGGCGAGCGATAGAAAACAAATGGATTTTTAAGAAGAAGACGGACGTGGATGGTAATGTTACCATCTATAAAGCTCGACTTGTCGCTAAGGGTTATCGACAAGTTCAAGGGATTGACTACAACGAGACTTTCTCTCCCGTAGCGAAGCTAAAGTCCGTCTGAATCATGTTAGCAGTTGCCGTATACTATGATTATGAGATATGGCAGATGGACGTCAAAACGGCATTCCTTAACGGACATCTTAAGGAAGAGCTGTATATGATGCAGCCGGAAGGTTTTGTCGATCCTAAGAACGCTGACAAAGTATGCAAGCTCCAGCGATCCATTTATGGACTGGTGTGAGATTGAGCTCAGCTCAGTCACCGACCACGGCAAGAGATAAAGAAGAGATGAGTGTCATCCCCTATGCTTCAGCCATAGGATCTATTATGTATGCCATGCTGTGTACCAGACCCGATGTAAACCTTGCCGTAAGTTTGGTAGCAAGATACCAAAGTAATCCCGGCAAGGAACACTGGACAACGGTCAAGAATATCCTGAAGTACCTGAAAAGGACAAAGGACATGTTTCTCGTTGATGGAGGAGACAAAGAACTCGTCGTAAAGGGTTACGTCGACGCTAGCTTCGACTCAGATCTGGATGACTCTAAGTCACAAACCGGATACGTGTATATGTTGAATGGTGGAGCGAAGCTGGTGCAGTAGCCGCAAGCGAAGCGTCGTGGCGGGATCTACGTGTGAAGCGGAGTACATAGCAGCCTCGGAGGCAGCGCATGAAGCGATTTGGGTGAAGGAGTTCATCACCGACCTAGGAGTCATACCCAATGCGTCGGGGCCGATCAAACTCTTCTGTGACAACACTGGAGCTATTGCCCTTGCCAAGGAGCCCAGGTTTCACAAGAAGACCAGGCACATCAAGCGTCGTTTCAACTCCATCCGTGAAAATGTTCAAGATGGAGACATAGAGATTTGCAAAGTGCACACGGATCATAATGTCGCAGATCCGTTGACTAAACCTCTCTCGCGTGCAAAACATGATCAACACCAGAACTCTATGGGTGTTCGATTCATCACAATGTAACTAGATTGGTGACTCTAGTGCAAGTGGGAGACTGTTGGAAATATGCCCTAGAGGCAATAAGAAAAGTATTATTATATTTTATTGTTCATGATAATTGTCTTTTGTTCATGCTATAACTGTATTATCCGGAAATCGTAATACACGTGTGAACACATAGACCACAATATGTCCCTAGTGAGCCTGTAGTTGACTAGCTCGTTGTGATCAACAGATAGTCATGGTTTCCTGACTATGGACATTGGATGTCGTTGATAACGGGATCACATCATTAGGAGAATGATGTGATGGACAAGACCCAATCCTAAGCATAGCATAAAGATCGTGTAGTTAAATGCGCTAGAGCTTTGCCAATGTCAAGTATCTCTTCCTTCGACCATGAGATCGTGTAACTCCCGGATACCGTAGGAGTGCCTTGGGTGTATCAAAGCGTCACAACGAATCGGGTGACTATAAAGGTGCATTACAGGTATCTCCAAAAGTATCTGTTGGGTTGACACGGATCAAGACTGGGATTTGTCACTGCGTATGACGGAGAGGTATCTCTGGGCCCACTCGGTAATGCATCATCATAATGAGATCAAGTTGACCAAGGTGTTGGCCACGGGATCATGCGTTACGGTACGAGTAAAGTGACTTGCCGGTAACGAGACTGAACAAGGTATTGGGATACCGACGATCGAGTCTCGGGCAAGTAACATACCGATTGACAAAGGGAATTGTATACAGGGTTTTGATCGAATCCTCGACATCGTGGTTCAACCGATGAAATCATCGACGAGCATGTGGGAGCCAACATGGGTATCCATATCCCGTTGTTGGTTATTGCCCGAGAGTCGTCTCGGTCATGTCTGCGTGTCTCCCAAACCCGTAGGGTCTACACACTTAAGGTTCGGTGACGCTAGGGTTGTATGAATATGAGTATGCAGCATACCGAATGTTATTCGGAGTCCCGGATGAGATCCCGGATGTCACGAGGAGTTTCGGAATGGTCCGGAGGTAAAGAATAATATATAGGAAGTGGTATTTCGGCCATCGGGAAAGTTTCGGGGTCTCCTGGTAATGTACCGGGACCACCGGAAGGGTCCCGGGGGTCCACCGGGTGGGGCCACCCATCCCGGAGGGCCCCATGGGCTAAAGAGGGAGGGGAACCAGCCCATAGTGGGCTGGTGTGCCCCCCTAGGCCCACCCTCTGCGCCTAGGGTTGAAACCCTAGGGGTGGGGGGGCGCCCCACTTGGCTTGGGGGGCACTCCACCCCCTTGGCCGCCGCCCCCCTTGGAGATTGGATCTCCAGGGGCCGGCGCCCCCCCTGGAGGCCTATCTAAAGGGGGGAGGGAGGGGGGCTGCTGTACCCTTGTGCTTGGCACCTCCCTCCCCCCTGCTACACCTCGTCCTCCTCCCGTAGTCGCTTGGCGAAGCCCTGCCGGAGATCTGCTGCATCCACCACCACGCCGTCGTGCTGCTGGATCATCAGCAACCTCTCCTCCCCCCTTGCTAGATCAAGAAGGAGGAGACGTCTCCCGTCCCGTATGTGTGTTGAACGGGGAGATGCTGTCCGTTCAGCACTTGGACATCGGTGATTCGAATCACGTCGAGTACAACCCCATCATCACCTTGCAAGCTTCCGCACGCAATCTACAAGTGGTATGTAGATGCAAACTCTCTTCCGTTACTCGTTGCTTACATGAACTCATAGATGGATCTTGGTGAAACCGTAGGAAAATTTTTTATTTTCTGCAGCGTTCCCCAACAGATGGTTCTACAGTAGTGCTTCTGGAAATCTGACACCAAATGAACTTTTGCACGTCCACCGCTTGTAAGCAAAAGTTTCTCCTCGTGCTGCGAGCCATCGCGCACGCGTTGGCGAGGGAGAAGGCGTAATCAAGCTTCTTGTCGTTCTGCGAGTTGACGGGACACATCAAAGTTATTTACGAGTAGTACGTACTCTCTCCAAAAAATGGCTGACCATGTCATTGCTGCCATCCCGTGCTCCGTCGTTGAGTACATGCACTATTCACGTGCCTTTCACGTGCCATCGAGGAGAAAAAATATTGCGTAGGTGCCATCGAAGTGCACGACTCACTTACAGAAAAGGGTTTCCCCGCTTCCCGCATGACTCACTTACACGCTGTTTATCTGATTATCTCCATTTTCTTGCATGACACGTGCACCTTGATGCTAGATGTCTCGCGTGTTGGGAAAAGGATGAACAAAGCTCACGTAAAAGAAAAGAGTTGAAGAGCATAGATTCCCGACGACCGAGAAGGAACAAGGAACCTCGCGGTGGAGCGTCTGCAAGGAACTTTGCGCGTTTTCCCCTGTTTTTTGCCGCCTGCCCACCTATAAACAACTAAAAGAACATGAACTTTTCGCTAACCACTAGAAACGGTACATCAGGATGCTAAGTTGAAGATATTTTATACTCCCTCCGTTCCCAAATATAAGTCTTTTTAGATATTTCAATAAGGGACTACATACGAAACAAAATGAGTGAATCTACACTCTAAAATATGTACACAAGCCAACGCACTAACTCCATCCGATCCAACTCATGCACATACGCGCACAGCATGGAGCACACAATGCACGTACACAAGACGTGCATGCACACACGCTCGGCCGCAGAATGCACGTGAATAACACATGCATGCGCACACACTCGGCTGCATGGAGGCGTGTGCCATCTGCGGCAACGTCCGGTTCATCGTGCTACGGCGAAGCTCGCACGCAATGGCGCATACGCATCTCTTGCAGCATCTCTTTGCCGTCGTTGCTCAACTACTAGTCGAAGACAAAGACGACAGTAGCCTCGGCCTTAGAACTAGCACCGATGGAAAAACATGCACGCTGCACGCACATGAGCACATACGGAGTGCCCACGATGTGGTGGTGGTGCGTCCCCAGTCGCCTCTACTCCTTCTGCGCACGTTGTCTATCAAGGCGGTTGCATGCTAATGATGATGTGGATGAGATCTTCTAGGACTCAGATGATGACGAGGAAAATTATGAGACACAAGGTGACGTACACCGTCAAGGTCCACGGTCAAGGGGGTGCTAGCAAGTGTTTAGATGTGCTTAGAGCAAGTACAATAGAGCTGAGTCTGCGGGCTATAAGGAATGAACAGTAGTATATTTCTGCTTAGTTGGAGGAAAGAGAAGAGGAGAGAGAAGGTAAGCGGGATCTTCGTGAAGAGCCAGCTCTAGCACGTGCTCCTAGGCATTTTGTACATGTTGACTATAAGATGGGCTATAGGCTTATAGCCAGCAGCTGGCTATACTATTAATGCTCTTTAGATGAGGTGCTAAGTGCATTAAATGGCTTAGTAACTCAAGTGTTCAATGCATAGGTGCTTAGTTTATTGGTGCCACATCATATTTTATGCCTACGTGGCACGCTTAGCAGCTATACATGGTGGAGCACTGGGAGAGGCCAAGGCTGGTCATAGTGGGGAGTAACTTGTACTGTAGCATATTACTATGTTACTCTAAACATCTCTATAAACCGGAAAGGAGGGAGCAGTAACATAGACTAGTGTCATATGCAGAGTATGGGAGCACATGATATTTACCCGTTCGGACCGATCCCAAGTTGGCTTCTCACCTTCTTGGCCCAACAAAAACCCCTCCCCCCTCCCGCGCGCGCTTCCCGCCCGGCGCCAGCTGAGCCCGCCGCTCTTGGCAAGTAGGGCGACGCGACCTCTCACTACTTCCGCCATTGAACCGGCGCGCCGACCGAGGGCACCGCCCGCTGCACGACCGGCATTTCAGACTACACAGTGGATAGTAACTTTTAGAGCAAGTACTATAATTAGATGACATAAGCAGGCTATAAGGATTTAAATATAGTATTTGTGATTAGTTGAAGGAGGGAGAAGAGGAGAGAGAAGAGAAGCGGATTGTAAACGTGTAGCCGGTTGTACTCCAACATACTCTACTTTGTGAGACAAAAGGTGGGGCCATTATTAATGATATTGTATTTATACTAAAGGGACTAACGGACGCCTTAATTACTTCATTTTTTTAGACAAACCTTGGTGGGGCTATTATTGACTTTTTTTGAGGTATTATTGACTTGGACGTGGGGTTTGGGGGCCAAAGGCCTACTATTATACTCCAACCTGACATGCTCTACCCTAGCCGCCGCTGTATCATATGGTTTCGCACCATTCCAGATCTTAGCGCCACCACGCAATCCTTCTCCAGCCCTCCTTCCGGTGTGCACCGCGAGAAGGGACAGCAGTCCTTCGAACCCTGCCTTTTGTGATCCTGTACGGGAGAGGGGCGATCAGGTTTTTGGGGAGCACACTCCTGTGACTGCTGCCAGCGACGACTTCCTCAATGACAGCCTTCTTCCCCGACCTCGGTAACCTCTTCATCAACGACATGAGTGACAACATCAACCACATCGGTTCTGCTCCCGCTGTACAGTATGTGATTCTGTCCTCCTGTTTAGTCAGCATCATTACTTGATGTTTGCATTTGTCGTCATGATCTATTTACTGCTGATTCGGATTAATCTCATACTAAATTGCTCATATATTCAACAATCCAATCCAAAAACCTGATCACAGGCAATTTACTCTGAGTGGTTTTGCTGCGCTTTTGAAGCCGCCTACTTTTAAGGGGGTGCAATATAAAAGGTGGCGCACAAGAGTAGTATATTGGTTTCAGATCATGTACTGCTATGACACCACTAAGGGTAAGCCTGAGGGCGATCTTAATCCTACACAGCAGGAAGCTTTTCAGAACATGGATACCCTATTCAAAGCCGACCTGCTGAGTGTTCTTGACGATTCCATTGTGGATTCGTATATGTTGTTTGACAGCGGCAAAGACATGTGGGCTGCGCTCGAGGCCACGTTTGGGCCCTCGGGCGCTGGCAACAAGTTGTACGTCATGGAGCAATTATGTGACTACAAGATGACTAATGAGCGCTCTGTTGTTCAGCAGACTCATGAGATACAGTCACTCTCTAAGGAACTTGAGTACTTTAAGTGTGTGTTGCCGGACAAATTTGTTGCTGGGACCATCATTGCCAAGCTTCCACCTTCGTGGAATGATTTTGCTACTTCTCTGAAAAACAAGAGACATGAGTTTTCTGTTTTGGATCTCATTAGCACTCTTGATTTTGAGGAGAAGGCAAGAGCAAAAGACACATGTGCTCGGGTCGCCGAGGGAGCTTCTAGTGCCCACATGGTACACGAGAAGAACTTCCAGCGCAACCAGCCCCAAAACAACAAGAACAAATTTCAGGGGAAAGGCAAGTTTGATGCAAAGAACAAGCCGTCACATTCTACCAACTTCAAGAAGAATTCTCATAACGGGAAGGGATACAAACCTCAATTTTGGTAGCACCGCACAAAATTTATATGTCTACATCTACCTGCTATCAGCTAACCTCATGGTGCTCCAGGTATTCCTACATTCGTAACTAGGTACAATGACCACCGCAAGATGAAATTAGCTTATCCGTACGTTGACTTGCTGAATGCAGTGTGGAACGATCCTGTCATGTGTGGAGGAGCAAACAAGCAGTACAGCTGAAGGTGGAAATCAACCAAGGACTTATGAAATTATATGTAATCTTCCTCAGGCAGGTCAGTATCCCCTTCGTCCAGATGATCGTGTTTTGTCATGCCGACCTATTGATATGAGCTACTGTTTTGCAACACCGTTTATGTATAGCTACTGTTTTCCTATCTTTTCAGGTTCAGGACAATGAATATGATATCAGGGGAACTGCAAATATGGACCCATGTTGAGTCATCTCTATTGCCTCATGTGTTTGCTGCAAATGTGTCAGCATCAATTGCAAGATGAGGCAGCTAGCTAGCTATGGAGTTGCCAACAGGCTGAAAGTGCTCGCAACATTGAGAAGAAACAAGCATGCCCAGGAAATTAATGCGTCCGCAGGGAGGCCCTTTGCTCAGAGAAGCATCGAATGATTGTCTTTATTTCCACACCTTCTCACAGTTTTGTATATTGGTTATAGTATGGTGAATCATTGAGATGCATAGACATGCTGAACTTTTGTTCTTCTGAATGTTAGTTTAATGTGAGTGTTTGGATCCAGTACCGCATCCTCTAATTTGTTGGATGCACACAGAGAAAATAAATCTCCTTAATTTACTCCATAACCACCTGTCACATCCTAGCTAGTCCATGCATTAGAGTGTTGCATCATGTCTACCTTTCATCAGAAACTTGAATTGGGGAAGACAGAACCACAGAACCCCTCTGAATTCAACTAGGTTTACTAAAAATATTTCTCAATGAACCCGAAATGCCCTTCTAAAAAGTTCACCCTCTTTGTCATGGGTTAGAACCTCTGGCAAAATTGGTGCACAATTTTCTAGGTCAACAGAAGGCCATTGAATTAAATCATATGTACTTTGAGTTTGGGCCTTTAAATTATATAAAATATTTCAAATGCTCAAATAACTTCAAACTAAAATGTTCCATGCTGGAAATATTCCAACTAAGGACCATGTGCAGTTTGGTGATTTTTGAAGTTGCCTAGGTATTTTGAGAAATGCAACAAACTTACAGAATAATAGAAAAAGGAAAAACTAGATGCAAGAGGCTTACCTGGCGCCCCTGGCAAGCCCACCTGCCGGCCCAGCCCAGCCACCGCTCCAGCGAGCTGCTTGGCTCGGCCAGGCAGGCAGCCAGGTGCTCGACGGCGGCACCAGCGCGCGCCACGCAGCTGCTCGTCGCCCTGCCTCCTCCCCTCACCGTTCTGCCGCTCCGGTTCGGTCATCCACTCCTCCCCCGAGCTCGCAGACACCCTTCCTCCTCCCCAGCTCCTCTCCCTCGCTCGCCCGCACCATGGCCGACGCCGTTGCGCCCGCGCCACCGTGAAACCCGTGCTCTCCGCCGACCGTGCGATGCGCCACCGTGTCCAGGCGCTTCGCCACCCTCCTCTCCTTCGAGCAAGTCGAGCCCCAAGCGCTCGCTTGCCTCGGAGCCGCTGCACCGACCTCGCCCGACACCGCCACCGCCAGAGATCCCCTTCGTCATCGTCGCCGCACCAGCTCGTCCTGACCGCATCGACTACACCATCGTGACCGCCGTGAGCTCAGCTAACTCCTCCCCCTCCCCGTTCTCGCTCTCGAGCCCTACATCAACCTCATGGAGCTTCACCGCACGCGCCACCGCCGAGCTCGTCGCCGACGTGCCTCCGGCCATCCACCGGCCACACCACAGTGTCTAACATGCTCACCGCGTCACGTAAAGTCTAACGCTCCACTCCACGCGCCTCGTCGTGCCCCGTAGCCACGGGTCCATCTTCGCCCGACTCCGGTGACCCCCATGGTTGTCGCTGGCGAAGTTTCCGGCCACCCCGAGCTCAACCACCGCCACCAAACGCCGCTGCTTGTCCCCGGCTACACGTAGATGGCCTCCGCCGCCCATTTGGTCGTCGGAATGCACAAACGCACTCTCGCCGCCGCATCTGGCTTTGCCGGCGGCTCAACGCAGACGTGGTTGACCCTTGACTTTGACTGGGGTGGGCCCAGGTTGACACCCCTGAGTCTATGACAAGTGGGGGCCCCCTCTGCTAATTATCCAGATTAGTTTTAACTAATTTTAACTAGTTTAATTAACCACTGACATGCGGGACCCACTGGTCAGGTTGACCTGGACGTCCCCTTTGACCTCTGACGTCACCATGACGCACTGCTGACGCAATAACTAATTTCTGGATTTATTAGTATTCAGAAAATTCCAGAAATTGTTGCAAACTTCAAAAATTCATAGAAATTAATCTGTAACTCCAAATGCAAAGTTTTATATATGAATTTTTATTAGAAAAATTCAAGATATCCATTGGTAATGGTTTCATGCATGTTAGAACAAGTTAATCTTTCTGTTTAATCAAAACAAGGTAATGCACTAAAATGACTATGTTAGATGAACTAACATTTGAATCTTTGATTCAAGTGAGTTCATTCCTTACTGTTCTAGCTTGCATTAGGCCAAGAAACATTCATGTTGCCATGTCATAGCATGCATCATATTGTTGCATATCGTCATGTGTTGTTTATGTTCGGTGTGCTTTCATGATAGGTTCTGCCTCCGAGGATAACCCCAAATATCCGTCTGAAGGGCAGTATCCTACTACCGCCGCACCAGCTCATCCCCGACCGCGTCGACTACACCATCGTGACCGCCGTGAGCTCAGCTAACTCCTCCCCCTCCCCGTTCTCGCTCTCGAGCCCTGCATCAACCTCATGGAGCTTCACCGCACGCGCCACCGCCGAGCTCGTCGTCGACGTGCCTCCGGCCATCCACCGGCCATACCATGGTGTCTAACATGCTCACCGTGTCGCGTATAGACTAACGCTCCACTCCACACGCCTCGCCGTGCCCCGTAGCCATGGGTCCATCTTCACCCGACTCCGGCGACTGCCACGATTGTCGCCGGCGACGTTTCCGGCCACCCCGAGCTCAACCACCGCCACCAAACTCCGTGGCTTGTCCCCGGCTACACGTAGATGGCCTCCGCCGCCCATTTGGTCGTCGGAATGCACAAACGCACTCTCGCCGCCGCGTATGGCTTCGCCGGCGGCTAAACGCCGACGTGGTTGACCCTTGACTTTGACTAGGGTGGGCCCAGGTTGACTCCCCTGAGTCTATGACAAGTGGGGCCCCCTCTGCTAATTATCCAGATTAGTTTTAACTAATTTTAACTAGTTTAATTAACCACTGACATGCAGGACCCACTGGTCAGGTTGACCTGGACGTCCCATTTGACCTCCGACGTCACCAGGACGCACTGCTGACGCAATAACTAATTTCTAGATTTATTAGTATTCAGAAAATTCCAGAGATTTTTGAAACTTCAAAAATTCATAGAAATTAATCTGTAACTCCAAATGCAAAGTTTTATATATGAATTTTGATCAGAAAAATTCAAGCTATCCATTGGTAATGGAGTCATGCATGTCAAAACAAGTTAACCTTGCTGTTTAATCAAAACAAGGTAATGCACTAAAATGACTATGTTAGATGAACTAACATTTGAATCTTTGATTCAAATGAGTTCATTCCTTACTGTTCTAGCTTGCATTAGGCCAAGACACATTCATGTTGCCATGTCATAGCATGCATCATATTGTTGCATATCGTCATGTGTTGTTTATGTTCGGTGTGCTTTCATGATAGGTTCTGCCTCCGAGGGTAACCCTGAATATCCGTCTGAAGGGCAGTATCCTACTACCACTACATCAGGCAAGCAACCCATTGATCATTCCGATACAAACCCATGTTCTCGCTTCTGCTCTTGTTTACTGCATTAAGACAACGCGATTCAAACTGCTGTGTGTTGCGGTAATTGAACCCACTTCCTTTGCATGACCTGTCATTGCCACAGTAACTAGATGAAGCCCACTAGCATGTGTAGGAGTTGATTGAGCCATATCTGTGTTACCTACCATGCTATGCTTGCTATGCTTAGAGTTGTGTCAGGTCTGGCTCATCGGGATGATGAACTAGAGTGAAAGGTTGTGTCGGTAATGAGAGTGAAGTGTTGAACATGATTTGGTAAAGGTATCGATGAGAGGCCATGTAGGAGTACATGGTGGGTTGTTTCATTGAGGCCGTCCTTAAGAACTGAGATCTGTGTGTGCGATTTAAGACTCAGCTACTACCACACATTGGGATCCTTAATTGACCCTCTCGACTTATTAACCACTCTTGTCCTATGTCCGGGAGTTGAAGGTAGTTTCTGGTGTTTCTAGTATGCTGGGGGCCGCACGCAGCGCTGACCTTAGAGGTGGGTTGTGTTGCGGTAGGCATGTGGCACGGTGTACCGATTCGCCCGTTTGGTGTCTCGGGAACCCTGCTCACATCGTTCGGGGCCGTTAGTGGAAACCTCGGCCGGACTCCCTGCGGATGGAACCCAAATAGGCGATAAACCTGGACTAGGGACTCGTGTGTTTAGTCAGGCCGTAGCCGACACCCTCGCTGGGCTTCCGCTTGAAGGTTGCCGAGTACACGTCGTGTAGCGGCGATAAGTGGTGAGAGCATGTGTGAAGAAGTACACCCCTTTAGGGTATAAAACTATTCGAATAGCCGCGTCCGCGGTAAAGGACTACTTGGTCACCTATACAGTTCATAGACAAGTAAATGGATACCGCTAAAAGCCTCAAGATAAGTGTGAGTACCGCGGATGGCCCTCTCGTAGGTTGATGAGAGAGGATCCACGGTGGAGTATTGTGATGGTGAGTAGTGGACTCATGTGTGACAAATGCTTTCCAAATGGTGTATCATAGGATAGCTTAGCCAAGAGTCAAAGCTGGCTTGCTACAATAACTCCATTACCTTCTTGAGAATGTGCATGTATGATAGGATTCTGTTGTAAGACTTGCTGAGTACCTCCATACTCATGTTTGCTTAATTAATCTTTTCAGACGACAACACCAACCCCTCCGACGGGTTCTACGTAGACCTCGACGTTGACGAGTGACTAGCCACCCAGGTGGTGATCCAAGACTTGTGAAGGGCCGATGTAGATAGAAAGGCTTCGTCAAGCCCTCTTTCTTTCTAGTGTCTGTAATCAGACTAGTTGCTTCCGCATGTGCTTGTATGCTTGTATGACTTGAGTGTCGGGTCATGTGACCCCTATCTGTATGAACATGTTATGTATGGCTCCTCGGAGCCTCTTAAATAAAGTACTTTGAGTTGTAGAGTCTTGTTGTGATGCCATGTTGTATGTACTCATATCGGGCATATAGTGTGTATGTTCGAAATGCTTGGTATGAGTGGGATCCGACAACCTAGTTGTTTATCCTTGGTAGCCTCTCATATGGGGAAATGTAGTCTAGTGCTTCTTGAGCGATAGTAGTCCTCTACAGCCTGGTTCATCGGAGTCCTGCTAGCCCAGCACTACTGCTCTGGACACTTGACTGGCCGGCATGTGTTTAACTTCGTTCCTTTGTGTGTCCCTTCGGGGAAATGTCACGCGGTGGCATCCGGAGTCCTGCCTAGCCTGCTACAGCCCAGGTTACCGGAGTCCTGTTAGCCCAGTGCTACAGCCCGGATGTATACGTTGATGACCGACATGCTCGATGTGATTCATGTATGCCTGTCCCCATAGGTTAGTGCCGCTTTGGGTTCACGACTAGCCATGTCGGCCCGGGTTCTCTATCATATGGATGCTAGCGACACTATCATATACGTGAGCCAAAAGGCGCAAATGGTCCCGGGCCATGG
The DNA here is from genome assembly GCA_021437245.1 of Aegilops speltoides. NCBI lineage: Eukaryota > Viridiplantae > Streptophyta > Magnoliopsida > Poales > Poaceae > Aegilops > Aegilops speltoides. Next base: position 32,433,482 of record CM038146.1, on the reverse strand, counting down.
TAAGGCGACACCCGTGGGATTACCGTGCGTGAGGCCTCAAAGTGATATGAGGTGTTACCGGCTGGATCAATGTGACTTGGAATCGGGGTCCTGACAGCGTTGGCATCAGAGTCGTACTACCTGTAGGTTCGCTAAGCCAAACTGGTCGATGTCGAGTCTAGAAATGCTTTAGTTATATGTAGGGGAATTGATTGTGGGAGGGAACGTAAGGCTCTTTTTACTCCTTTACCTTATGCCCTCTGATCTGTGTCATCCTCTTCTCATTCTACATGGGTTAAGGACTAGGCTCTCTTCTCTCTATCAGGTTCACGTGTTACTAATCCGTAGTAACTTATAGGATTGTTGGTTACTAGTCCCAGTGCAGTTTCTACTACTTCAGTATGTTATCAGTTGAACCAGAACCTTGATATGATGTTGTTGAGTGGTTTTCCAATCTGTTGTGAATGTCTCAAATCTGTTCCTAAGCATTTACAATTGTTATGCTGTCCAATTTTCCCTAGGAATTCTAATGTCTTTGCATTGTGGTTGTGCTTTCAAATGGCCAATCGTGCTCAGAACCAAGTGGTTTGTCTGACGCGGTGCCTCAATGTGCCCGGTCATACTGCTACGTTAGTCCGGGTCATGATCGAGACGGGTTACTATTGGTATCCCGAATACACTGTCAAAGAGCAATTCCGAGACTTTAATCAAAGCCAATACCTGTAGGATCCGAAGTATGTCTAGAGGGGGGTGATTAGACTACTTGACAACTTAAAAGTTTTGCCTTTTGATTGGAGTAGATTCTTAGCAAGTTCACAATGATGTACAAGTCAAGTATCACCCTACACATGCAATTCAAGAGTTGTGGCAGCGGAAAGTAAATTGCACGTATAGTAAATGAGAGGGGGAGAAGAGCAAACGCAATTTGGAGACACGGAGATTTTTTCTCGTGGATCCGATAGGTGGTGCTATCGTCAATCCACGTTGATGGAGACTTCAACCCACGGAGGGTAACGGCTGCGCGAGTCCACGGAGGGCTCCACCCACGAAGGGTCCACGAAGAAGCAACCTTGTCTATGCCATCATGGCTTACGCCCACGGAGGACTAGCCTTACTCGGGGTAGATCTTCACGAAGTAGGCGATCTCCTTGCCCTTACAAACTCCTTGGTTCAACTCCACATCATGACGGAGGCTCCCAAGCGACACCTAACCAATCTAGGAGGCACCACCCTCCAAAAGGTAATAGATGGGGTTGGTGATGATGAACTCCTTGCTCTTGTGCTTCAAATGATAATCTCCCCAACACTCAACTCTCCTCACTGATTTGGCTGTGGTGGAAGAAAGGATTGAGTGGAAAGCAACTTGGGAAGGCTAGAAATCAAGTTTCATATGGTGGGAGTGGAGTAACTTGATCTCAACACAAGGGTAGGTAGTTTTCTTCTCGAAATGTAAAGTAGGAGTGGTAGATCTTTTCGATGGCTCTCTCCACGATGAAGAGGAGGTGGAGGGTATTTATAGCCTCCACACAAAATCCAACCGTACACACATTTGACCAATCTCGGTCGGACCGAAGTTGACAACTCGGTCGGACCGAAAGTTCAAATCTTGTGAGCGTTGGGATTTTCAGTGGGACCGAAAATACAATCCCGGTTAGTCCGATTCTTCCAAAGTCTAGGGTTTGCCAATCTCGGTGGGACCGACTTTCTCATCTCGGTGACACCGATTTGAGTCTGAAGGTTAGCAACACCAATTTCGTATGACCGAGTTTGGAATCGGAAAATCCGAGATTCTTAGGGTTTGGGTATATGGCTGAGGTGGTTCATCTCGGTGTGGTGAGTTTGGAATCGGTGGGACCGAGATTACTTATGGGTTTATGTTGGAATGAAAGATTGCTGATAGTTTGAGAGATAAATCACTAAGCACTTAGAGCAACCAGGTCATCATCATAACCTCATCCCTTTTAATAGTATTGGCTTTCCTATGGACTCAATGTGATCTTGGATCACTAAACCAAAAATGGAGTCTTGAGCTTTTGCCAATGTTTTCCTTAGCATTTTGAGGGGTCCACATCATCAGTCATTGCCATACCCATATCTTTGAACTTTCTGAAATATTCTCAAGAAATGATTAGTTCAATGATATATATGTTGTTATTAATTACCAAAACCACCCGGGGATTAGTTGCACTTTCAATCTCCCCCTTTTTGGTAATTGATGACAACATATAGATCAAAGCTTCGACAAATGATATAATCAATGAATAACATCGTTGCTTTGAGAAGTATGTGATAAGCAAGAGCTCCCCCTAAATTTGTGCATTATTTAAGATTTGCGTTTGAATGCAAATGCACAATCGATTAGGATCATGGGTTACTCTTCCATGTCACATACATCTTGGTGGAGCGCACAAAATGATAAGAATGAATAACATGCACCCAATCACCAAGACATGAGTAAATGATCATACAAGATATGAATGGAATATGATAAGCAATAAGCACACATTAAGCATAGTATGATCAAGCACTCATCAAGATCGAGCAAACGTAGTATCAAACACACGAAATGTCTCAAGGAACTCAAAAGTATCTCAAGGAAAACCGCAAACGAAAGAGCAAAACGAGCACTCTCTCTCGAAGCCCTATGATCTATACAATTTCTCCCCTTTGGCAACAAGTTACCAAAAGTTCAAAAGGTATAGAGCTAATCGTCACTCGGGACTGCTGGCAGCTCTGCTGCGTCGATGGAGTGGAGATAGCTGCATCTGCAAAAGCTTCGCTGAAGTCTGTGGAGCTGGAGGAGTGGATCTTTGGAGCTGGTCTTTGAACCAGACGGAGCTGTAGGAGGTGCTGATGTAGTAGCCCTGGGGTCTGTCACAGGAATAGCAGCTGATCTGGGCTTTGTGGGCACTGCAGCAGGCTGCTCATAGTCATCCTGAACCATATCACCTTCCATCTCTCTCATGAGTTCTGCCTTCTCCCTCTTAGCTTCCTCGATGTCTGCCTCAAGCTTGTTGACGGTGACCTGCACTTCAGTCAGCTTGACGTCCAGAGCATGGAACCATATCACCTTCCATCTCTCTCTTGATAGTCTCTACTATCAGGTCCATCACCTTAAAAGGTGCCTTCTGGTCTAGAATGTGCAGCATGTTGATAGAATACCCTCTTATCATGCGGTGGTCTCCTGACTTAGGCATCAAAGTATGCCTCAGAATAGTGTTGGTGGTTGGGAGACCTGCCTGAAGATAATAGACTGAACCAAGCTTCCATATCTCAACATCCTTCTCAGGTACCTCATTGTACATGTTCCTCATTGACTCGTGATTTTTCTTCGGAATACCATAGACATCAACATCATCTTCCCTTGATACTGGTGCATTCAGCAACGCTCTCCATTCTTCAACAGTTGAATGGAATCTCTGCCCTTCTGTCATCCATACAATTCTGCCATCTGGATAGAAGTGTGCGGTGGCATCGAATCGCATGATCATCTCATCGTTCCAAGCGGTCAATTTCGACCAACGAACTCGCAATCCCCAAGCGGTGAAGCTTTCATGCACATGTGGGAAGTAGTCTCTGTGCTCTTCACCGTCGATGTATTCCCAATCAACGATTCGTGTCGGCAACAATTGGCTTCTTATCCATCAAGACTGCCTCATAAAAGTCTTGTTGCTCTCTAGTGTGGAATCTTGGGTCAAGCTGCTGTCCTTCTCTCGGTGGCATATGGATCAACTTGCCTCCATAGCTCGAGACCTTTGTCCTTCCTTTCCTTCATATTTTCAGCTCGAGGATGAGCATCATTATGAACTGGCAGTTTACATCGAGCTTGAGCAAAACATGTGCCTCATCATCGATTCTGCAGTGGCACATTTTCCTTCTTCTTCTCTCAAGCGGTATGTTCCTCACAGTCTTCTTTGGCTTGGCGGCAGGTCTGGCTTGGGCTGCCTTTGCTTGGAGCTGATGGCTTAGCTTTTGTGGGTGCTCCTGCCTACGATGGCATCTCCCATCAACTTCGCTTCGAGGAGGCTGGGGTGCTTCCTCATCGAATCATCATCATCGCCTTCTTCATGAACTTTCCTCTTCCTCTTGGAAGTTTTCTTGATCTTACTGGAGGTTTCTTCTTCCATGCTGAGCTTCTTTGCAACAGTGGATTTCTTCACTTTGCTTGTGCCTTTCTTTGTCTGTTGCCCTTGATATCCCTTGGCAACCACTTGCCTTTTTGGCTTAGATGTTATCTCCTCATCTGCAACAAAATCAGAATCTTCCTCATCAGAATTCCTCTTCTTCTTGGCCCTGGTGGCAGCTGCAGGCAGTCCACTTGGAGTGCTTCTCTCTCCATCATCTGAAAAACTGCTTTTACGGACTTGTCCTTGCCTCCAGAATCTCAAGCGGCAACTCGGACCTGTTCGATTGTCACTTCCATCGACATGAGTGACAACCTGTGAATAGAATAGGTATAGGCGAATAGAAGAGTTATCACAAACCGCAGAGGATTTTGCAAAAGAATGTGTTCAAACTTTAGTTTTAGGTTTTCTGAATACATTTCGGTCTCGACCGAGTCTATAAATTCGGTGAATCCAAGTGTCTAAACAGACCACATACACCACTTTCGGTTGGACGAAATGGGTTTGATCTAGCCGAGAGCACTAGGGTTTCACTAAATCTTCACCGGTCTTACCGATTTGCACAACTCGGTTTAACCGAAAAGTGCAGAGGCAATGACCAGAGGCCAAATCGGTCAGTCCGAAAATGTCGAATCGGTCACACCGAGATGTGTTCGGCGGAAACCTAACCCTAAAATTTTCACTCGAATTTTGTTCTATGACCTAAACGGCTGGATAGGGAGATTTCAATCTTGGCAAGAAACTTGACAACGCCTATCGTGCATTGAATCAGCGATTGGAGCACGAGAGGGATGAAACTCACCCAATGCGGTGGAGCTTCACTACGGCGGCAACGGCGCGATGAGAAAGACCGTTGACGACGATGGAGACCCGCGGCGAGGGCGCACAGGCGACGGCGGAGACGATCCGGAGACCAAGGCGACGGCAGCGAAGGGTTTGAGGGCGAAGCGTTTGAAGAAGTAATCAACACGCTCTGTCCTCGGGTATATATACCCTTCGGCTGTCGGTGGGAACGAGTTGGAAAACTCGGTGGGACCGAGATGGTTAACTGCGTGCAGTTACACACTTCGGTCACGCCGAAATTTGTAACTTCGGTTTCACCGAGGTGAAAACCTAGATCAATCCAAGTGATTTCGGTCTGTCCGATTTGAATATATCGGTTTGACCGAAAGTACTTAGAAGGTTTTGGAAGTTAGGCTTTTGACGGATCGGTGGCTCCGAGTGCTCCTCACTCGGTCTGTCCGAAAAAGTCTTGTTCAAAGTTTGTGATATAAGCATGAATAGAGTTTGAGACAAGAAAGCATAGATAGCTAGGGAAGGAACTTATGCATTCTTGTCCATCCATTTGGTCAAAAGAAAAAATCCAAAAGACCAAAGCAACAAATGGATGTCCTCGAATGGATAAAATTATGCATCCAACTGCTCACACAATAAGATAGCAAATGAAATATGTGTCAAACATGCACAAACAAAATACTAACAGCTAGCACACAATTTGGCGATGACTAGGTCATCTATATATGAGTATATTGACTTAGGAGTCAAATGAGAACATTTGATCATAGGTCATACTCATCGTTTAAGCACAAGTGGGGTTACCACTTTTACATAAAGCATTAATGTGTTCACATCATTAGAAGATGCTTTAGCTCAATTCTTTAGAGCAAAGCTCCCCCTTGATGTGAGAACCCCTTTTAAAGGGTCAAACTAACCTTGGGTTGTCGTAGAAGACTTCATGTAGATGTTGAAGATGTGGATGCTCAATGTTGATGAAGATCATCAAGAGTTGGGAGCAATCCTTTGGATTCGGGCACTTTCACTACCTACATGGGTTAGTCCCACAAGGAACAAACAAAGATATCCATGGACATAGATTGAAGTACACAATAGATGATGTCCATGAAAGCAATGATTACCTTGTCCCTTGATTTACCAACATGAGGGTTTGTGACTCCATGAACTAGTGCAAGATGTGGAAGTTGATTGCACAAGTCCTTGCCATAAATGAATGTGAGTGAGGTATATTGGCGGAGTCACCCTCAAGAACTTTCTAGTTCTTCTTCTTCGGGATCCACATCATCTTGATGGGAATCCTTGGGGTAGTAGTTGAGCTTATCGAAGTAGAACTTGAAGTTGCCTTGGGAACCCACTTGACCATGGCCTTGGGTGCTTCAATGAATGCATCAATCTCCTCTTGAAGCTTGTCCTTGCCTTTTAGCTTGTGGTCTTGTGGTGGAAGGTCATCTTGAGCTTGTTCCACATTGGAAGAAGTAGGATCATACTTCTCCTTTTGAGAAACAAACATTGGAGTGGGATATTGACCTTCTTCCCATTCAACACCCTCGGCGTTGAACTTTCGCTCAAAACCAATTCCTTGATTCTTCGGTGTCTTCCTTGTTTGCGAACAATTTCCTCAAAGCTCTTGCTTCGGCAAGACTCTTGTAGACACCTTTTCTATAATCCCTTTCAAAAGACTATTTTCTTGCTCAAGTGAAACTTGGCTTGAAACATTGTTAGTGGAATCAAGAGAATTACTAGAAGTAACAACATTTGATTTAGCATGATTATTGTTACTACTAGATGAAGAATTTTTCTTATGCTTGTCATGCTTAGTTTTGATAGGTGGCAAGAAATTAGACAAGAGAAGTCGTTTGGCAAGATATGAAGAACTCTTCTTTCAAGATCGTCATTGATAGCTTTTAGAAACTCATGTTCTTGCTCTAGATTGAGCTTCTCGAGCGTAGCTTCTCATGAGATCTTAGGAGCTCTCTATGATCTTCTTGAGTTGTTTCATGAGCTAACTTAAGAGTGTTTAGTTCTTTAGTTAGACGCTCAATCTCCTTCATAGCATTGTCATTCGACTCTTCTCGACTATAAAGACTATTAGCATGTTCATCATTACTAAGCTCACTAGATTTATCATGTAAAAGCTCATCTTCACCAAGCAAGTCATCCTCATCACTATCAAAGTCAATAAACTCAGGGTGTGATACCTTGGGGCCTTTTGCCATGAAGCATCTTCCAATTCCCTCATTTGGTGAATCAAATATGTCATAGGAGTTGGAGTTGGAGGACACGAGAGCAAGACCGCAACACCTTCATCTTGACTATATTCGGAGTTGGAGTGATAGCTTCTTTCGAGTGATTGTCGAGTCGGAGCCGGAAACCCATTCACCAACATGAGCTTGATGTTTTCTTCTTGTGTAGCTCCTTGATGACTTGTCTTTCCTTTCCGAATCCTTGCTTCTCCGAGAGGATCTTCGCTCATAACGATCATCTCTGCTCCTTCTCTCTTTTCGAGGCGACTCTTCTCTTGAGCTTCTTCTTCTTGGAGATTCTTCTCTTCTCTTGTGGGGAGTCGAACACTCATTTGAGTAGTGTCCGGTCTTCCACAATTGTAGCAGTTTCGATCACGACTAGAAGATCTCTTTTCATCATATGATCTAGACTTTGAGCTTCTTTCCTTGCTTCTACTCTTGTAGAATTTGTTGAAGTTCTTCACCATTAGCCTTATCTCTTCATTGGAAACTAGCTTGTCACTTGAGGATGTGGGAGCTTCAACTGCAGCTTTGTAAGCACCACTTGACTTGTTGTGAAGCTCTTCCTTATCTTTAAGTGTCATCTCATGAGCAACAATCCTTCCAATGACTTCGGTAGGCTTGAGATCTTTGTAATTTGGCATCATTTGAATCAAAGTGCACACGGTGTCATACTTTCCATCCAAAGCTCTGAGAATCTTCTTGATGATGAATCGGTCGGTCATTTCTTCACTTCCTAAGCCTGCCATCTCATTGGTGATGAGAGCAAGCCTAGAGTACATTTCAGCGACCCCTTCACCTTCCTTCATCTTGAACTTGTCAAGCTGACCTTGAAGAACATCTAGCTTTGATTCCTTCACGGACTCGGTACCTTCGTGCATTTCGACCAAAGTATCCCAAATCTCCTTTGCATTCTCAAGACGGCTGATCTTGTTGAACTCCTCGGGACACAAAGCATTGAAGAGAATGTCACAAGCTTGAGCATTGTTCTGTAACATCCGCAACTCATCCGCATAGCTTCGCGATCCGGAACTTTTCCTTCCTCGAAGAACTCACCTTGCAAGCCAACACAAATAATGCCCCATGCGGCAGGGTTATGTCCAAGAATATGCATTTTCATTTTGTGCTTCCAACTAGCAAAATTTCAACCATCAAAGTAAGGACCTCTACGGAAATTACCCTCACTAGACGCCATACTCTCCTAGGTTGTGAAACCAAGCTTATGGAGTCCAATGCAATGGAAACCAATCCAATGGAGACCAAAGCTCTGATACCACTTGTAGGATCGGAAGTATGTCTAGAGGGGGGGTGATTAGACTACTTGACAACTTAAAAGTTTTGCCTTTTGATTGGAGTAGATTCTTAGCAAGTTCACAATGATGTACAAGTCAAGTATCACCCTACACATGCAATTCAAGAGTTGTGGCAGCGGAAAGTAAATTGCACGTATAGTAAATGAGAGGGGGAGAAGAGCAAACGCAATTTGGAGACACGGAGATTTTTTCTCGTGGTTCCGGTAGGTGGTGCTATCGTCAATCCACGTTGATGGAGACTTCAACCCACGGAGGGTAACGGCTGCGCGAGTCCACGGAGGGCTCCACCCACGAAGGGTCCACGAAGAAGCAACCTTGTCTATGCCATCATGGCTTACGCCCACGGAGGACTAGCCTTACTCGGGGTAGATCTTCACGAAGTAGGCGATCTCCTTGCCCTTACAAACTCCTTGGTTCAACTCCACATCATGACGGAGGCTCCCAAGCGACACCTAACCAATCTAGGAGGCACCACCTCCAAAAGGTAATAGATGGGGTTGGTGATGATGAACTCCTTGCTCTTGTGCTTCAAATGATAATCTCCCCAACACTCAACTCTCCTCACTGATTTGGCTGTGGTGGAAGAAAGGATTGAGTGGAAAGCAACTTGGGAAGGCTAGAAATCAAGTTTCATATGGTGGGAGTGGAGTAACTTGATCTCAACACAAGGGTAGGTAGTTTTCTTCTCAGAAATGTAAGGTAGGAGTGGTAGATCTTTCTGATGGCTCTCTCCACGAATGAAGAGGAGGTGGAGGGGTATTTATAGCCTCCACACAAAATCCAACTGTTACACACATTTGACCAATCTCGGTCGGACCGAAGTTGACAACTCGGTCGGACCGAAAGTTCAAATCTTGTGAGCGTTGGGATTTTCATGGGACCGAAAATACAATCCCGGTTAGTCCGATTCTTCCAAAGTCTAGGGTTTGCCAATCTCGGTGGGACCGACTTTCTCATCTCGGTGACACCGATTTGAGTCTGAAGGTTCTGAAGGTTGGCAACACCAATTTCGGTATGACCGAGTTTGGAATCGGAAAATCCGAGATTCTTAGGGTTTGGGTATATGGCTGAGGTGGTTCATCTCGGTGTGGTGAGTTTGGAATCGGTGGGACCGAGATTACTTATGGGTTTATGTTGGAATGAAAGATTGCTGATAGTTTGAGAGATAAATCACTAAGCACTTAGAGCAACCAGGTCATCATCATAACCTCATCCCTTTTAATAGTATTGGCTTTCCTATGGACTCAATGTGATCTTGGATCACTAAACCAAAAATGGAGTCTTGAGCTTTTGCCAATGTTTTCCTTAGCATTTTGAGGGTCCACATCATCAGTCATTGCCATACCCATATCTTTGAACTTTCTGAAATATTCTCAAGAAATGATTAGTTCAATGATATATATGTTGTTATTAATTACCAAAACCACCCGGGGATTAGTTGCACTTTCAATACCTCTGCACTGTCAGGATATTTCCTTCATATCCTGGATCCACTGAGCCCCTTCACTGCTCCTATGGACTCGGGGTCACCATTGAGATGGCTGTATAGGATGCGGCCTACTCTATGATGACCATCATGTGAGTCAGGATTGGTCTGCTTCGGAACACCGACTTTCGTTGTATGCCAGCCTCGCTCCCTGGAGCGCAAGGGTATCTCCAGGTTATCTATGCTGATTCCACCCATGAGGACTCACTAACTCGCACCACTGCTGAGATGCTCGAGGATAAGGACCGAGAGAATCGGCCTTGAGGTTGGAGCTTTTCAACACCCGCGCCGATCATTGGGCCACTTTGACTCGGTTTGGACCGGTTGTGCAAGCTGGATGTATGGATACAAGGGATCTGTATCCTGTGAGATCTGCTCTGCCAGACATGGTGGATTGGCGTGATGCGGTAGGCATCACCCCACCCCGCGGTCCCCGCAGGCCACCGTTTGTTGGTCCAAGACCTCATCCTAGCCCCTTTAGTCCACAGGCTCCTCAGGACAGCCTGTTCCCGAATGACCACGTTGAGCTTCCAGGCTATGGAGGGGACTTCTATGAGGACTACTATGGAGCTGTCTGAGTTAGTAGCAGTATCTCTAGTATGGTAATAGTTGTATTTCCACCGTCCTGCGTGACCTGTGGAATATGACCTAGTGTGTATACATTCCAGAGGTGTAGAAAAATAATGTATAGGAGTTTGGAATGCCTCCGATGAGATGTAACGTCTTCCACCGTAGTTGTACTTTAGCCTGGGCTTGTACTAAACTATATATGATGTGTATGACCGTTGGTATATATATGGCAGTTTCTATATTTCCATGTCATACGGATGAACATCTCTGCATCCCTTGTTACCCATTACATTCCGCACTTCCTTGGCCAGATTTTGCCATCCTTGTCTAAACCATTGTCTTGTTTTCCTAGGATGGTCAACACCCGCAACAACCCTGCTGCCCCGGAGCGGGGTGAAGCCAGTGCAGCCAGGAATGAAAATCTGCCTCAACCGCCTTCTTTGGCCGAAGTTATGCTGGAGGCGGAACGAAACAAGCGTGAGACCAATCACTTGCTGGAGCGGATTGAGCAGAATACCGCACGCCAGCCGAGGAACGATCTGGTGTCACTCAATGACTTTGTCAAGTTGTATCCACCGAAGTTTAAACAGTCCGTCGAGCCTCTTGATGCGAATGACTGGCTTCGCAGCATTACCCACAAGCTACGTTCTACCAACGTAGCCAAAGCTGGTAAGGTTACCTTTGCTGCCTATCACCTTGAAGGCCCTGCTAGCCTTTGGTGGGAAAATTTTGAGGCTATGCGCCCGGTCGGTTAAAATTACTACTTGGGCTGAATTCAGTGCGGCTTTCCGTGAGCATCACATTCCGGAAGGTCTCATGGATCGTAAGAGGGAAGAGTTCTGCAATTTCACCCAAGGTAGACTGACTGTGGATGCATACAGTCGTGAGTTTGGAAATCTAGCACGATATGCTCCTGAAGGGGTATCCACCGACGCCAAGAAGCAGGCAAGGTTCCGCAAGGGACTTAGCCCCGAGCTTCGCCGTGATCTTCGTCTGCACGAGTGCGTCTCCTTCCAGAAGTTAGTAAACCAGGCCATCAGTGCAGAGACAGGGCAGACGGACTTTGAAGCTTCATGCAAGCACTCGCGTGACTTTGGATTTTCATCCGGCTCTGGATCTCAGAAGCGCCGGGTCTGGATTACAAGCACTGCTCCGCCACCCAGGTTCACCCCGAGGCCATCCTTTGAGGCGCCTCGCCCCAACCAACAGTATGCACCGCCCAAGGCCTATGGTGGCCCCACTGCTAACGCTGCTCCACGCCCCAATGTGATAACTTGTTTCAAGTGTGGGGAGATGGGTCACTGCATCCGTGAGTGTCCCCAGAACAACCCCAACCAGATTGGAAAGTCTGTTGGCCGTGGCAAGCCAGCAGGAAAGGTGCTCTACGCCAAACCAGCCGCCACTGCTCGTGGCCATGTCAACTACATTTCAGCTGAGGAGACTCATGAGGATCCCAATGTCATTCTCGGTATGCTCCTTGTTAATTGCCATCCGGCAACTGTTCTCTTTGATACTGGAGCATCTCATTCATTTATATCTGAGAACTATGCTCGATTGCACAACACCACATTTTGTGACATGCCCACCTCCATGGTAATCCAAACCCCTGGTTCTAAGTGGCAAACCTCAAAAATCAGCCATGGAAATGAAATCCTTGTCGACAGATTAGTTTTCCTTGCGTCACTAATAGCTCTGAAGTCCTCGGACATAAACATCATCTTGGGTATGGACTGAATGTCAGCCCATTACGCTAAGATCGTTTGCTCTACTAGAACTATTCAACTCACCAACCCTTCGGGCAAGACAGCCAATGTTTTGACCCGAGTGTCTAAGTGTCAGCTTTACTCTCTAAATGCCAACCCCCTTCCAGACCTTGAAGATATTCCGGTAGTCCATGACTTTCCGGATGTCTTTCCAGAAGAACTGCCAGGTGTTCCACATGACAGGGATGTCGAGTTTGTGATATACCTTGTTCCAGGTACCATCCCAATCTCTAGGAGACATTATAAGATGGCACCCCTAGAGCTAGCCGAGCTTAAGAAACAACTCGATGAGTCCTTGCAAAAGGGTTTCATCCGTCCTAGTTCCTCTCCTTGGGCTTGCCCCGTCCTCTTCGTCAAGAAGAAGGATGGAACAGATCGGATGGTTGTAGATTACCGACCTGTCAACTTGGTCACTATCAAGAACAAGTATCCGCTCCCCAGGATCAACGATCTGTATGATCAGCTCGCTGGATCCTCAATCTTTTCTAAAATGGATTTGAGGTTGGGCTACCATAAATCAAAATCAAGAATGGGGACATTCCTAAAACGGCCTTTGTTACTCGTTATGGCCAATACGAGTACCCCGTCATGTCCTTCGGTCTAACCAATGCTCCAGCCACCTTCTCTTGGTTAATGAACTCGATCTTCATGGAGTATTTGGATAAATTCGTCGTGGTTTACCTCGATTATATAGTCATCTACTCCAAGAATGAGGAAGAACATGCCGAACATCTAAGGTTAGTATTGATGAAACTTCGAGAGCATCGCCTTTATGCCAAATTCTCTAAGTGTGAATTTTGGTTGCCAGAAGTAACCTATCTAGGCCATGTAATCTCTGGTAAGGGTATTGCTGTCAATCCCGAGCGAGTTCAAGCCGTCCTTGATTGGACTCCACCTGAAACGGTCAAGCAAGTTCGGAGTTTTCTTGGTTTAGCGAGCTATTGCCGCCGCTTCGTCGAGAATTTCTCCAAGGTTGCTAAGCCTCTAACCGAACTCCTCAGGAAAGATAAAAAGTTCGAATGGACGCCACAGTGCGAGTTCAGCTTTCAGGAACTGAAAAGACGCCTGACATCTGCTCCCGTACTTGTTCCACCAGATTTCTCTAAGGACTTTGTTATCTACTGCGACGCCTCGTGACAAGGACTAGGTTGCATACTCATGCAAGATCGTCAAGTGATTGCCTAAGCTTCTCGACAGTTGTGTCCACATGAGGATAACTATCCCACACATGATCTAGAGCTTGCAGCAGTGGTCCATGCACTCAAAACCTGGCGACATTACCTCCTCGGTAATCGTTGCAAGATTTACACTGATCACAAAAGTCTGAAATACATCTTCACCCAACCGGATTTGAATCTCAGACAAAGACGTTGGGTCGAATTGATCACAGATTATGATTTAGGAATAACCTACACCCCAGGCAAAGCCAATGTCATGGCAAATGCTTTAAGCCGTAAATCTTATTGTAACAACCTTATGTTACAACAAAGTCAACCATTTCTCACGAGGAATTTCGTAAGCTTAACCTTCACATTGTTCCTCGAGGATTCCTTTCCACCCTGGTGGCGAAACCCAACCTTACGGATCAAATCATAGCCGCCCAACGGTATGATAGAGGAATATCTCGGATCAAGGGAAACATTGCTAGCGGAGCAGCTAAGTGTTTCTCCATAGATGAGCGAGGTGTTGTCTTCTTCGAGAACCGCTTGGTGGTTCCTAAGAAACAACAGCTATGGCAGTTGATCCTTAAGGAAGCTCATGAATCCCCTCTCACCATTCATCCCGGTAGTACTAAAATGTATCAAGACCTACGCCAGAGGTTTTGGTGGACTATGATGAAGAGAGAAATCGCTCAATAGATTGCTAATTGCGACGTATATCATCGAGTTAAAGCAGAGCATCAACGGCCTGCTGGCACCCTTCAACCTTTGGCTATTCCTGAATGGAAATGGGATAAGATCGGTACGGATTTCATTACCGGGTTTCCCAGGACCAAGAGAGGGCATAATGCTATCTTCGTAGTTGTCGATCGTCTTTCCAAAGTAGCCCACATCCTACCCATTCGTGAGAGTATAACCGCTAGCCAGCTAGCTGATTTGTACATCTCCCGAATAGTGTCTCTTCATGGTGTTCCATTGGAGATTAACTCAGACCGTGGAAGTCTCGTCACCTCTTGATTTTGGGAAAGTTTCCAAAATGCTATGGGAACTCGTCTCTCCTTTAGTACTGCCTTCCATCCTCAATCAAGTGGTCAGGTAGAATGAGTCAATCAAATTCTGGAGGATATGCTCCGAGCTTCTGTCATCTCTTTCGGTATGAATTGGGAGAAATGCCTTCCACTCGCCGAGTTCGCTTATAACAATAGTTATCAAGCTAGCTTGGACAAAGCTCCTTTCGAAGTTCTCTATGGACGAAAATGTCGAACACCCCTTAACTGGTCAGAAACCTGGGAAAGACAACTCTTTCGCCCGGATATGATCCAGGAAGCAGAAGAGCAGGTTCGCATTATTCGTGAGAAATTGAAAACGGCCCAATCTCGCCAAAAGAGTCAATATGACCGCAAACATAAGCTGATGACTTATGAAGTTGGCGAAAAGGCTTACCTTCGGGTTACACCTTTAAAGGGAACCCATCGATTCGGTATCAAAGGCAAGTTGGCTCCTCGTTACCTTGGACCCTTTTGCATTCTTGCCAAACGAGGAGAAGTTGCCTACCAATTGGAACTACCTCCGCATCTTTCCAGAGTTCATGATGTCTTCCACGTCTCTCAACTCAGGCGTTGCTTCTCGGATCCCATCCGTGAAGTAGACCATGAAACGCTTGACCTCCAAGATAATCTAACTTATCGAGAATATCCCGTTCGTATCCTTGATCAAGCCGAGCGTACCACTTGATGCCAGAATATCAAGTTTCTCAAAGTTCAATGGTCACACCACTCCGAGAAAGAAGCAACCTGGGAAAGGGAGGATCGTCTTCGACTTGAGTATCCCACCTTCTTCCCGACGGACCCTAAATCTCGGGACGAGATTCTTTTGAGTGGGGGTGAGTTGTCACATCCTAGCTAATCCATGCATTAGAGTGTTGCATCTTGTCTAGCTTTCATCAGAAACTTGAATTGGGGAAGACAGAACCCCAGAACCCCTCTGAATTCAACTAGGTTTACTAAAAATATTTCTCAATGAACCTGAAATGCCCTTCTAAAAAGTTCACCCTCTTTGTCATGGGTTAGAACCTCTGGAAAAATTGGTTCACAATTTTCTAGGTCAACAGAAGGCCATTGAATTAAATCATATGTACTTTGAGTTTGGGCATTTAAATTATATAAAATATTTCAAATGCTCAAATAACTCCAAACTAAAATGTTCCATGCTGGATATATTCCAACTAAGGACCATGTGCAGTTTGGTGATTTTTGAAGTTGCCTAGGTATTTTGAGAAGGGATAATTAACTCGGTGCCCTTAGTCGTGTCCCACTCGGCAGGTTTACCCCTAGTTTCCGAAAACACTTGTTCCTGCCCAAACCACTTTGCTCCTCTTATGCTTTTGCCCTTTGACCGTTTGACCATCACTTTGAAAACTTCATAAAAAATTCATACTAACTCAGAAAAATTCAAATAAGATATCAAAATGTTCAGAAAAGCATCACCTATATGTGCATGTCATTTTCATTCATGAAAAAAGTGTTGGCCAGTCCCCATCTTAGTATTAGCTCAAATGATCTTAGCGTGAATAGTAAAATCTAAAAAAATTCTAAAAATTGTAAAAAAAATTGGTGTGAAACTTTGACCAATGTTTTGAGTGCTTGCCAAATTTCATGAGGGAATGACATTCATGGAAGTCATGGCAAAAAAACAAAAATTAATGCTCCAAAATTTCAATTTTTTTGCCACGACTTCCACGAATGT
Source organism: Aegilops speltoides (assembly GCA_021437245.1). NCBI lineage: Eukaryota > Viridiplantae > Streptophyta > Magnoliopsida > Poales > Poaceae > Aegilops > Aegilops speltoides. Next base: position 32,417,304 of record CM038146.1, on the reverse strand, counting down.
CATTTCCTTATGAAACTAGGCAAGCACTCAAAACATTGGTCAAAGTTTGCCACCAATTTTTTTTAGAATTTTTAGAATTCTTTTAGATTTTAAAGTTCATGCTAAGATCATATGAGCTAAAACTGAGATGGGGACTGGCCAACACTTATTTCATGAAAGCAAATGACATGCACATATAGGTGATGCTTTTCTGAACATTTTTATATCTTATTTGAATTTTTCTGAGTTAGTATGAATTTTTTATGAAGTTTTCAAAGTGATGGTCAAACGGTCAAAGTGCAAAAGCATAAGAGGAGCAAAGTGGTTTGGGCAGGAACAAGTGTTTCCGGAAACTAGGGGTAAACCTGCTGAGTGTGACCCAACTAGGGGCATAAAATCAATTATCCCTTTTGAGAAATGCAACAAACTTACAGAATAATAGAAAAAGGAAAAACCAGATGCAAGAGGCTTACCTGGCGCCCCTGGCAAGCCCACCTGCCGGCCCAGCCCAGCCACCACTCCAGCGAGCTGCTTGGCTCGGCCAGGCAGGCAGCCAGGTGCTCGATGGCAGCACCAGCGCGCGCCACGCAGCTGCTCGCCACCCTGCCTCCTCCCCTCACCGTTCTGCCGCTCCGGTTCGGTCGTCCACTCCTCCCCCGAGCTCGCAGACACCCTTCCTCCTCCCCAGCTCCTCTCCCTCGCTCGCCCGCACCATGGCCGACGCCGTTGCGCCCGCGCCACTATGAAACCCGTGCTCTCCGTCGACCTTGCGACGCGCCACCGTGTCCAGGCGCTTCGCCACCCTCCTCTCCTTCGAGCAAGCCGAGCCCCGAGCGCTCGCTTGCCTCGGAGCCGCTACACCGACCTCGCCGGACACCGCCATCGCCGGAGATCCCCTTCGTCGTCACCGCCGCACCAGCTCATCCCCGACCGCGTCGACTACACCATCGTGACCGCCGTGAGCTCAGCTAACTCCTCCCCCTCCCCGTTCTCGCTCTCGAGCCCTGCATCAACCTCATGGAGCTTCACCGCACGCGCCACCGCCGAGCTCGTCGTCGACGTGCCTCCGGCCATCCACCGGCCATACCATGGTGTCTAACATGCTCACCGTGTCGCGTATAGACTAACGCTCCACTCCACACGCCTCGCCGTGCCCCGTAGCCATGGGTCCATCTTCACCCGACTCCGGCGACTGCCACGATTGTCGCCGGCGACGTTTCCGGCCACCCCGAGCTCAACCACCGCCACCAAACTCCGTGGCTTGTCCCCGGCTACACGTAGATGGCCTCCGCCGCCCATTTGGTCGTCGGAATGCACAAACGCACTCTCGCCGCCGCGTATGGCTTCGCCGGCGGCTAAACGCCGACGTGGTTGACCCTTGACTTTGACTAGGGTGGGCCCAGGTTGACTCCCCTGAGTCTATGACAAGTGGGGCCCCCTCTGCTAATTATCCAGATTAGTTTTAACTAATTTTAACTAGTTTAATTAACCACTGACATGCAGGACCCACTGGTCAGGTTGACCTGGACGTCCCATTTGACCTCCGACGTCTCCATGACGCACTGCTGACGCAATAACTAATTTCTGGATTTATTAGTATTCAGAAAATTCCAGAGATTTTTGAAACTTCAAAAATTCATAGAAATTAATCTGTAACTCCAAATGCAAAGTTTTATATATGAATTTTGATCAGAAAAATTCAAGCTATCCATTGGTAATGGAGTCATGCATGTCAAAACAAGTTAACCTTGCTGTTTAATCAAAACAAGGTAATGCACTAAAATGACTATGTTAGATGAACTAACATTTGAATCTTTGATTCAAATGAGTTCATTCCTTCTATTCTAGCTTGCATTAGGCCAAGACACATTCATGTTGCCATGTCATAGCATGCATCATATTGTTGCATATCGTCATGTGTTGTTTATGTTCGGTGTGCTTTCATGATAGGTTCTGCCTCCGAGGGTAACCCTGAATATCCGTCTGAAGGGCAGTATCCTACTACCACTACATCAGGCAAGCAACCCATTGATCATTCCGATACAAACCCATGTTCTCGCTTCTGCTCTTGTTTACTGCATTAAGACAACGCGATTCAAACTGCTGTGTGTTGCGGTAATTGAACCCACTTCCTTAGAGTTGTGTCAGGTCTGGCTCATCGGGATGATGAACTAGAGTGAAAGGTTGTGTCGGTAATGAGAGTGAAGTGTTGAATATGATTTGGTAAAGGTATTGATGAGAGGCCATGTAGGAGTACATGGTGGGTTGTTTCATTGAGGCCGTCCTTAAGAACTGAGATCTGTGTGTGTGATTTAAGACTCAGCTACTACCACACATTGGGATCCTTAATTGACCCTCTCGACTTATTAACCACTCTTGTCCTCTGTCCGGGAGTTGCAGGTAGTTTCTGGTGTTTGTAGTATGCTGGGGGCCGCACGCAGCGCTAACCTTAGAGGTGGGTTGTGTTGCGGTAGGCACGTGGCACGGTGTACCGATTCGCCCGTTTGGTGTCTCGGGAACCCTGCTCACATCATTCGGGGCCGTTAGTGGAAACCTCGGTCGGACTCCCTGCGGATGGAACCCGAATAGGCGATAAACCTGGACTAGGGACTCGTGTGTTTAGTCAGGCCGTGGCCGACACCCTCGCTGGGCTTCCGCTTGAAGGTTGCCGAGTACACGTCGTGTAGCGGTGATAAGTGGTGAGAGCGTGTGTGAAGAAGTACACCCCTGCAGGGTATATAACTATTCGAATAGCCGCGTCCGCGGTAAAGGACTACTTGGTCACCTATACAGTTCATAGAAAAGTAAATGGATACCGCTAAAAGCCTCAAGATAAGTGCGAATACCGCGGATGGCCCTCTCGTAGGTTGACGAGAGAGGATCCACGGTGGAGTATTGTGATGGTGAGTAGTGGACTCGTGTGCGACAAATGCTTTCCAAATGTTGTATTGTAGGATAGCTTAGCCAAGAGTCAAAGCTGGCTTGCTGCAATAACTCCACTACCTTCTTGAGAATGTGCATGTATGATAGGATTCTGTTGTAAGACTTGCTGAGTACCACCGTACTCATGTTTGCTTAATTAATGTTTGCAGACGACAATACTAACCCCTCCGATGGGTTCTACGTAGACCTCGACGTTGACGAGTGACTAGCCACCCAGGTGGTGATCCAAGACTTGTGAAGGGCCGATGTAGATAGAAAGGCTTCGTTAAGCCCTCTTTCTTTCTAGTGTCTGTACTCAGACTAGTTGCTTCCGCATGTGCTTGTATGCTTGTATGACTTGAGTGTCAGGTCATGTGACCCCTATCTGTATGAACATGTTATGTATGGCTCCTCGGAGCCTCTTAAATAAAGTACTTTGAGTTGTAGAGTTTTGTTGTGATGCCATGTTGTATGTACTCATATCGGGCATATTTTGTGTATGTTTGAAATGCTTGGTATGAGTGGGATCCGACAACCTAGTTGTTTATCCTTGGCAGCCTCTCATATGGGGAAATGTAGTCTAGTGCTTCCTGAGCGATAGTAGTGCGCTACAGCCCGGTTCACCGGAGTCCTGCTAGCCCAGCACTACTGCTTTGGACACTTGACTGGCCGGCATGTGTTTCACTTCGTTCCTGTGTCTGTCCCTTCGGGGAAATGTCACGCGGTGGCATCCGGAGTCCTGCCTAACCTGCTACAGCACGGGTTACCGGAGTCCTATTAGCCCAGTGCTACAGCCCGGATGTATACGTTAATGACCGACATGCTCGATGTGATTCATGTATGCCTGTCCCCATAGGTTAGCGCCGCTTTGGGTTCACGACTAGCCATGTCAGCCCGGGTTCTTTGTCATATGGATGCTAGCGACACTATCATATACGTGAGCCAAAAGGCACAAACGGTCCCGGGCCATGGTAAGGCGACACCCATGGGATTACCGTGCATGAGGCCGCAAAGTGATATGAGGTGTTACCGGCTGGATCAATGTGACTTGGAATCGGGGTCCTGACACCACCCTATTAAATAAGCCTAGTAACAAACCAGGCGCATGCAGTGGCCGGCGGGCACATGCATCCTGCATGCATGGCGATCATGCAAAGAACGCAAAAAGAAGAGTGGTTCTTGGGAAAAAGCGAGTAGTTAGTGCAGCGGGCCTTATAAACACGAACAGCTCGCTCTCCCGCTTCCGTCTCCCCACCCAATTCCCCCCGCTCACCAATCTTCCTCACTCGTCCAGAAAACCCCGCTCACCTTCTTCCTCGTATAGAAAACGCATGCTCCTCTTCTTCCACTCCTACAGAAATCCCCGGCCATCCTTCTTCCCCACTCGCACTGCCACTAGGCTCGTCTCTGGCTACTCTGCTCAAACCCGTGAGCTCGGCGCGACGCCCACAAGGAAAATGGAGTCGGCTGGTCCCAGCGCCAAGAAGATGAGGCTCCATGATCGCGACACGGTTGTAGATCCGCACCCGGTGGCTGGGAGAAGCGTCGAGCCCCACCCGGATCTGAGGAACCGGTAGAATCTCCGGGGACCGCATCAGCGATCTCCTGGACGTCATCCTTGAGGAGATCATCTCGCTTCTCCCCACCATGGATTGCTGCCGCACACAAGTCCTCTCAACTCGGTGGCGCCCTCTATGGCGCACCGCGCCCCTCAATCTCGACTGTCGTCAGATATCTGTCCTTCCTGAATTTAATCTCATCAGAGCCATCGTCTCTTCTCACCAGCAGGTCCCCATTCAATGCCTCTACATCCCGACAAGCTACCTGCTATCCATACCCGGCAAGGTGGACGCTTGGCTGACATCCCCTGAATTCGGAAAACTCCAGCAGTATGAGTTCTAACATTACCATGAAACTTTCATACCACGAACATACCAAGAATTCGTGCCCAAACCACCGTTGTCCATATCGCGGTTTTCCTCCTCTCTCCACACCGCCACCTTCGCTCGGTGCCATCTACCAGACGATCTGGTACAAATGCTTCGACTCCCACTGCTAAAAAAACTTTCGCTTATGGTGGTTTATCTGTTGGAGGCCTCACTGCACAGCATCATCCACTCGAGTTGCCCTGCCCTGGAGCGCTTGCTGATTGTTTTGGGAATAGAAATCGGTATCAGTTGTCTCCAAATAAAGTCGCCTCACCTTAAAAGCATTAGAATTTGTTTTGAAGGACAGCAGCTCATCATCGAAGATGCCCCTTCACTTGAAAGGTTGCTCCTTGATAATTGTTATACACCTTCAGAAATAACTGTCGTCTCTGTGCCCAAACTAGAGACCTTGGGTGTAATTCGTGATCCGTTTAATAATCACAAGGAGTTGGTGTTTGGCTCCTCACCTTTTCAGGTATCGTATATTATCATCTACACATTTGTAATCATATGCTGCATTTTTCATTTGTGCGCATAAGTTTTATATCATCTTGGAGTAAACTTTGGGTACTAATATTATGTTATATGCTCAATGAAGAGTTCGTCCATTAATAGCCTATCAATGCTGCTGGATTCTGTCAAGATCATATATATCAGAATGTATAGTTTTGATCTGGACATAATTATTGGCTTGCTGCGATGCTTTCGATCTCCGGAGAATTTATACATAGAGGTGATGATTTCATGCACATTGAAAGCTCGTATATATTGTACTAGAATTAACTCTTGAGCTGTCGTTCTTTCGACATACTCTTTTTTTAGACCTTAACTGTTTTCAATCTTCATGTCTACTTAAGCAGAATCACATGGAGAAAAACATATAACCAATCGTTGGCGTAATAAGCACAAGGATTTTCTCAGTTCTCATGACATTCGTTTGAGGACAATAATGATGGGACGATATGCATCCAACCAGGCAAATAGAAGCTTTGTCACATTCTTCCTGTTGAATGCGAGGTTACTATTGTCCATGAGGCTTAATTTTTACAGCAAGAGATTTCTCACGGACGAACATGTTGAACAGCAAAAAAAGAAGTTTCAGGTGGACAAATGGGCTTCTAAACGTGGCTCGGCTTCTATTTACAACAAGTTGTAGACATCCTAAAATAATTTTTTTTTGCAGGATGTTGATTTTATGGATCAGACCGATCCATTTGTTTGTGACTGCAAAAAGAGTGGTTGGGTTAGATGTTACTGTCATGTTCAATCTGGGTTTTGTCTAAAAATTTGATGAACAATTAATCCTTGGGCTTTTTGTACCATTTGTATGCTTGACTTACATGTTGTTGCCCTCGTACTTCCCTCCACCTGCCACTACACTGCCGCATCTTCCATGGCTGCTGTTCGTTCCCGTCTGAGGCCTTGCCGTCGTTCTCCGCCTTGGTTAGCTCGTTGTGCTCGCCGCCGTCTGGTGTTGTCAACATGGTCAACAACCAAGAGGAATCAGGAGATGATTTGTGACGTGGAGAGGTCGTGATGAGGGACCCACCAGGTCATTGCATTTATAAGGGTGCCTCGTTATTACAAGCCAAAACAATACTTCCTACTAATTGTTTGACAACTAGGTTCCACGCCATTGTCAATATAGTCAATAAACGAGAAAATTACACAACGAGCGGATAACAGCAGGGACCCAGCAGCTCGCCTAGCTGTTTTTCAGTTTCAGAGACGGAGCTCAACTGCGCGCTGTGTGGGGGCTGTGGTCCGTCTAGCCCACGCTTACGCTTTTATTAAGCACATGACGAGCCTAGTTGATATTTTTTTTTCTTTCTGAAATTGGCTAGCCCAGTAATTTTTTTTGGAGAATACCAAAATCGAGGCCTACTTGCTTTTCTCAGCCCTGCTAGGCTGCAAATCTTTCAAGACGAGGAGGGATAAGAAATGGGCTTCCCCAGAAAACGGGCTATAAGTTGTAAGAAATAGGCTGTAAATTTTTAAACCAAAGCCAACCGGATATTGCATTAAAATATCATATTTTTTTCAGGATTTCTCTACTCTCTACTCTTATAAAAACCAAAGCCAACTGGCAATTACATTAAAATATCATCTTTTCACCCACAAGATAAACAACTCATACAAATGCATCTTCATGTTCCGTGCAACGAACGGGCATCTTGCTAGTTAAGATTCTAAATTTCATTCATTTTTTTGCAGAGAATTGTTTTTTGAAATTTATTTTGATATAATTTTTTGAAAACTATTTTTAACGTGACTCGAAATTTCGTGATTAAAAGAGTTCGGACCCCACCAAAATATGCAAAATTTCGTTGAATTTTTAGCGATTGCCAGAATATATGGTCTGTAATGCTAATAAAAGAATATGGGCCTCAAATATCCTTAAGAATTAGCAAATGGGCTGTAAATTATTGAAAATAATGGCTAATGGGTTGTATGCTATTTTCCACAGATTTGGAGGCTGACTTCTGGGCCTACTAGGTTGACGATGACGTTGTCCTAAAAAAAATTTGACGCGTACGCAAGGCTTTGTCAACTTAGTCAACACACAGCAGTGTCTGTTGGATGTCCATCCAACGGCCGCCGTGCTTCTTCAATCTCTGATCTTCCTGCTCCAGCCGCCCAAACCAGCGCCGGCAGGACTGCCTGCTCCCTCCTCCCATGGCTGGATGTGCTGCCGCAAGGCCATCCCTCTAACCACCCACACATCATGTTATTTTCCGGTGACGTCAGCCTCACCCCGCAGCCGACCTGTCAGCGCTCGTTCTCCCCTCAGCGTGGGCATCCGCTGAGGTGGCTTCGCCGGCTCCGGGTGGTTCTCTTCCTGGGCCCCGCCTCGTCCACCGCGTTTGTGCTCTCGGCGTGGCGAGGTCAACATGGTCAACAAACAATAGCCATCGGAAGAGGCTGACAGTAGCGGCCCACACAGGAAAATGCCTCCTTATTACGCGCAAAATAATGATTCCTCCACCTGATAGCTGGGACCCACCGGAAGGGTCTCTGTATTTCGTGAAAAAAAATGTTCCCCCCACTGTCAGCTCCGACCCACCGGAAATGCCTCCTTATTACGCACAAAAAAATGAATACTCCCCCTGCTAGCTGGGACTCACCTTGGTGGGAGGCTGACTTTTGGGCCTACTAAGTTTACGGGGACGGAGGGCTTTGTCAACTTAGTCAATATGAACGACTCTAGCTCCAGTCGCCCAAAGCAGCGCCGGTCATGCCGCGTGCTCCTGCCTCCCGTGGCCTGCTGTGATGCCGCGGAGGCCTCACCGCCCCCTACTACTCCCACCGCTGGCCAGGCCATCCCTCTACTCACCCACACCCCCTGTTATTCCGCGGCGACGGCAGCCTCACCCTCGTACTCCTCTTTGCGTGGGCATCCACTGCCGCGTCTTCCCCGGCTCCACGTCGTCCCCTTCCTAGGCCTCGCCGTCGTTCACCGCCGTGGTGCTCTCGGTGCGGCGTGGTCAATGTGCTCAACGACCGACTTCCATCGGAAGAGTACTGTGCATGGAGAGGCAGACAGCTGGGTCCACGGCGGCCGCAAGGAAGTGCCTCCTTATTACGTGCAAAATAATTATTCCTCCACCTGACAGCGGGGACCCACCGGACGGGCCACCGTATTTCGCAAAAAAAACATTTCCCCCTGACTGTTGGGACCCACCAGCTACATCTTCGCACGTAAGGAAGTGCGTCCGGGCAAAAAAAACAATTCGCGCCCCTGACTGCTGGGACCCACCAGCTACATCTTCGCAGGCAAGGAAGTGCCTGACAGTCGGGACCCACCTGGTTGAAGCGTACGTAGCGTTGTCATTCTGGTCACGAACGTGTACGTACATACTGGTCGATGTAGAGGCGCGCACGTGTCGTAGTAGAGGCGCGCACGTGTCGTAGTAGAGGCACGCATGTAGCATGTACACGTACGTACAGCGGCGAGGGTGCAAGAAAGAAAATACGGCCATGTACGTACATACGGGCAGGGTCTCGAACGCCTACTCGTGCATACGTACATGGCTAGGTCGGAACGGAGAAACAAAGTCGTTGTCGTGTTCATGGGGAGGCAACGAAATGCGTCGTGTTCATGGGGAGGCAACGGAATGCGTCGTGTTCATCGGGACGCAACGGAACGCGTGGGAGCCAACCGGCTTGGACGGAACAGGCGATGGAAACGAGGCATGGCGTACCGCAGAACGGAGGAAATGGCCTTGTGTTCGACCGACCACGTTCGGAACGGGGTCCTGTTGATCGGGAGGGGTGTGGCGTACCGCAAAATGGAGGAAACGGACCTCCTACGGTCGAAACGGGGGTCCTGTTGATCGGGAGGGGTGTGGCGTACCGCAAAACGGATGAAACAGACCTCCTACGGTCGAAACGGGGGTCCTGTTGATCGGGAGGGGTGTGGCGTACCACAAAACGGACGAAACGGACTTGTGTTGGGCGCCACGGTCAAAGCGGGGTCTGTTCGCCGGGAGGGTGTGGTGTACCGCAAAACGGGACTCCACGAGATACTGTTCATCTCCAGCGTCGACCTCCTCCAGCCTCCACGGGCTACCGTCGACCTCCTCCAGCCTCCACGGGCTCCTGTTCATCCAGCCTCCACCACACGCTACTGCACCAGCTACTGTTCAACCACCCCTCCACCGTCTACTGCTCATCCAGCCCTCCATCGTCTACTGTTCATCCAGCCCTCCACACCACGGGGTCCTGTTCAACCACCCCTCCACGGACACCCCTCCACCGTCTACTATTCATCCAGCCATCTACACCACGGGGTCATGTTCATCCAGAGGCAACGCCGCCGCCATATTCATCAAACCCCCTCCCGGCAACGCCATCGTTCATCCAATCGATCGGCTTGATTAGCGGCGATGAGCGGCGAGTCGCTCCATCGGGTTCGATTAATAGCCATCGATCGATCGCTCGGGTTCGATGAACGCGTAGCTGCGCAAAGGCAATCACTCGGGTTCAGTTAGAGCCCAACGCCTCGCTCGGGTTCAGTTAGAGCCAACGCCTCGCACATGTACGAGATAAACACGCATCGGTCGGCCCCCGACCTCCCACCGTAACCGGCAACTCCCCGAAATTTTCCTCCCCCTCGCTTCTACCACGGTTTTTTCTGTCATGGACGGCCCAAAGAATGTCATGCAGCTGCGTCTCCGGCCTGCCCAAGACGAAAAGCCCATTTTCTGTCATGATTTTTTGTCATAGAAGTAGGAGCCCACCACATCTATGATGATACTGGGTTTTTTCACAATTATCGTCATACAAGTGTCATATGTATGACAGAAAAAAAATTCGTTCGGCCCAAAATGTCACGGATGTGTCTTTTTTTTGTAGTGATACTTGTTGGTCTCCAACAAAGCTGATAAAACAGCTAAGGAAAACCATCTTCAAGAAAGTGAGACAACCCCAAAGTCCTGTCTTTGTTTAGTGTTCGAGTTACTGGCCACTACCACTGGCACAAGCTATTCAAACTCACTGTCTGAATCAGTTCGATTTCTTGAGTCTCAACTACAAGCTGAAAGACATCGATCAGTTGTGCTGAGACAAGAAGCCAAAGGACTGCGGAAGTCCCTGGAGCATTCAGATGCATACTTTCTGATGCAACATCAACCGTTGGAGGATTTTGGCGCCAAACAGGACAAAGCTAATAAGCTTGCTAAGCTTATTGCCAGCATGGTGGATACCCAGGATAACGTTTCTTGATCTCTTCTGAAGTTGTTTCAGTTATGGACTTGTTTTGCTGCTGCGTTTATTTACATTGGTGGCCAATTTAGACGGCCAGTGTATGTAATATGCTGCTTTGCTCCCTATATACGCACTGGTGGTGAACTTTCACTAGTAGAAAAAGCCCCATTTGTCCCGGTTCGTGAGGCCCATTTGTCCCGGTTGCCGAACCAGGACTAAAGCTTCGGTACTAAAGCCAAATACCTTTAGTCCCGGTTCGCCCAGGAGCCGGGACAGATGGGGCTCCACGTGGCCGCTGCGGTGTGCCCAGGCAGGAGGGCCTTTTGTACCAACCGGGACCAAAAGGCTTCCACGCGTCAGCAGTTCAGGGGCTAGTGTTTTTTTTTCTGAAAGGGGGGGGGTCGTTTGGGGGTTTTGAGGGTCTTGTAGGATTAATTTACGGGTTTCATATATTGTGTTAGCTAGCTAATAGAGAGAAGTGTCCTCTCTTATCTCCGTGCTTGGTCGACGCTACGTACTATACGTATAGAGAGGACTCAACACGCTAGCTAGCTAGTAAGCAAATGAAGGAAACCATTAAGTACAAAAGATCGTCATGAACATATACAGAGAGAAGTGATCGACCTCTCCTTCTCCGAGAGATTGGTCTAACAACAAGTTTTTGTATATCTATCTGACGCTACTATCTATATATATACAATATAAGATCTATTACAATCCTTAAAGTCTGAAGTCAAGTGCCACATGGTATTCTTCGGCTTTCTTTATGACGTGGTCAAGAAAGAATCCCGCCAATTCCTCTTGAATTGCTTTTATGCGATCATGTGGTAGGAGCTCATCCTGTGGCTGCCTGATCTAAATCGAAGAAGAGGGTCAATACATGTGTATGAATGAAACTCAACACAAATGATGGTAATAAAATACAATTGTGAATATTTTTGCTTACGCACTTGATATTGTTTTTCAGTGTAGCCCCGCTTATTCTTGGCCGTCTCATTGTAGATGAACTCGCAAACTGATAAGCAAACATGGTAAATGCTATTGATGAAACTAGCTACAATCAATGGGAAATGCGCAGAACTAGGTAGTAGTACTTACTTTCGGTTGTTTAAATGTCAGCTCGGTCGGCAGTCCCGGAGAAATTGCGGTGAACTTTTTCCAAACTCTACCAAACAAAGAAAATAATTACTTGATATCTGGAAATGAACAAAGTTGCCGATATGGTGCGATAATGATCGATTGAACTTACTTCTGGAGCATTCTAGTCATGTCCGCATAGTCCTCGGGATCTTTTCGTCTCGAGTCTAAAATGGTTACTTCTCCCTTCTCAAGCTTAATCACTAGGAGAATAAAGTGGAAGCTGCGCACGCATGCACAACTCATGAGTTACATGACTATAACCTCGAGTAATAAGGAACACCGATCGAATATGCACAAGACAGTAACACTCACTTGAAGTTGTAAGGAAAGAGTATTCTATCTTTGGTTTGATTTTTGAGCAACGATCTGAGCAAGGTGTCATTGGTCTCTTCGGCTTTTTTTGACCGTGTATTCATGTATGACATTTGGGTTAATGAGCCCAATGTCATAAATTTGTACTTTTCTGCATTTGACAATCTTCAATCTGCATAATATAGTGATGATAATCATATATACATGCAATGAAGAGCTGAGCTATATATAGAGAGACTTAATTACGAAAAGTAGTACTTACAGACAGTAGCAAGCCACAAGTGATTTGTCGAGGGCCTTTTGATTGTAGACCTGGAAAAACTCGTCAAAATCAACAGTTAACAGTTCTTGTCCAATGAAGTCATGGTCCTCTTTAATCAGCATCAACAAAGCATCCTTCCCAGACTCTCTGCAGGTTTTCATGTACCAGTCATGGAATCTTCCGCATCATCGTTGTTAGAGCAAGAGTATCTTTGACGAGAGGCTTCCCGTAGTGGTATTTCAATTCGTCCACCTCCATTGTTTCAAATTCTACATCGTCGGGCAGGTAATCACCAATAGTGAAACCGGACAGCAGCTGCTGATTTGTGATGATATCGCCAGACACCTTGAGCGGGGGGGATGATTGGTTCTCCTGTTCTCCGAGCTGGGGAATTTTCTTCCCACTTCTTCGTTCTTTTAACCTTTTGTCAGTTGAAGTACTTCCCGCCAGAGGGCCAGATGCCTTTGGTCCCGGTTGGTGGCACCAACCGGGACCAAAGGCCTCGTGCTGCCCGTGGCCAAAACCTTTAGTCCACCTCGCTAGTTGAGAGGGGCGCGTAGTGGTTTATAAGCCCCACTGCGGCACCCTTCTCGAGCTCATCTCCATTGGAGGCTTACGGGTCTAATCTGACACGGCTATGCCTGATGGGCCTACTAGGCCTTCTACAAGCCATCCTGGCCCATGGTTGGGTTTCTAGTCGTATTCAGGCCGTGGTGGCCCAGTAGGTGGCATTTTTTTTATTTTTTTCAGTTTTTTTATTTTTTGCATTACTTATTTTCTTTTATTTTTTGCTTTACTTTTTAGTTCTTTTTGCTTTTAGATAATAAAAATTATAAACTTTCTGTTAGTTCCATTTGTTTTCCAATTTGAATAGTTTAAATTTGAATTTTTTGAAATTTGTGTGAATCACTAGTTTTTGAATAACTTTACTATAAAAATAGATTTTTTAGTGATTCTTTTTCCTGCTATTTAATATTACTTTGTTTTATCATTATATTCAAAAACAGATTTTGTTATTTTAGTTTCTAACACAAAAATTCTATATGATAATTGTTTTTGCTATTAAAGTTTCTAACAAAAAATTCTTTTTGCTTTTAATGTTTTAAACAGAAAATACTTGATAATTTTGGTTGCATAAATTTTATATAATTTTAGTTTCAATAATACTAGAGGTTTATAAAAGTTTTTGAGTTGATTCCTTTTGCTATTAGAGTTTTATAAAAGCTTTTTAGTTGATTCTTTTTGCTATTGAAGGATATTGTAGTTTTGTTTTAGTTGATCATAAAAGAATATTTTAATTGATTATTTTTAGTTCATTCTTTTTGGTATTAGTTCATTCTTTTGGCTATTAGTTCATTATTTGAGCTAAATGACCCTGAAATTGAAAAGCACTACAAATGAACTCTGAAAAGGTTGAAAGTTGGCATGGTATCATCATTTCACCCACATAGCATGTGATAAAAAGTTGAGAGGGTTACGGCAAAGAATGGATGCACTTCATGTGCAAAATGGACAATCTCTTTCAAAGTATGAGGGTTTCGGACGGAAACTCATCTGTTACAAAGGGATTCCATTTTTTGAACTTATTTGAACTCCAGAATTTTTGTGTGTTCAATATGCACCATTCAAAGCCACATTATCAATTTTCAACCCTCTCTGACTTCATTTGGTATTTTTCATGCCTGTACTGATTTTTTTGAGCTAAATGACCCTGAAATTGAGAAGCACTACAAATGAACTTCGAAAAGGTTGAAAGTTGGCATGGTATCATCATTTCACCCACATAGCATGTGCTAAATGGTTTAGAGGGTTACGGCAAAAACTGGATGCACTTCGTGTACAAAACATACAATCTCTTTGGAAGTATTAGGGTTTCGGATGAAAACTCATCTGTTACAAAGGGATTTCATTTGTTCACATGTAAGTGCAGTGATATTCTAGATCAAAGGCATCATCATAATAGTTGTTGATAGAAAGTCTTCACTTTTTCTTCGCTTGTGTCCTTTGCTTATTGCGCCGTAACCATGGATAATCTTCATCGTTTAACAGGGTGATTGGGTCAGCCTTGACTTTGAAGGGAGTAATTTCATGAAACTTTTCATAATCTTCAGACATGTCTGTCTTGCCCTCCAATCCTATGATGTCTCTATTTCCTGAAAGAACTATGTGGCGCTTTGGCTCATCGTATGATGTATCCGCTTCCTTATCTTTTCTTTTGCTCAGTTTGGTAGACATGTCCTTCACATAGAAAACATGCGCCACATCATTGGCTAGGACGAGTGGTTCGTCTGTGTACCCCATATTGTTAAGATCCACTGTTGTCATTCCGTACTGTGGGTCTATACCTATACCCTGCCTCCTGATAGATTGACCCACTTGCACTTAAACAAAGGGACCTTAATATCAT